>OZ007586.1:470781243-470928953 GCA_963931845.1 Maratus michaelseni
TTTCATTTTTTATTTTTCTTTTCAATAAAGACATTTCTATGTAACACGATGATTGATGCGTCATCCAGATAAAACCGTATTTTATCATAGATTTAGATATATGCATAGAATAAATGGAAATGAGAGATATGTATATGTCCAAATGAAACATTTTCATATACCAATGAAGTGTAACAGTGCATCTCTTGTTCACTTGTTTATATTTGTTGCACATATAAAAATTTGCACTGATATATCCGTGCTCGTTAGTATCATTATATAACATAAGATTTTAATAATGTAATAAGTTGTTTTTTCATACACAGGTATCTCTTAATTGTCCTTTCATTACATTTTTTTCAGAAGTAATGATAGATTTAACTTTTCCCCTTCAATGGTTCTTTCGCAGTTACATTCTTATAGTCAAGAAAAAGTTCTCGGATATAAATAGCAACAGTGCATTTCTTTTGTGGCTGTTTATATTTGCTATACATGCAAAATATATGCAAAATATATACATTGAAACATGCTTTTTTTTAGCATTATAATAAGATATGAGTTTTACAGTGTAATGGATATTTTTTTTGCATAGTATGCGTTAATTTTGATACAATTGCACGTCATCACATTAAACCTGTGATTTATCATAATTGAGATATATGTGTAGAATCAATAGAGGTGATAGATGTGTATTTGCTTAATAAAACTTTTTCATATAACGATGAAATGTAACAGCGCATCTCTTATTCCGTTGTTTATATTTGTTGTACATACGAATCATTTGCATTGTTACATGCTTGCTCTTTACTATCAAAGTATATTAGATTTTTATAATGTATTGGAGGTTGTTTTTTCATGCGCTTAACTTTCCTTTCATTGCAATTTTTTTTTTTTTGAGAGACAAGTATAGATTTATTTTTTCATTGTCAGTGTTCATTTTGCAGTACATACACACTTTTCATTCCTCAATTATGGCTTTATCCGTTCAAAGGTTATTTGAGTGTATCCGGACTTTACTTTCCACCCTTTATAATAAACAAATTAAAAATATATAATAGAATGTTTTAGAAGAAACTTTTATATTCACCATTTAAACCATTTACATTATTATCGACATTAGCTTTTTAGGAGTTACTATTAAGAGTGTTAATTTAAGATGAAGATAGCCTCCAAAGAACAATGTAAACTTATGAACTAAGAGCAAACATTCTCAATCAACTGATACTGGTTTCATTTTCCTACTATTATTTGTTACGCAATTAGTAAAGCAAATTTTCATAGGAATGTACAGTAGGCCATAAAATCAGAGAACACGCCATAAGTTTTAATCTTCAAAATGTCACAAAAAAAAAAACAGCCATTCAACTGTAAATTAGGTATTTTTCTTTTTATGTTAAAAACAATAAGTTTGGTGGTCGTCTTCATACTGAAATTGTGCCAAACTCTGAAATTGCCAGTACTAACACCTATTTTTGATATAATATTTGACTTTTTCGGCAAATTTTACTGCACGATACCAAACAGGAAATCATTCGGTCCGGCAGTTCAGGAATTATGAAAGTTTAAAGATTCAAACTCTAAATGTTAAATTCACTTGCAATCGTTGAAAAACATGTTGCAATTCGGGCATTTTAAAAAAAATAATAACTCAAGAAAAGATTGGAAAACTGTAATTTTGAATTTGCATATTAAAAGCTTCTAGAAATCGATTTCTGTTTAAAAAATTTATAGGTTACAATTTATAATTTTTTCGAAAGTTTATTCGAAAACATATGTTTTTTTAAATAAATTTTCGAAAAAAAATATGAATTGTAACCTATAATTTTTTTTTAGCAGAAATCGATTTCTAGAAGCTTCATATACGCAAATCCAAAATTGCAGCTCATTCGTTAAGTAGATTTTGAATTATGCTTGAAAAACAACCCGCAGAGAAATCTGTTTTCCTTCGATTACAAATTGAATTTAACATTAGGGATTCCAAAATTTAAACCTTCATAATTCCTAATCGACTTCATTTCTTAAATTTCTTCAAAACTTATTTATAGCTGAATAATTTCCCTTTTGATATTCCAATTTAAAATTTATCATAAAAGCCAAATATGATGTTAAAATTAGTTGCTCGTATTGAAAAGTTCAGAGTTTGGTACAATTTCAGCATGAAGAGGACCCCTAAGCATATTTTTTTAACATAAAATGAAAAGCGGCAACATTTTCTTTGGGATGGCTATTTTCATTTTTTTCTGTGACAGTTTGAAAATGAAAATGTATGGAGTTGTTCTCTTCTATTTTTGGCCAACTGCGCATGCTCAGAATATATTGTTGATCCTCAGGGATAAATGTGCATGAATTTTAAGTACTATACAACTGACTTTTCTATTAATATTACTTACACACATCAGATAATTTGATTTTCCTGTTAATTTAGCTAAACCCCTTGACGAATATCAGAAAAATAAATAAATCGTTAAAGAATTTAAATTTTCCTTCTGTAAGGAGACTCGGTGCACTTTAAACTAATTTTTATTTGAGTAGTTTATAATATCTTAATTATGAACTAGTATTACGAAAAACAATTATTGAATCAAGAAAAAAATGCAATTATTTTTGTGAAGTGTAAAAAAATTAAAACCACGCTTTTACAATTTTTAACTTTTTGAAACGTTTTAATTTGCGTAACTTTTCTTTTGCGTTAAGTCAGAACCGAATTTCCAAAAGTTAATTAGTTTAAGAAAAAATAAATAAAATGTCATGACATATGTAAAACTACAGTAAATATGACTATTTACTTAACATTTTTGTTTTTAACAAGGCAGAAACATCCCGCGTCAAACATACATTATGAAAAACTTTTCAATACATTGAGAAGATTGTAACAAAACTACACTTAAAAATTTGCAGCAAACTGTCCAGTCATTTGACCGTTTTTATATAAAATGGTTACATAACCTTAATTTAATTCTATTCCGACCATAATATGGCCAATAATGCGGTCAGAATAGAGTTAATTTACGGTTATGTAACCATTTTCTATAAAAACGGTCAAATGAATGGACAGTTTGCTGCAAATTTTTAACAGTGTACACCGTTTAATGAGGTGAAAAATTATATCTAAATAAACAATTTGGAAAACGAATAACACATTTGAAAACCCAATTTCAGTAATAACCATCTGTAATCGGAAAATTTTTCGAATTATTTTGTGAAGCCTGTATATTATCTATAGATTTGTATCTGTACTACATACTATGCAAAAATTTAGTTTAGTAGGAAAAGCATTACACAGCTGAAAATTCTCCTTCAGCAATTTCTACCAATAAACGGAAATATACTCGAAATCTTTTGTGCTGCCCTGTATATGATATAACACACCAAGCAATATGCAAAAAAATAATTTAATTTAAAATGCATACCACAACTGAAAATGCACTTCCTGCAATTTATCGCTCACAGACAGCACTTGTAACCAAATTCCTTTATTTGTCCCTGTTAAATGAACGATAAATGCTATGCACTCCATATTCCACAGTAAATATCTTGAACAACCTTCAGTGATGTATGTCAATTTCGATATGTTTGAAATAGTGTAACATCATTAAAATACGCTGCAAATGATTTTTCCCATGGACCCTAATGTAACGGGATATTTTTTGTGTCCCTGTAAACGAACTATAAATGCTTCACGCTTCATTTTCAATACTGAGCATGCTATAGTAAAACTCAATAACATATATAAATTACATGGCAATCCAAGTATAATTTTGCAAGTTGGAGCACAGACAGACAGACAGATTGACAAGCCGAAGTCATAAACACTTTTCAATAGTGTTGGAAAGTATTAAAAAATAAACAATTTATATTTATATTCCATAAAAAGTAGCAAGCCATTTGAAAAGTATATGCTGAAGTTTTAGTATTTGGATCATACTAATATATTGAAAAAACACAAACTAAAAAAAATAATTTTACGATTGCAACTCAGAACCATTTAAAGGGAAATAATTGCAGTAAAAGCGTTTTTTGCATATTTTTTAATTATAGGATCTTTAGAGCACCTCGTGAGAATATAGTACGGATGTCTAAATTCATTTTAAGCAAAGTTGGAAAATTGATATTTTCATCACTTTTTGGAAAATGAAGAGTACTTTTAAAAACATATTTTAAATAATAAAAAAAATCGTTATATGTTTTTGCAAAATGAAGAGTACTTTTAAAAACATATTTTAAATAATAAAAAAATTCGTTATATGTCACATTCGCAGGTACTGTTAGAGGGGAAAAAATGGTTATATTGATTATATTGTAGTCAAAACTGCTCCAATATTGCATTCGTCTGAAATGCGCACAAAAAAATCAATATTGGTTAAATATTGGTTTTGCATTGGAAATGTATGCACTAAACGCCATTATATTAAAAATATTAATTTTACATTGCAAATATTGACAATGAAATTGCTAAATATTTCTTGTTAATATTGGTGCAATATTGGTAAATGTTAATACTCAAATGTTGGGGCAATATTTCCTGCCATCATTGCTAGTACCGTCCAAGATATAGCCAAAATAAATAATATTATTGGCCCAATATTATTTCTAATAAGTTACTTTGAAATTATTATCCTTATCCAGTGTAACCACTGAATACGGATCTTGCGTTAAAGAATTCCACGGAAGCTCTGTAGTTGGAGAGAAGCTGGTATAGATAAATAAACGCATAAATGAGAAAAGGCTTCGCTGTATATGCAGAAAATATTACATGATTTACCATGATACCATTCCACTGCAATGATTAATCTATTTTCTGTCAGAAGCCAGACGGAACTTTAACATACGGGATAATTATGTGAAAGTGGGTTACATGATGCTTTAATTATAATCAGGAAGTTATTTCACTATGCATATAATATTTATTCAGGAAAATAGTTGATTTAAGTATACACGATGTTAACCGCATTCCCATCATCGTCTATTGTATTAATCAAGTCTCATACGAATCAAATTTTATAAGCTATTCATCTACTATCAATTATCGGTGTTTTTACAACGACGCACATTTCAGTATTTCGAATTGTGTTGCTGTCAATTATTTTGTGGAAGGTGGTCCAAAATTTGCGAAATCTACAGATAATTGCAGCCACTTTATGTGAATCGATATGTAGTCAGTATAGATAATTATGTGAAAACGAGTTACATGATATTTTAATTGTAATCATGAAGTTATTTTACTATACGCTTACAATTTGTTCAGGTTAATTACTGGTATTGTAAATTTTACCCACATTCTCATCGCCAGTCATTATATTACTCAAGTCGAAAAAATTTTTATAAGAGTTTCAACTGTTATCAGTTACCGGTATATTTACAACACTGTCATTGTAGGATTTAGGCTTTTGTCGATAATATTGTGCACCGATAATTCAATTACTGTTAATCCTTTTTAATGTAGTATCAGTTAAAATAATATCTCAATCAATGACACATACTCATATATGTGTAATTCTCACAATGAATGTCTCCTTAATACGAATTCTCAGAAAATTACGAAAAAATACTGAAGATTCGATCTATATTTACAATAAAAGATCAATCAAATTTAAGGGCGCAATCTCAATAGATTTAAAAAAGAGTGGCGCAGACAAAAGAAGGGGGGGGGGGAGATTACCACTATTTTCTAATAGAAATTTTCACCTCATTTAATCGCATATTCAATGATTATGTAATGATGCATAATAATCAAAGTCAAAAATTAAAAAAAATAAACAAAGAAATGATGATGACTTAGCAACGATTGTGTCTATTTCAACAATGTAATGCATCCATCAATTTCTATTCAACAATGGAAGAAACGAAACAAAGAAATAGTGATGACGTAATGTATTCATTTTTAAAAGGAATTATTCAATGGAAATTTATTACAATAATTATTGCAATGAATTGTGAAATATATTAAATTAAAAAAAAGTGGAAAATAAAATAAAAGTAAAAATATTTTTAAAAAATTCGCTTTTATTAGTGCACTTAAAAGTAGAAAAAAATATTTTTTTTTTTAAATCTGGAAGTCAAAATAGAAATTGTAAAAGCGTGAGATGCTGAAAACAATATGATAACTAAGTTAAACCACAATGAAAATCATAAGAAAGAAAATTCTTAAACATTCATTAAAATTAATATCTATTCTGAAAGTGATAAATATTTCAATTTGCTTAAATTACTTCTCTCGGAACCTCGCGTTTTTTGTTTTGACATCCAGAATTTTTTTTCTAAAAAAATATTTTCTACTTTTTAGTACACTGATAAAAGCGTGTTTTGTGTAATCATGTTTACTTTTATTTTATTTATATCCTAACTAGATTTTAAAATACTATTTTCAGATACAAAGGATAAGGTAAAACATTCAAATTATTGTTCATAATTTTATCTTCAGAACCTACTAAATTTGGGTTGAACAAGCAGATAAAATTGCTTGTAATCTGTCTAATGCTCTATACGGTTATAATTATTCTGAACATGTTTTGCATGTTTTTAAAATATTGTCTTTTTCAAAACAATATGCGAAATAAAAAACAGAAAAATTAACTCAAAATTAATTTCTTCTATGGGAATTTGTGAAATAAACTCTCATAGATTGCTTATTTTCTGCTTGGATTAACATTAATGGATTTCAGAATTAAATTAAGAAACGGATATAATGATTTGAATTTTAAAACAAGAACGAAAAATCATGCGTCAAGCATAGATTATGTAACACTTTCCAACGCTTCCAAAATAATTTTACAAATCATTACCGTTTAATAAGCTCAAAGATAACATCTAAGTAAACAATTTGGAAAACGCATAACATATTTAAAAACGTAATTTCAGAAATTTCCAACATATACAATATTTGGAAAATAATCCGAATACTTTTATTCAGCCCTGTATATGATCTATATATTTGTATATATACTACATAGGATGCTAAATTTTAGTTTAGTTAGGAAACGCGTAGCACAGTTTAAAATTCTCCTTCTGGAGTTTCTGTCAATAAACGGAAATGTGTTCGCAAACTTTTGTGCTGCCCTGTATATGAAATACAGAATTTATACACACCAAGTAATAGACAAAAAGTGAGTTAAATTTAAAATCGCGTTTAGCAACATAAAACGCACTTCCAAGAATTATTTTTAACAGACAGTAGATAATTCTTTTGTGCGTCCCTGTAAATGAGCGATGACTGCTATACACACAATATTCTGTAGTAAGCCTCTTGTAATGCAGCTTAGTGATATATATAAATTTCAATGCGTTTAAAATAGTGAAACATTATTTAATTAAACCGCAAACGATTTTTCTCCAAAGACGTAATGTAACGGAATTCTTTTGATTGTCCCTGTAAAGTAACTATAAGTACTATGCACACTGTATTCCATATTAAGCTTCTTGTAATGGACCTCAGTGATATATATCAGTTACAATGTATTTGAAATTGTGTAACATCATTAAAATAAACCGTAAATGATTTTTCCCCATAGACCGTAATGTAACGGAATTCTTTTGAGTGTCCCTGTAAAAAAACTATAAGTGCTACACACTTCAGTTGAAATAGGTAACGTGCTATAGATAACGACAATAACATATAAAAATTGCAAGGCAATCCGAGCATATTTACGGGAGTTAGAGCACGGCCAGACGGCAGACGGCCAGACGGCCAGACGGTAGACGGCCAGACAAACCGAAGTCATAAACACTTTTCAACTAGGTTGGAAAGTGTTAAAAATGACAAAAGTATAAGCAACGTGTTTCTTTTGCATACATTATGTCAAAAAAATTTAAAACAATACCTCACTCGAATGCGAATCTTGATGGAAGAATCCAAATATCCATTCACTTTTTTTTATTAACTTACAAAATTTATATAAAATAAAGAGATTGTATTCTATTTTATATTAATATACTAAAGAATTATATTATACTATTACCTTAATATTGTTTGTATTCTATATTATATTAATATACTAATATAATTATATTATATTATCATCTTAATATTGTTTGTATCTTATACAACCATTCGTTGCTACATCATCACCATTTCTTTGTTTTACTAATACTAATACAATTATATTATATTATTATCTTAATATTGTTTGTATTCTATCTTACTTCTATATTGAACTAATCAGACCACAAATCTTTTACACAATTTGAACATAAGTTTTAAAGCATTATGTTTTGGGTAACGATCGGAACAATCAAAAACAGAATTCGAAATTAATTTCTTCTTTCTGAACTTGTGGAATGATTTCTCATACAAATTACAATATCTCCTGTATGGATGAACGAAAAAACAAAATTTGATGAAATTTTTAATCTAAAAGATGCATTATGAAGAAAATAGAAAATGCATGTTTTTAGCTAAAAATTCTCTTCTTAAACCATTGGCTATGTTTTTGCATGCTTGTTTAGGTACTCATAAAATATCAATTATAAAAAGTATCCGTATGTAGACTGGTATTTAAATACCTTACATATTTATTTATCTTATATTCTCGAAAATATTAACATAAAGGACCCCGCATAAATTACATGAAAATGTGGCACCGGTGAAGTTGGCTGAATTTTTGATATGTTGTAGTTCATGCTATGCTAATCAAATGTATCAATAGGCACAATAATGAACAAGTGTGGTAAGTGTGATCAAAGGTCGCTCTAAGGGTTTCGTTTAATAATACTTTCAAAACACTTTATCCTTTCTTTAATAAATTCAAATAAATTTCATTTAGCAACCAAAAGAAAAGTCATGTTTTTTATAAAGTAAAATTTACCGGTCTATTTTTCTCGTCTTTTCGAATATCTAAACCAGCCCGATAGCGGGCGAAGCCCGCTATTATATTCTGTCATAATAATATCTGTCATGTGGACTAAATGCGATATTAAAAAAAAATAATTTCAAAATTAACATAAAAGGTTAAAATATGCGAATATTTCCGTAATCGGGTTTTTATCATGATTCAATACGTTCCTCAAACTCATATATTTGCTACATTAAAGACGTGAGTATAAAACATCACAAATTTACTGAATGGTGTATACAAAACGTTTGTATACACCATTCAGTAAATTTGTGATGTTTTAATGTTTCATGGTGTAATCGTCCAGCATTTATATAATATATTTACTGTTCTCTATTAATCATATTGATACTCGCTGTGTATTATTCTGAAACATTTGAAAAATCCGTTAAACTTCCGACGTCAGAATTTCTTTGTAATTCTCTAATGACGTGATATTAATCTGCTTTGTGCACATACACATACTCATACTCCTTGTATTATTGAGAAATATTTCCGTTTTATTACCAGTATGTCGTCCAACAATTTTATTTCATATTAATCTTTTTTAACACTTTCCAACCTAGTTGAAAAGTGTTTATGACTTCGGTTTGTCTGGCCGTCTGCCGTCTGCCGTCTGGCCGTCTGGCCGTGCTCTAACTCCCGTAAATATGCTCGGATTGCTCTGCAATTTTTATATGTTATTGTCTTTATCTATATGATGTTTCCTATTTCAACGAAAGTGTGTAGCACTTATAGTTTTTTTACAGGGACACTCAAAAGAATTCCGTTACATTACGATCAATGGGGAAAAATCATTTGCGGTTTATTTTAATGATGTTACACAATTTCAAGCACATTGTAATTGATATATATCACTAAGGTGCATTACAAGAAGCTTAATATGGAATAGGGTGTGCATCTGCATAGCACTTATAGTTCTTTACAGGGACAGTCAAAAGAATTCCGTTACATTACGTCTATGGAGAAAAATCGTCTGCGGTTTATTTAAATAATGTTTCACTATTTTAAACGCATTGAAATTTATATATATCACTAAGGTGCATTACAAGAGGCTTACTACAGAATAGTGTGTGTATAGCAGTCATCGTTCATTTACAGGGACACACAAAAGAATTCTCTATTGTCTGTTACCAATAATTCCTGGAAGTGCGTTTCAAGTTACTGAACGCGATTTTAAATTTAACTCACTTTTGTCTATTACGTGATGTGTATAAATTCTGTAGATCCTATACAGGGAAGCACAAAAGTTCGCGAACGCATTTCCGTTTATTGACAGAAATTCCAGAAGGAGAATTTTAAACTGTGCTACGCGTTTCCTAACTGAACTAAAATTTAGCATCCTATGTAGTATATATACAAATATATATATCATATACAGGGCTGAATAAAAGTATTCGGATATTTTTCCGAATATTGTATATGTTGGAAATTCCTGAAATTATGTTTTTAAATATGTTATGCGTTTTCCAAATTGTTTACTTAGATGTTTTCTTTCAGCATATTAAACGGTATGATTTGTAAAATTATTTTGGAAGCGTTGCAAAGTGTTACATAATCTATGCTTGACGCATAATTTTTCGTTCTTGTTTCAATTGGTGAAACTTTTTATTTCATTTTTCACGTGGAAATCGTATGATAGAAAATTAATTATTGTAGAAAGAATTTCATCGTGGACGAAAAATGTTTAAATTTAATAGGAAAAGGCTGTTAGAATTTTGGGTTTTTATCTCTATTTATTAAAATAATACGAATTTTTCAAATTTTAATATTTTGAGCTCTTCATAGCTGGTATTGAAATTTGTACACAAAGTTTCAACTCTGTAAGTTACATAGTTTTTGAGAATGGCTCTGTGACGGACAGACAACGGAGTGGGAGTAATAGGGTTTCGTGAGAAGAACGAAACCCTAAAAATGAATAATTTTGAAGTTATGGCCGTGTCGAAAGATCTTAATTCGTATTACATATTTACCAACCTTCGGATTTTTTCAAGTCAAATAAACATAATTTGAACCAGACAAATTATTTAACGAAATGTTTCCTGTTTCCAAGTGGTTTAATTAGCTTTTATTATTTAATAAAATTTCTTGTTTCATTTTATTGCAAAAAAAAATAGCAAATTTGCACCGTAATATGATAGCTGCCAAACTTGCGGTTTTTTTTTCAAATCAAATAAAACCAAAAATTTTATTTAAAAAAAAAAGCTAATCTAAACCAACATGGGAAGAAAAAACATTTCGTTAAATAATTTTTCTGGTTAAAATTTTGTTTATTTAACTTTTAAAAATCCGGAAGGTTGGCAGGTATATAATAGGAATGAAAATCTTTCGACGACCATAGAATCTATTTGTTTGTTTGTTTGTTTGTTTTTACAGTAAATTTCTAGCAGGTTCAAGGTCTGAGAAATCTTTTTCAGTACTTTTTAGGTGCGTTCGTGATTATATAAATACGTATCACCTATAGTCGTTGTCTGATCCTTCCGTCTGTCATATAACAGCGCAAAATCCACCCAACCGAATGGTTTAAAATTTTATATATATAATCGTTGCAGAATTTTGTCTAGTCATCACAACTTAAAAATATATTAATAAAAGTTTTCTTCATTCTATTAAATCCTATCATACGTAATTAATTCCATGATATCCCATGATAGGTAATGATTCTAGGTTGCCATGGTGACTACGTCCTATTTAAAATGAAGTCATACTATTTCCGTATTACTGAATTTTAAAACCAAATTTGCATACTAAGATTGTTTAATTATAGCAATCATATAATCTACCGATAGTTTTTTGGATAGATGTTTCCGGAAAAATAGATATTAAATGGAAAAATAGCCTAAATATGGATTTCAAGTTCTGAAATTTTCAAAACTAGGCTTAAGTTTCATATTGGAATTTTCAGTAAATTTCAACAAAAGATAAAATGTTGCCAAATTAAAAAGTACTTATTTTATTACATAAATTAATCATGTCATAACAGACGATATAATTCATTTCAGTGAAATAATAAAGGTGACTTTTTTACATTGTCTTGTAGTGGATAGTATAATTTTAATGTAACAGAATTGTAATTAATTGTTTGTAAAAGTGTATTGAAACTTAATTTCATAAAATAAAATTGATATCTATAATATGAAAATCTGCACATAAAATAAATTTTGTATTTATGCGTTTTTGCATAAGAGTGCAACAGCTATTGCAGCAATATCGGAATATTTTTAAAACTAGTTATAGTACGAACGCACCTCATTTGTCACGTTTGACGTACAATTTCCAACTTGTTTATTTTATCCCTTCTCACTTTTTAGGGTGTAAGTCTGGGAGAAGAGCAAAATATAACCAATTTTAATATATACACTTTTAATTGCGATTTCATTTCTTAAAAAATTCAAAAGAGTGAGATTGCTGTTTAAATATTCCTTTAAAACTTTATGCAAGTGGGTCAATTAATTTGTAGTATAGCAAGCGATAACACTTTCGCTAATTTTTAGCATTTGAAATGGACTAGACTCTTTAGATATTTATAATTTCGACCCACATTTTTCAAAATTACTTTTATTAAATTATTTATTAAGGGGGTTAGGGGGTCAAAATTCTAAAAAAAATGCATTTTTCTATTTTAAGCTAATAAAACACTACAAAGTTAAACAAATAAAACAAAGCAAACCGCGTATTTATAGGATGATTACATCAGGAGATATAACAATGCTTGTGTTGTATTACCAGTCCTAGCCCGCCCGTAATTAAAACTTCAAGTCCATTTATCTCCGAATGGATTTTTTTCATAATTTGTCATGTTTAAAATTATATATTTAAACTTCCTTACAAGATAAGTGTATGGAATTTTATGCAGAGTTTTTATGTTATGTTTTTAATAAATTGTCTTTGGGATTCTTAATTTTAGAAAATATAGTCCTCGGAGTAAAAATCACTTTCAAAAATCCTCCTTTTTTTTACTTTTAAATGTATTATAAATTTTGTAAGTAATATTTTTTATAAATTCTGAAGACAAATTTATAAGAAATCTTTTTTTGCAGACAATAGTGTAAAAATGTTTTAAATCTAGCAAGTGGTTTATAAGTTGCATTAAAAATTAAATAAGTTTAAAATTTAATTTTTTTTATTAAAATGTTTTAAAAAACTTTTTTTCAGAAAAGTAATTTTTATAGAAAAACACATTTCAGGAAATTTTTTTTTTTTACTTTAACTGTCCTTGATTTGTTCAGTCGTTTGTTATGCAATAGATTGTTTTTGTACTGATGATGCCTTGCGTGTCGCTTGGCGAAACGTTTACTAATTTGTATTTTTAATTGTTTTTAAGTATATTTTTTATAAATTTTATTTTTTAAAGTGTGCTTATGTCTGTCTTAATTTATTTTATTTGGTGTTTTTTAATAAAAAAATCATTAAAAAATGCTCATAAGTATAGAAAATAAAATTTTGACACCTGGACCACCTTAAGTTAACATAAAAAATTAGATAACAAAAATAAAACCCTTAACAAGCGTTGAAAACGAAATAAATATTAAGTTAAAAATCGAAATAAATTCCTTAACGAAATAAAATACTTCCGCTTAACAATGGCATTGTAACAAAATATACTCAAAGAATCTTTATAGTTACGTAAACAACTGATAGCATTTCTGAACTTATTGAGAATGTTTCGTTTTGTTTACCTTTGTAACAACAATGCTTTCAAATCAACTGTCTGAAATTCTATTTTCATAAACTTGAAGCATTATTTTTTTTTCTTGTGAATAGCTAAGAAATCAAGTTTTAAGAAATTCTTTTAAAAACACATTTCTAGGCGATATGTAAGAGATAAATGTTTTTAGATGCATAGCAAATACAAGTGCAAAAGCTATACATTTCATTCAAAGAAGGTTTCAATTTCATGCACTAGACACAATTTATTCGGAATAGAGAAAGTAAAAACATGATACTATTAGTTTCTATTCATACAATCATGCTGTTGTTAAGAATTATTTTATGCATATAGAATAGGAGGTGAATGAATTGTAAAGTAACATTCAGTAAAAATCTTTAAAAGGTTGTGTAGTATGATAAAAGTTATATATTTGTTAAAACTTAAATAATGTGACTTTGGTGTGTGTACGTATATATTTATTCATTTATGCAGTAAAAATTATTTGTAATGTAGTTGTATCTTCGATTTGCCGTTAAAGATAGCGTAGTTTTTTCAATATAATATTAATTCCGTTTTAAATTATTATAATAACTGTAGAACGAAAATCACCGTCGCTAGACAGACTAACAAGAAAAGAGAAAAAAACTGTGGCGCTCACAAGAGCACGACTTTCTTTTCTAATGACGTCTCATTTCACACAGCGAGGCTAACGAAAAAGACAGGCTACCGCGGTACATTCCACTTATCTTTTTTTACAGACCGCTAGAGTGACGTGATGCTCTTTTCGTACACCTGCATTGGTGCATTCGAGCATCACGTGACTCCGGCGGTCTGTAAAAAAGACACGCGTAAAGCACCGCGGTAGCCTGTCTTTTTCGTTAGCCTCGGCTAGAATGACGTGATGCTCTTTTCGTACACCTGCATTGGTGCATTCGATCATCACGTGACTCCCGCGGTCTGTAAATAAAGATACGCGTAGAGCACCACGGTAGCCTTTCTTTTTCGTTAGCCTCGTCACACAGTGTCTTCGGCTCTGATACCAGCCTACTGAATCTCCCTCGAAACGAGAAGACGGGACCAAGGTACGCAGATTTTCTGGTTCGGCGTAAGACAACGTTATAACTGACGTTGTCCCACTAACTGAAAGAAATAGCACTGTGAAATGTGTGCCGCGTATCGTCCTTCCTTGCACTCTGAACAACATGCCGCTTACAGGGAAAGAACATGGTAGAAATTGTAAAGATCTATTATCTGAACGGGCAAAATGCCGCAGAGGCATTGCGTGTTTACCGCAGAAACCATAGGCTACGCCGAGGCCCGTATACTGCAAAAGCTGTACGGGACTTGATACGCAAATTTGAAGAAACTGGTTGCACATGCGATCAATCTTGGCCTGGACACACCTTCCGTTTCTGTCGAGGCTGTTGCAGAAATCCATGAGACGATAAAAGACGTTCCTCTTGTAAATGCACGCGATGTTTCAGGCGTTCTGCAGTTGCCGAATTCTAGGGTCCGCAAGATTCTGCGCTGTGTTCTACACATGTTTCCGAATCGGTTCCAGCGTGTCCAGATGTTGCAAGCGGGTGTAAGCAACAACGTCTAGATTTTGCGAATGAATTCCTCATCCGGTATGACGAGGATGGCAGCTGGAATTTACGCGTTCTGTGGACATTTCTCATAGACTGGTAACGTTAATTCGAAGAAATGCATTCACTGAGCAAATAATAAACCCCATGATGTGGTTGCACTTCCGTTACACGAAGGAACAGTGTCTATGTGGTGCGGTATAACAAGCACCTTCATCCTCGGCACTTACTTTTTTGAAGAGGTTACTGTCGCAGCTCTACAAACATGTACGGTAACGAGTGCTCGCTATCTAGAAATGCTGACTAATTACGTAATTCCCAATTTGCAACAGCGAAATGCTCTATCTGACGTCGTGTAGATTCAATATGGCGCTTCCCTACATGTGAGGTCTTCTGTCAAATGTTTCTTAACACAACAGTTTGGTGACAGAGTTATAACGTTTCCGTGGCTGCCAAGGTCTCCCGATCTCACTCCAATGGATTTTTGGTTGTGGGGATACCTGAAATCCAAAGTGTATGCATTTAATCTGCAAACTGCATCTGATTTGAAAAATTACATCAAACGTCAGGTTCAACAGATTCCTCTTCTCATGGTACGTGCATCAGTGCTATACACCGTCATCCCATGCAAGGCGTCATCGTGTGTGAAGGAGGTCACGTGGAAAATTTGTGAAACACAATAAAATGCTTTGCCTTCTGTTGCTTCTCTGTCCTTATTGGGTTTTTTTTTCACTTTTCTTCTTACAAGGAGAGGACCAAGCTTGGTAATCACAGATTTTGGTTATTTTTATATATGTTGTACGGTAGAAGCCCCTTAGTGTCAGGTTCAACGGATTTTATACAACGCTCCTTAGTTCACGAGAAATAGGGGGTCTAATATTTTAACACAACTTAAATACTTAAGTACTACCCGGGTTCAAGACCGGGACAAGTTACAATTGTTTTTCTCATTTTTCTTTTGTTTTATAAATATACATGTAATTATAATTTAATAATCTGAATTAAAAATTTTAAAATCGTACATTAATTATAATGTTAACATATTTAAATTTAAATTTAATTTATTTGATATTTAAGCCATTATTAAACAGTTCTCATCATTTAATTTTTTTAAAAAAGGATCCATTATTGACTATAGTAAAAATTACAAAATCGTTACAAAATCATACTCTTTTTTATTAATTATTAATTAATTGAAAGCGCAAGCATACGTATTACAAATTTAAAATCTTTAATATGAAAAAAGCAATGTTGTAATTTAATTCTTATGCTAAATTTTAATATAATTATGCTTCTTACTTTAAAAACAGAGTAGTATTATCATCGCATTGACTTCCCTTGTTAAGGCATTATATAAATGATGTTTCTTTAAAATCACGAATTGACACAATTGTTCAATATCATTGCATCGATAAAAAATATAAAAAAAATTAACTATTTAATGATGTTTTATACAACGATTTAGTTACAAATAAAAAATAAATAAGTTAACATTATAATTAATTCACAATATCATAATTTTTAATTAGGATAATTAAATAATAATTACATGTATATTTATAAAAAAAAGAGAAAAACAAACGTAGCTCGTCCCGGTCCCGAAGATCGACGAACAGACGCCATAACAACTGAGCTACGACCAACTAAGTAGATTCATTACAAAGTAAGTATTTAAGTTGTGTTAAAATATTAGACCCCCTATTTCTCGAGAACTAAGGAGCGTTGTATAAAATCCGTTGAACCTGAGACTAAGGGGCTTCTACCCTACAACATATATAAAAATAATCAAAATCTGTGATTACCAAGCTTGGTCCTCTCCTTGTTAGTCTGTCTAGTGCCGGCGATTTTTGTGCTAAAGGTACAGTTCCAACGATTTTTATAGTTTTTTACTATGAAGATCACATTCCAATAAAAAAAGTAGGTGTTGTCATTTGAAATTTTCAAAATTTTGACACTGTAACCATAACTGTTAGAATTTAACTGTTGCTTTTCATATGATTCTTGAGCGCTTACATCAAAATACTTTAAACCAAAATTTCCTTCAATTTATGTGAAAGGTATGATAGCTAGGGGATTACATATCGGGATAGTTTTTTTTTTTTTTTTTTTTTTTTTTGTAATCAACCTGTATTATAAAAGGGATTAGCACAAAATTGTTCTACAGAAATCTTAACCCTATCTAGATTTCGCTCTTCTAGCACGCATGGTGCAAGTTACTTCAGAAGCGAATGAAGAATCTTAGTATACCGAATATAAAACCCTTCAAAATTTAAGTTTGACTCAGTATCCAATACATAATCGTATTTCAGAAAAGTCTCTTTTCAACACTTTCCAACATAGTTGAAAAGTCTTTATGAATTCGGTTTGTCTGTCTGCCTGTCGTCTGTCCGTGCTTTAACTCGCGTAAATATAGTCAGATTGCTATGAAATTGATATATTTTATTGGGGTTTGCTAAGACATGTTCGGTATTGAAAATGAAGTTTGTAGCATTTACGGTTCGTTCACAGGGATAATCACAAGAATACCGCTTAATTACGGTCTATATGAAAATATCGTTTGCGGTGTATTTTAATGATATTACACTATTTTAAACATATTGAAATTTATATATATCACTGAGGTGTACTACAAGGAGCTAACTGTAGAATATAGTGTGCATGGACTTTATTGTTCGTTTACAGGAACATACAAAAGAAATCGGCTATATGAACAATAATTTCCGGAAGTGCGTTTTCAGTTGTGGTACGCTTTTTTAGATTTAACTATTTTTGTTAGCATATTACATTGTGTGTTCAGATTCTAGAGGATATACAGAGCTGCAGACAAGTTTAAACATGCATTTCGGTTTATTGACGGAACGTCGCGTTCAGCCATCCTATTTACTCCCCAGATTTATCCCCCTGTGACTATTTCCTGTTCCCCAAGTTGAAATTGCACCTAAAGGTGACCACCTCAAGCAATTGCGACCGACTAATTGACGCACATTGTAAAGGCGGACTTCCAGAAGTGTTTCGATGAATATTACTTCCGTTGTAAAAAAGTGTTTGAATCCAGCAGAGATTATTTCGAAGAAACATAGGTCAAAATTTTCATTTCAGTTCTTAATTTTTAGTTTATAGGAACAGTCCGAGAAATTTTGGGACACACTGTGTATACCGGTGACAAACTCTATGTACAGTCCTGGAAAGAAACGCACTACCCCATGTTATTTCATCATCAAATTGTTGCAGAGGGATGCAAGAGGTACCGTTATACAGGAAATTGTGTCTACTTTCTGAATATAAATACAATTTTTGAAATAGTTGTCGCTTATATATTATAAATTGTACTAACTTTGAATTTTCAAATGGTAACACCCATTTTTAGCACCATATTTGAGTTCCTCGGATAAAGGCAGTCCGGAAAAATGCAAAGTTTAAATACCTTTTTCTTAATTATTTATAGAGTTACAGGAAGAAAATGCCTTAGGGGTTTAGTCATAAATTTCAAAAAATAAAATTAAGATCTTAAAATGAAAAGAGCCTGAAACACACATTTACCAGAAAAATTATACAGCATTTCTAAATGTAAAATAAATTCTCTGTATATGAAAGAGACTCTCGTAAAATTTGTTCTGGTTAATTTCTAAGATTTTTTCTGTAAATACTTTGATTAGAAGACGGTCCCTTTGGACCGTCGAAATGTAAAATTTATCTATACTTTGATACCTAATGTCTTGAAGGAGCTGTAAACTTATACACCCATATTTCTGTGGATTGTTGTTCGTTTTATCTAAAAGTTTATGCATGTCATAATTCATAAATTTGAATGTTAATTTATTAGTAATGTTCATAGTTAAAAATATGTTTCTTAATCAAAAGTATGCTTGAAATATTTTTAGGTCTATTCATTGTATTTCATTAAAGAATCAAAATTAAATATGATGATTTTTTGGGTAAATATAAACTAAAGTTTGTCTTGTTGATTAACCATCAGCATCTTCTAACATTTTTCTCTTCCAACCCTATAAAGATTACAGAAAAGTATACACACTGTACCTTTCTTCCGAGCTACCTTGGTCCACAGAACCAAATCAAATAGGATCTCAAAATGATGTCAAAATACCGAGTAATTGCTAGAAATAACAATTTTGATGAAAACCAAAATGCGAGAGGTTCCGTGTAAAAAGTATCCAGACTGCTCGAAAAATTGGAAGATTGGTGTCAAAACAAAGTATGTCCATAAGACAAATTCAAAATAATCTCGGTGTTAATGTCTCAAAGGACACTATTGTGATGAAGGCTGATGTGGGTTTTGAAATGGTAACGCAAATTTCAATGATCCGTTCTCATGTAAAATCAAAACAAAATTTTATTGTATCAAAAAGTAAATAACAAAAGAAATATCTTGATTAATATGAGGTTCACAACAAATAAAAGGGTTCAAAAACTTTCAATTAATTTGTCTAATTATCGAAAAAGTCCTATATGCACGCTACTGAGATCAGGGCAAATCACAAACAAAGTTCGTTAAGTAAAGTTCGAAAGAGATATAGCCGGTTGGAACCGGTTCTGAAAGTGAAAATGCACTTATATAAAATAACTGGAAGCAAAATTGAAAAAGTAAAAACTAACAACGTTGGAGATTTACTTCAGCTATCCTAGGCAAAAAAAAAGCATTTAAAAGTATTAAAATGCGAGCGAGAAATCGCGCTAGAACCTTCCCATAGATTTAACATTAGCTTGAGCGTTTTTTCGCGTGACTGATGTAGGCTCTTAAGTGGAGAGTCAACACTTTTTGGTCATGTTGTCTTAAGTGGTATGATATCAGGGTAGCCTTAAAAATGTAATACAATTAAATATCTAAAAATAGATTCTGAAGAAGTAAAATTAGCAGCATAATTTTAGTTACATTGTTTTTTTTTAAATTACATTTCTTAATTTATTTTTAAATTTCGAAAATTTAATCGATACAGCTAAATAGTCAAATGAAAATCATTGTTTTATCTCAACTCAGGTGAAATGTAAAACTGGATTTTTAAACATTCGGATAATTTATAATTTTTAAGTCGAAATCCATTACTCCATTTTCAAATCTTAAATATTTCATTCCGCTTATATACAAAAAATGAACTTCGCTTTATTTAAAGATGAAATTGTACTAAATATTGTTACTAAAAATAATATAATTGTCACTAAATATTTTAAATAAGAAAAAAGTTAAAAGGCGTGATTATTCAAGAGCTATTTACGATATTTATTTATATTCCTTTGTCGTATATTTGCACGCAAATCTTAAAATTTGAAAATGGAAATCAGTATTTTTTCCTTTTAAGGCTTATGTCTTTAAAGTCATTAATGGAACAGCTTCTTTTCTTCTTAAAGAGTATCTCAAAGTGGATTTATGTCTTCGGAAGTCACGCACACGCTTCCAATGCGGTAAGACATATTTTGTAACGATCTAATCTTGCTCACTTTTAGTTAGTTTGCGCTTTTCAAGACATTATTAAGTACCTGCTAGTTTATTATAATTTAAAAACATGGAAATAATAATGCTTGAATCAACTGTTTATCGGCGCACGTTTTAGGGATGATATGATGCCTATGTTAGATTTAGTAATGCCAAGTCCACTCTCGCAAATAACAGTATAGGTTGGTAAAAAAGCTGCAACTAAATTTGGACTTAAAATATAAACAGTTTTATGTCCCTGTATTCAATTTATGTAAATTAAACAAATTCTTAAGCGACACGGCATGTAAATTATTTTTTTAACTCATGTTTAGATTAATTAACAATATTTGCATTATAATCAGTGCAAATAAATTCAGCTTAACCCCTTTAAGGTGGTGGTACATTTTCATAATACTAAATTTTAATCCCCCAAATGCCACAATGGGACCAGTATTTTGTAATGTTTTTTTTTTCATTTATCAAGTACGTGAAGATAAACTTTTACATATTTTCAAATAAAATTGTTCATAAATTATAGTGTCATTCAATCATTTTAGCGTTTTAGCAAATAAAGTACTTTGCCCCCGAAAGTGTTAAATATTATACTTTGTAACATGCTTTAAATGTTTACACTCTATCATTATAGTAAGACTCGAACTTTCTACATATACATTGGCAAACTAACTTTTCAGTAATAAAAATTATAATAAACTAAAATTTAATGAGTTAGAAACACTATAAAAATGAAAAGACATTCCATATTTACATTTTTTTTAACAAAAATTACATGCATGTCTCTTTAGAAAAAATCGTCTTAAGACATTTTTTTTTTTTTTGAAAAACCCATGTTTTGTGCTACAACGTGGAATCCCGAGTTTCACGCAATATTTTAACACTCAAAATTTTGAACATCCCACTTAAAATTTCGGTTAGGATCTCATAATCTCATCATACACAGGCTGTCCGAAAAATCTTTCCTTAATTACAAAATTTATTCATATCCACTGTATATAATATAGACATGTGCTACTGATACATAAATGTAGGAAAACTGACCAAGTTATTTTGTTGTAGGTTTCTGTAACGTAGCTGTAGTGTAACAAGCATTATCAGTGCCCAGGATACCGGACCAGGTACCGAGAGTTGGCCGACCATCAACCTCAGCTGAAAGGTTGAAAAAAATAAGACTGTCTTTTTTTAGATGTCCCAAGAAATCAGTGCTTACGGCCTCACGTGAATTACAGATGCCAAAAGGGTCTCGTGATACCAGAGGACACATGAGCTTTTTCCTGATTTGTGAACATTTCCAGCTTCATCGACACTGATACTGCTGCATTACAGCTACGTAACGGAAACCTGCAGCAAAAAAACTTGGTTGGTTTTCCAACATTTTGGCACCAGTTTCACATGTACATCTTATATATAACGAATAAGAATAAATTTCTTAATAAGGAAAAAACTTTTCTGACATATTTTTTCATCATGCGTACCCTTCTTCAATCTCAAATATTTCACAAAAAGACTTCGATGTGTTTCCCCTCAAAAAATTGTCTTGTTAGGTCATAGAGTACATACGCCATATTTTTTCGTAGCTTTGGCTTTTTAAGACGGTGGTTTCTTTCTTATTACTATTTCTCCGATCTTAACTTCTGTACTTAAATGAATAAAGAAGCCCCAGGCGTCGGATACTATTCGACTGAATATATTGTTCATTTACAATCAGTATTACCGGGTTTGTATGTTCCACTTTTGCCGTGCGTCTTTTGACGCACACTTTTAGACTGTCTTACCTTTATGTTACACTTTTATGAAACACTTTGTCTTTAGTTTTATCTGATATTTTTCTCATTAACTGTTAACTTACTTTTCTATAAATTTATTTTAATTGAGTGAATCAGTAAAATAAGCGTATAAAATTCATCATTCATAAGAATGTATAGTATGCAATTCATTATAGGATATATTTTCAAAATTTATTTGAATTTTTTAATAAAAATTTAAGAAATAAAATTCATTGGAAATATTTCAACACACAGATATTTTTGTAAAGACATCTAAATATAGAAACGAAAAAGAAAAACATTTAGATAGTCTTTAAATCATGCAACATCTAGGCATGCTAGAGTGAAATACATAAATTTTCAAGAGGCTGTTCAAGTTACAAAAAATAATTGCATCAATATGATGCTTCATTTTTCGCGATTGCAAAGCAAAAGATCCCGAAAAATCAATCGCTTACCTGATATTTTTAGATAGAACTCCACGGTGGTGGATTTTCAAGGTTTCTGTTCACATCTGATATGTCTAAGATAGGAAAAAGAAAATCTTATCTTACCTTTCAAACAAGTTTTACCTTCCTTTTTATTAATTACTTAAGAAAACACTAAAAATGTTTTCAAGCACATACAGAAACATGAAATTATGTTTTCAATTCTTCTAATACTAAAAAATATGGGAGAAAATACGCATTGTCATATGCAGAAAAAAAATAAGGATTTTATAAATAAATAAATAAAAGACAGAAAATCCTTGTTGCAATTTAATAGTTATTTTTACTTTAGTAAAAGAAAAATAAATAATTACGTTTTTATTTCATAAATATTTTTTATGTCGATTTTCAGAAAATCGTGGGATGATAAATTTTAACGAATAAAATTACACGATTTAGAAAATATTTATAAAGTTTCAGCGCACTAAACGCTCGGACGTATCTACTTACTTAAAAAAATGTTTTATGAATCCATCTCATTACAAATAAATCAAAAACATATATATTTTTTAATTTGTATTTTGCATTTTGATAATGCTTTTCTGAAATATATTTATAAATTATATGCATTTTTTTTTTCACAATTCAACTTTGAAGACCAGCGTGGAGATAAATTTTAATAAATTTTAATTTAATTTTTTATTCCATAAACAATATCTTAGCTAATATCATCAGTATTAACAAGAAAAAATTGCTCCATAATTGGAGTGCTTACATTTTTCCAATATTGACCTGAAATATTTCTGTATTTCTGTTCCAATATGTATAATTTAATGCCAATATTTTTTTACATTTTATATGTGTTTTTCAATTTTTTATGTAAAGATAAATTTTAACAAAAACATTTTTTAATTAAGAAAACATAAAAATTCTTCGTGTATCACGAAGTACCACACGCCACAAGTGTTATTCAAAATGCCATAAAATATCCTTAAATTTGAAAAAAATATTTTAGACTAAATGCTCAGACAATTCTGCATATATCCTTTTAAAGTCGATTAAAAATGCATTAAAAAATACACAAATGTAGCTATTAATTTCTATTCAAATTTTAAAATTAAAATTTCTATACGTTAGTGAGGCAAGGGTGATAAGTGGCGGACTGGATCTGAAAATATTGGTTGCAAAGAGACAAATCGACCCATATCTTCAATGATACTATTTATTTTTTATAATAAAAAATAAGTTTTCAAACAATTTATGCCTGAGAAAAAAAAAAATTTGCAATTTTTTTTTTTACTAATTACAATAAACACGTATTATACATGTTACTGACAGTAAACCGAAGTACCAAAGAAAATACAGAATTTTATAATTGAATTATTAATAAGTGTATATAGATATATAGTATACTGTTATTTGGAAAATATACTGTTGTTTTAAGTATTTTTAACCGAATTGAAAATAATTTCTGACAGTTTTAATATTTTTAATGATTGCTTCGTATTGTTAAAGAGTGACAGGTAGTTCAAAATTACAGAAATGTATATTGCATCAGTGTATACCACAGAGCTATATCATAATAGCAAACGCATACTAGCAAGAGACAGGGTTGTATTTTAACCTTTATCTTTCGCACATATTGCACATAGCCTGGTGACCCATATTGTCTAATGTCGGAGGACCCACTTGCCATTGAGCAAGTTGACAACCTGGCCAGTCCACCACTGTCGGTGATCAATGCAATTTTGAAAGCAATTTCAGACGATTAACAACAGTGTAAAATGTCCATTTTTTATTTTTTTTTCGTTACAATTGCACGGGACGAAAAATTGGAAACACAGATAAGTCACTTTTCTCCAAAAATGATCATTATGTTCAATGTGTCAAAGTAAATTTGTTACGCGTGATTGAATAATTAAAATTAGTACTAAAAACAAATTACATACATGCGCACTTTCAGTGCTATACATCTATAATTAAAAAAATTCGAATGTGTTGAGGAATAAATCCAAAAATAATTTTATATATACCTATATATTGCGTGGTTTAATAGAATGTGCTATGTAAAAGAGGCTTGCTATAAACATATTGTAGTATCTTTTATATTAAAATCTACCTGTGTGTTTGTATTTCTCCACTACTCCTCGTAGAATATCGAACACTGGGCGATGAAATTAACACCAGTTATCCGCATGGATCCGCGAATGTCATTTAAGGTCTCAGAATTTTAAAATTTGAATTAGTTTCCGAGATATTAATTTATTTCGTAATTTGTAATGACATTGCTGTAATGGTGGCAACTAAATTACTCCATTGTTGTGTATAAAAGAGAGAAAATGGGAAATGATAGGGATTATTAGATTTTTTTAGCGTCATATTCTCAATAAAATAAAAGAGATAAATTAGTTTCAATTTAAATAGACGGTTAAAAAAAAATCTCGATTAAATTAAGTTTTCCAAGAAAATTCGAAGAACAGAAAACATATTTTCACATATTCAAGCTTCATTAATCAATTTACTCTACAGAAATAGAAATAGTCTGTCAACATATTGACAACCAGAAATCATTACATCGCAGATTTTTCTCACCTTTACATTCAACCAAGGAAGAAGTTTTAAACGCCTTCGATTTAGGTGGAACAATTATTTACTCCTATTCACAAAAATTGAGTAATAATAATAATAAAAACATATACTACTTTTAATTAATTATTATTTAAAGTTGGCGGTTAAAACGTTTCACAAAGGCGCTAAAAGTAAAATGGTTTATCGGTTATAAATTACATACTTTTTTCTTGTAAAATTTTACGTCAGAGCTAAAATATGTTTTATAATTCTGTCAAAGGACATCATCTAGCTCCAAAATTAGAAACGAAATCTTAAAAAACATTAAGTTTTAAAAAGTTTTGGCGTAAAAAAGCACGTAATCTGCAATTTGTAATTTTCGCAATTTCTGTTTAACCTACATTGCAAATATGATTTCTTACTTGAAATTTACTATTTAATGACATTAATGTTATAAGTATTTCTAAATGTACAAATAAATTGGATTTAGTTTTTCCTTAAGAATTCAAAGGTCTCATGCCATGTAAATGTAATACATCGGGTCGTTATTCATATATAAAAAGTGCCGTAGTAAAAATCACAATATTTTAATAATTGTGTTATTGTCATTTCAATTTGAAAAATCATTTACTTTAATTATGCTAAACGTTATTTTCGGTAAACAAAAAAAAAAAAAAAAAAAAAAAAAAGAAATAAAGAAATCAAAGCTCCAAACGGATATCGAAACAAACTGTAATTTGAATGGAACCGAAACTAACCGAAACCGAAACTAAATTTCCAGTTTTGTAGTTACGGAATTAAACCAAATTTATTTTTCTGCTTGGTACGGTAACTAAACCGTAGAAGTATTTTCATTCTTTACCCATTCGTGTCTGGCGTCCTATTAATAGGACATGTTTTTTCATTGAGTATTATTTTGCTGTAACAATTATTTTTTTTCTGCATTTAATGATGATATAATATATATTCAGAATATATATAAGTATATATATATTCTGAACACACTTCCTCATCATAATAAATGCGTATGTCTATACATTTATTATGATGACTTCGTTTATGTTTTATCATTTAGTAATAAAAAAAATAATTATAAAATTTTCTGATTTTTTTTACAACACTGACGATTCTTTTGTTTCAAACCAAGGATTCACTTTATTTAAATTTGAAGTAGGGGCTGCTTTATCAAACAAATAATTTGTGAGTAATACTAGAAATTTGTTATGTTTGTTTAATCCTGTTTTAATGCGATATTTTTCGAACTTCTTCAAAAATTCTTCCTTAGCCAATTGTCATATGAATAGCACGTAAAATAACTATATCCATTTGATTGCAGTAAATAACCCTTTAACTCCCTTGTTGTGTGAATTTTCAAAAATCCTTTCTCAGTGGGTGCCTACATTGTGTAAGTAACATATCTGCCAAATTTCACTGCGCTAGGACCAATGCCAACGGTTGAGGTCCGCGGTCCAACGGTTGAGGCGTTGATTATGAGTCAGATAGGACATAACCTTTTATAAGTATATATATATATATATATATAGGGCCGGGGCGTGCATATTCGGTAGTGTGTGTGAAATGCTATACGGAGCACTTTAGACACCAAACGGCACCTTTTGAGTAAAAGCAGGAGGGAAAAAAAATTATATTTTAGACATGTGATATACAACAATCTTACATGCATATGTTAAACACATTACTTCATTTTTCATCCCCTCATAATTGTTTGCAATCCATCTTAATAAAATATCAAAATCTTGTTTAAAAAGTTACACATTTACATCACCAAAAATTGTATATAATATGAATTTTAAATATTTATTGCCTGCCCAAATTTTAGAGAATTTTTTTTTCTCAGCTAAGTAAATCCACAGTTTTAAAATGAAATGGAATAAATCTTTAAATAACATGCAATTTAATTTATTTAAAATGAAACTTCTGAGAAGAAAGTGTTCTATGGTATTTTTTTCTCAGTTTAATTTCAAATGACAAACGTCACTGTTTGAAGAATTGTTCTTAAAGCAAAATGTCTAGCATTCATGTCAATAATATTTTTCAAAATTACATACATGAGGTGACTATGCTTTAAACTTATTTAATGCTATTTTCTTATCCCCCCTCTCCCTCATACACAAAAATATGTGATTATGGAGACATCTGTCAAAAAAAAAAAAAAAAAAAAAAAAAAAACCTAAAGCTTGTTTCAACAACATTTTCGAGTTTAGTTCCGACTGCATTTTTATTGTAAACTAGCCGGTCGTTTCCGAGTGGGGCCCAGATACATAGTGCAGCGTACCGCCCTGACTTCACTTGGGGCCCAAAAAGTGCATTTTATATGCAACCAGAAAAACATAAATCAAATACTTTAAATTAAAAGTATACGAAAATAACTAATAAGAATATAAAAAAGCACTTAAATAAAGATTTCGCGACATATTTTTTTTTTCATGAGCCTTCTGACAAAATACTACTGGGCCCTAAACGTGATTATCTAGGGGATGGGCTCAAGTAGTACTTTGTATCTGGGACCCACTCGGAAGCGATCGACTAGTATATAATAAAAAATAAGCAATCGTTCTGTTTTTCGCCTAATCTTCCGCAATCGGGTTCATAGCCGATGTTGCCCACAAACTCGCTAGCTCTAAAATCGCTGAAATACATGATTAACTACTTTTTTTGTAGACTTGTAAAGCGGAGTTTCACATTCTTACTTAAAACTGCTTCTGAGATATGGCACAATTACCTAAAATTTTCAACACACAGTGTGACCGCCTTGATGGATTATTATCTAAAATTGCTGAAATACATAGTTACCTATTTTCTAATACATTTGTTATCCTAAATTTCACGCATCTACCTATTACTGAGATATCGCAAAATAACATAGAAAATCCGACCCCCATTTAACCCTCTTTACTGGCTGAATTTCTAAAATCTCGGAAATACATGTTTAACTATTTTTTAGTAGATTTGTTATCCTGAATCTGTGATTTAGAGCTCATAACTAAAAATGCTGCGAACATTCGAAGTGACCTAAAAATTTCGACCCTCATTTAGCCCCCCTCCTTAATGGGTGAATTTCTAAAATCGCTGAAATATGTGTTTAGTTATTTTTATAGCAGATTTGTTATCCTGAATTTCACGCTCTTATCCAAACCTACTGATGAGATAGGTGAAAAGGTGAAATCATCCAAAATTATCGACCCCCAATTTAACTCCCTTAGTAGTTGAATTTCTAAAATCGCCTAAAATACATGTTTCACTATTCTTTAGAAGATTTGTTATCCCGAAATTCACGCTCCTAACTATAACTTCTACTGAGATATGGCAAAATGGCGTAAAACATCCGACCCCCATTTAACCCCCCCTTAGTGTCTGAATTTCTAAAATCCCTGAAATACGTTTTTAACTATCTTTTCAGTAAGATTTGTTATCCCGAGTTTCATGATTCTACATGAGATATAGCAAAATGGCCTAAAATATTTGACTTCCTATTTAACCCCCCCCCCCCCCTTAGTTTCTGAATTTCGAAAATTACTGAAATATATGTTTATCTATATTTTTTGTGGATTTGTTATCTCGAATTCCGAGCTCCTAACTAAAAATGCTGCTGAGATATAGCGAACAGGCAAAATGACCTAAAACTTTCGACCTCCCATTTAACCCCCTTAATTGATGAATTTCTAATATCGCTAAAATATGTGTTTAATTATTTTTTTAGTAGATTTGTTGTCCTGAATTTCACGTTCCTATCTAAACTGCTGCTGAGATATGGCGAAAACGCGAAATGACTAAAAACTTTCGACCCCATTTAACCCCTTTAGTGGTTGAATTTTTAAAATCACTGAAATATGTGTTTAACTAACTTTTAGTACATTTGTTACCTTCAATTCGCGCTTTTAACTAAAACTGTTGTTGAGATATGGTGAAAAGGCAAAATGACCTAAAACTTTAGACCCCCCATTTAACCCCCTTATTGGTTGAATTTCTAAAATCGCTGAAATACGTGTTAAATTATTTTTTTAGTAGATTTGTTATCTTGAAGCTCACGCTCTTACCTAAAACTGCTGATGAGATATGGTGAAAATGTGAAATCACCAAAATTTTCGACCCCCCCCCCATTTAACCCACTTAGTGGTTGAATTTCTAAAATCGCCTGAAATACATGTTTAACTATTCTTTAGAAGATTTGTTATCCCGAAATTCACGCTCCTAACTATAACTTCTACTGAGATATGGCAAAATGGCGTAAACCATCCCACCCCCTTTTAACCCCCCCTTAGTGTCTGAATTTCTAAAATCGCTGAAATACGTGTTTAACTATTTTTTCAGTAAGATTTGTTATCCTGAGTTTCATTATTCTACATGAGATATAGCAAAATGGCCTAAAATGTTTGACCTCCTATTTAACCCCTCCCCCTTAGTTTCTGAATTTCGAAAATTGCTGAAATATATGTTTATCTATATTTTTTGTGGATTTGTTATCTCGAATTCCGAGCTCCTAACTAAAAATGTTGCTGAGATATAGCGAACAGGCAAAATGACCTAAAACGTTCGACCTCCCATTTAACCCCCTTAATTGATGAATTTCTAATATCGCTGAAATATGTGTTTAATTATTTTTTTAATAGATTTGTTATCCTGAATTTCACGTTCCTATCTAAAACTGCTGCTGAGATATGGCGAAAACGCAAAATGACTAAAAACTTTCGACCCCATTTAACCCCTTTAGTGGTTGAATTTTTAAAATCACTGAAATATGTGTTTAACTAACTTTTAGTACATTTGTTACCTTCAATTCGCGCTTTTAACTAAAACTGTTGTTAAGATATGGTGAAAAGACAAAATGACCTAAAACTTTAGACCCTCCATTTAACCCCCTTAGTGGTTGAATTTCTAAAATCGCTGAAATACGTGTTAAATTATTTTTTTAGTAGATTTGTTATCTTGAAGCTCACGCTCTTACCTAAATCTGCTGATGAGATATGGTGAAAATGTGAAATCACCAAAATTTTCGACCCCCCATTTAACCCACTTAGTGGTTGAATTTCTAAAATCGCCTGAAATACATGTTTAACTATTCTTTAGTAGAATTGTTATCCCAAATTTCAGGCTCCTACTTAAAACTCCTGCTGAGATATGACGGAAAGACGAAATTATATAAAACTTTCGACCCCCCCCCCATTTGACCCCCTTATGCTGTGAATTTTCAAAAATCCTTTCTTAGTACGCGCCTACATTGTGTAAAGAACATGTCTTCCAAATTTCATTGTTCTATGACAAACTGTTGAGGCTCGGCGTTGATTATGAGAAAATTAAGCTACTCCTTTATAAGTATAGATTTCAACGTAGCCGAACACACAGACAAAAGAATGCCATTAATATTTTTCAACAAGATTTAACGCATTGAACAATTTGGCTAAAATAAATAGGAGGTCAAATATTTTAGGTCATTTTTTCATATGTCAGTAGAAATTATAGGTAGAATCGTGAAACTCAGGATAACAAATCTACTAAATAAAATAGTTAAACACGTATTTCAGCGATTTTAAAAATTCAGACACTAAGTGGGGTTAAATGGGGGTCGAATGGTTTACGCCATTTTGCCATATCTCAGTAAAAGGTATAGTTAGAAGCGTGAAATTCAGGATAAAAAACCTACTAAAGAACAGTTAAACATGCATTTCAGGTGATTTTAGAAACTCAAATACAAAGGTTGTTAAATGAAGGGTCGAAATTTTTTGAGATTTTATCTTTTCACACTATTTCATCCGCAGTTTTAGAAAAAAAGATAACAAATCTCCTTAAAAAAATATTTAAACAAGTATTTCAGTGATTTTAGAAATTCGGCCACTAAGGGGGTTAAATAGTGGGTCGAATGTGTTATGTCATTTTGCCATTTCTCAATAGAAGTTATAGGTAGGAGCGTGAATTTCGGGATAGCAAATCTACTAAAGAATAGTTAAACAGGTATTTTAGGCGATTTTAGAAATTCAACTTCTAAGGGGGTTAAATGGAATGTTGATAATTTTCGATGATTTTACTTTTTCACTATATCTCATCAGTAGTTTTGGATAAGAGCGTGAAATTCAGCATAACTAATCTGCTATAAAAATAATTAAACACATATTTCAGCGATTTTAGAAATTCACCCATTAAGGAGGCTAAATAGGGGTCGAAAATTTTAGACCATTTCGAATGTTCGCCAGATTACAGCAGTATTTTTAGTTAGGAGCTTGAAATCACAGATTCGGGATAACAAATCTACTAAAAAATAGTTAAACATGTATTTCCGCGATTTTAGAAATTCAGCCACTGAAGACTAAAGACTAAAACTAAAGGTTAAATGGGGTAGAATTTTTTATGACATTTTGCCATGTCTCAGTAGTGGTAGGAGTATGAAATTTTGGATAAAAAATGTACTAAAAATAGTTAAATATGCATTTCAGCAATTTTAGATGATGAATTTCAGCGATTTTAGAGCTAGCGAGTTTGTGGGCAACATCGGCTATGAACCCGATTTCGGAAGATTAGACGAAAAGGAGAATTATAGCTGATTTTTTATTATATATTTTGTGTGACATTTTTTCCAAGGAATATATTTTTTAATTTCCCATTTTATAATTTTTTTTCGATTTTCGTCTTTTGGCGATCGGATTTAAAATTTTAAACAAAATATTACTCTTCCACCTTTTTTTCAAAATACATTTTTGAAAGTAAAAAATTGCGATTTAAATACTGATTGCCATATTTATGGGCTAGGGTATGCACAGAGATGCCTTATGGTGATTATCGTATAGTCAGATGACAAGCATGCAACCGAATGGGTCCTGTTAAAATTATTTCATTTTAATGATTTATGCACAAAAAATAACTGAACCATGTTATAGTGATCGCTGCATTAACGATGTGTGACTGAGAAATACACAGGGCCCTGTTATTTTTATCACCTCATTAGTAATTTATGGGCGTGACGGTACCCATTTACAATGATCGCCATTTATCTTAGGCAATCCCATTTTTATTTATTTCATGTGAAAGCTCTCCGCTCATCTTGGATAAATAAGCACAGGGCCAGTATTATTTTGTCAGAGGGATTATAGAAAAAATATTATTAATGTCCCGAAATATTTATTTACGTGCTCTTATATATATATATATTTAAATTTCTCTGTTTGCATGTAAAATGCAATTTCTGGGCCCCAAGGGAAGTCAAGACAGTATTCTGCAGAATGTAATTGGGCCCCATTCAGAAACGACCGGCTAGACGGGCGAAGACTGGCTAATATACATACATGTGAAACAGTGTGTACAATGTTTAATATTACATATTAAACATTGAGATTTTACATTTTCGCATATACAGTGGACATAAGTTTGGACATTTTTTGAAAGTTTCATGTTTTTCAAATTTGTGTGCTTGTAGAATATATTAATTGTCACTTAAATACAAACGTTTATATATCAAATTGAAGGTAATTTAATGTAAAATTTAATAATAAAAACAGTATTACAATATCTGTATTACAAAAAAAGCTATGCTCATTTTAGTAGAACAAACAAACACAAATAGTTTTGAATAAGGACGTGTTTTGTAATAAAAGCGTACTAGCCAATCACAAACACTGTTCTGAGGACCAATCAAATGTCTGAAACTATAGTTTAGATTATTTGGATGGTAAAAGAGTTATTGTTGTGGAAATATTTTGCGGAATGATGCATACTAGTACAATTAAGTAGAGTATTGCTCTTTTTGAATATTTAGTCCTTTTTTTCAATTAAACTAATTTTAAACAATGTCATCAACAACAAGAACTAATTGACCACCTACAAAAAAAAGCCGAATTGTCATATTGAGAGAAAATGGCCTCTCTTATGCTGAAATTGCAAGACAAGTTGGTGGTTCAGTGACTTGTTCTGGTGTACAAAAGTTCAGTTTACGTTATGAAAAAAAGAAATCAGTGAAAAATAAGGCCAAATCAGGCTGAAAAAAAAATGCACAAGTGCTACTGCCGATAGAAAAATTAAACGGCTATGCCTTCAAGATAGAAAAATTTCATCAGATGCCATTAGATGTGAAATGAATGCAGCGGGTATTGCAGTAAGTTCAAGAACAATAAGAAGAAGGTTATCAGGATTTGGACTACAAGCTAGAATTCCAAGGAAAAAACCATATTTAAATCAAAAGCAACGCGAAAAACGAGTTAAGTGGGCAAAATAACACATTAAATGGTCAGAAAATCAATGGAAGCAAGTAATCTGGAGCGATGAGAGTAAAATATCGCTCTTTGGTAGTGATGGTAGAAAATACGTGAGACGTAGAGTAGAAGAAGCACTTCATCCTGATTACATTGAAGCAACTACAAAAAACCCAACAAATGTCATGATTTGGGCATGTATGTCTGCAGATGGTGTGGGCCGAATTCAAGTGATTGATGGCATCCTGAATGCCAAAAAATACATCGAAACTGTCCTGGAACCAAAATTGATACCTTCCATCAGGGATCTCTTCCCCAACAACGCATCATTTATTTTTCAGCTGAATTCAGCTCCATGCCACACAGCAATAGTATGCAAAGCATGGTTTCAAAATAAAGGCATAGATATATTACCATGGACAGGAAACAGCCCTGATCTCAATCCAATTGAAAATTTGTGGCGACGTTTGAAAATTCTTGTACGAAAAAAAACGTCTATCCAATAAAAGACAACTTATTGAAGCTATAATTGATTCTTGGCACCATGTGATTACGAAAGATGAACTCCAAACACTCGTTCACTCGATGAAAAGACGCTGTGAAGCTGTCTTAAAAAATAAGGGTTATCCTACTAAGTATTGATTGTGTAAGTAACACTTTAAAAAAATGCAAATCTAAGATAGATCTTACTATTAGTTGCATAACTTTTATTGTAATACAGATATTGTAATACTGTTTTTATTATTATATTCTACATTAAATTACCTTCAATTTGATGTATAAATGTTTGTATTTAAGTGAAAATTAATATATTCTACAAGCACACAAATTTGAAAAACATGAAACTTTCAAAAAATGTCCACTCTTTTGGCCTCCACTGTATATTGATTTTTTTTTATCAGATTATCAAAGTTTGTCCACCTTTAAAAAATATCCGGATGCACTCTATGGCACACTTCGCACGCCAGGCCTGCATATATATATATATATATATATATATATATATATATATATATATATATATATATATATATATTAGATTGTTTAATATTAAGAAATATTTCAAAATTATATAAGAAATATTATAAAAAATATTTCAATATGTGATATCACCTTACAGTTAAAAAGGTTTCTATTAGCTTTCTAGCATAAAAGGGATCTACTCCCATATGTTTATAAAAGAAGTATTTTGTATGCGCTCATGTATTTGAAAAAGGAAAAACATCTTTCATAGATAAAATATTATGATGCATTTCTATATGATCAGTTTTTATAAGCCATACGGAATAACAGTAAGTCATTGCCTGACTTACCATACAAATTTTGGATGTTTTCATAAGAATCCTTAGGAATTATATCAAAGAAATCTACCTACCTACACTGGTTGGAAAATATATTTTTAATAATTTACGTTTATAAACTATTTTTAAAATGTTAGGCTTCCTTTATTTTTTCTTGTTAAAGTTATATACCACCAAAGGAAAATAAATTTATTAATTAAACCTAAATTAAACCTAGACAAAATAATAATAATAAATAAACTTATTTATTTATAAGGGGGAATGTGCTCACTGATCATGTGTTGAAGCATCCCAGGAAATTGTGTTGAAATAGGCTATTATCTTCAGATGAAAAAAAATCTGTTACTAAATATTTTTAAATACGCATTTTAATTTTAAAGATAACTTTATCATGCGTCTAGAACCCATATAAAACTCTTTTCATGAGTTTAAAAAAATAGTTTTAAAAGATTAAAATACGCGCTTTCATACTAAACAAAGAAGTTATCCTGAAATTAATTTGTTCATATTTCTTTACTAATTTTAAGAAAATTAAATATCTCCAAAGTTCTACTTCTAAGTAGATTTTGTTAAAAGCCTTTAGAACTGAAGACATTATAGAGTATTATTTATTTTGTTTATATTAATTAACTAGTTGTGCGATTTAAGTGTAATTATGTTGTGCAAAGTGCAGTTAAAACAAATATATAATGTATAATATAATGTCGGTTGTGTGTAAGTTATAATGATCTGAATTTATCTCTCTATTTGATTTTATATCTTTTATCATGTTATTGCTAAAAATAAGAAATACATTAGAACGACTAATGTGTAAAAGTAAGGTACTATATATTGCTTATATTAGCAATATATTCTTAAGTATGTTGACAAAGGCATTTTCTCAAAATGAGCTATAAGACTAATGATTTTAAATCACAGAAAATAGACTTCAAAGTAAACACTTTTCTAATTTTGAAAATAAATTTTGCATCCAATATTGTACACTTATATTTTTATGAACTAAGAATTTATATATAAACTAGGGGGCTCTGACTCCTGCGCCCTTAGTGCGAAAACCGTCGGACTTACAGCGGATTCATGCATTGCAAACTTGTTCTTAATTCATCCATTGGTGGAAACACACTGTAATCTACCTCAATAAAAAATTTTAAATTCTTGAATTTAACAGCATTTTAAAAAATTTAAATTGTGTTTGCTTGAACAGACCGGCAGACAGATTAATTGCGTATACCCTGCGTTTGACAGTTTTATGTAACAACTTAAGTGATAGTTTAGTATCAATAAATTATTGCCAATTTGTAGTTATTTCCATATTCTTTTTTTTTTTTTTTTTTTTGCATTATGAAATGAGTTTAAATTCACAGTAATCACCGTAAATGTAAAAACAATTTTATTTAAATGTAGATAGCCTATTTCTTACCAGGGGTTGCTATAAACGTAAAAAAATTTGTGTTAAATCAATAGTACCTATTTTTATTATAATGGTGTGATACGGTGACGCATTAAAAAAAAATCTTATTTAAATTTGGTTAATTTTTTTCTCGTTAGAAGATATTATCAGCATAAAAGAAAGTGGATTTGAATCTGCACTATATAATTTTAACTTGAAGTACAGTTGCCACATGAGAAAAAACAGACCAGAGGTCGTATAAAAAATTAAATTCCGTACCTTTAAAAATATAGCAATTTTGACGCAAATAGCATTTGATATAATGAAAAACAGCATTTGAAATACTTTTGCATTTGTAACTATGCATGTGAAGCTGACTGTTTAGAAATTACCTATTGGACAAAGATAAAAGAAGCCACCCTGTATTATATGCACATATATATTATATATATGTATATATATATAATATTAACATATATATAATTCTCACTTTTGATGTTTTAAATATGGGTTGATACTTGACATTTTTGATACACCTATGGTACCACATTTATTTTTACGGCTCATTCAAATTTTTTGAACATTATTATTGAGGGGGTACTGTAAACAGCTCTTTCTAAACATATGTATTTTAGCAATTGAATCTGTTACTTTTGATACACCTACCAAAACTGGTACCAAATTCGAAACGTGAAGAAGATGTGTTGCCATTTTGAAGGCAGGAGAAAGACAAAGTTCTTGTTGCAAGAGACTCCAATCAAGTCTCCAAAGCAAAGTTCTTGGAGTCTTGCTCGTGCATTCATTTACACCTATGGTACCAACTGAAATTAAAACATTCTGTTATTTGAGCTAACACTAAAAATTAAAGTATTTGAAAATATTAATTGTCAGTATTTTTAGTTTAAATTCAGATAAACTGCTGTTAATGAATTTTTCCTTCAAATTCATAACTTCCGATTTAAGTAACAGAGGAAAACACTATAAATTTAGGAATAGTTGGTTTAATATTCGATAAAGGCATAATCTTATTAATAACACCATAGACATATGAAATGCGCAAGGCCTTCCAAAAGAACTTTGCCTTTCTTCATTAGGCGCAAAGAAGGCTACCCCTTTGAAAGCAGGAGCAAGACAAAGTTCTTGCCACAAGAGACTCCGCTGAAGACTACAAGACAAAGTTTTTGGAGTCTTGCTCCTGCCTTCACAATGGTAGCATGTCTTCTTTGCGACCTATGAAGAAAGACAAAGTTCTTTCAGAAGGCTTTGCGCTTTTCTTATTTTTATAGTGTTATTGAGAGGTTTTGTCTTTATTTGTGTATCACATCAGTTTTTCAACATTTTATTGTTAATATTCAATTGTAGAAATTCCTTATAAATCATGTGCGATAATTTAACAAATTTTTTATGATATAAATATCCGAAAGATTTAGTGATATTTTGATATATTGTTGTGAGAGACTGAAAAATAAAACAGTAGACCCAAAAGTAACAGAACGTATTATATGCATGTGTAAGACTGGAGTGTGTTGTATAATGCATGCGCAATGTGAAAATCTTTTATTCTTTTATCTCTTTCAGATGACGCCATGCAATTTTTCGAATACACTATAGAAAATCTACGCGCATGCCTTAAGTAATAATTAAACACTCACACTAAATAAAACCATGAATACAGTAAGTATTTTTTGTATTATATATAAACTAAAAAATATTTTAATTGTAAAGTAATTTAACACATTATATGTTCATAAACAAATTAAACGATTTTAAACGCCATTCTAAATCTGCTTCGTTCACCCTGTCGTGATCTAATCTGCGCCTATAAGAAACTTCTTACAAATAACCAAGAAAATCATAACATTACCATTGAGACCCGTAAGAAAAAACCCAAATTTTTTATTATTGATTTTAAAGTAATGGATTTTGGTGTGCTATTTAAGAATCGTTTTGTAAGGAATAATCAGCAAAAAAATCTACTTTTTATTAAAAAGTAGATTTTTTATGGGGGTTTTTATGATTTTTTTTCGTCTATATATATACAGTTTTTAAAATTACTACTCCTCATTCAATTTTCAATATTTTGGTATTACTAAAATTTCTTAAATAGTGTTAGGGTATATGGGAAAGACCTAGGGAGAGATATTTTTATTTTTATTTTTTAATGAGCTTGAAAAAAAAAAATTTAATTACGCATGGAAATTTCCTTAAAATCGTTACAATTTTCATGTTTACCAATTTATGTAAAATTTTCAGAAATATTTTTTAAAAATATCTCTCCTTACTTTTGTTGTAAATGTTTTTAAGATTCTAAAAATATAAAAACTTTGTTTCTAAATTATTTTACTACTGAGCCTTAGTACTTTGAATTTAGGCAAAATATGAAAAAAGTCATTTTCAGGAAAACGCATTTAAAGTATAAAATACAAGAGAAAGTAGTAAAAAAAACTTGTTTCATGTTGAAACTATTTTTTATATTGATTTCTAATATATCAAGATTTTTTTTTAAGAAAAACTTTATATATTGAACAAAATAGAAAAAAAATGTAGCCAGTTTTGTCTTCGAAGAAAATTCCTCGATTTTCATCGAAGAAAATTACATTTTTTAAAAATACTACTCCTCATTCAATTTTCAATATTTTAGTATAACTAATATTTCTTAAATAGTGTTATGGTATATGGTAAAGACCTAGGGAGATAAATTTTTTTTAATTATCTCGGGGAAAAATTTAATTGCACAAGGTAAATTTCTTTAAAATCGTTATAATTTTGATGTTTACCAATTTATATACAATTTTCAGAAACATTAAAAAAATATATCTCTCATTACGTTTGTTGCAAATTTTTTCAAGATTCTAAAAATATAAACACTTTGTTTCTAAATTATTTTACCATTGAACCTTAGTACATTAAACATAGGCAAAAAAAAATAATAATAATAATCTGGAAAATATATATATATATAAAATACAAAAGAAATTAATAAAACAAAACTTACTTCGTGTTGAAACTATTTTTTATATTAATTTCTAATATACCAAGACTATTTTTTATATTGAACACAAAAATTTTTGCCGCCAATTTCGTTTTCGAAGAAAATTTTTCGCTTTTACAAAAAATGTGTAAAATTTTATATTATTTGTAATTTTTTTATTATTATGTATTCTTCTTTGATTAATCATACTAAAATTAAAATGTTATTAACTGTACCTAACTTTGTGGTAGTGTAATATAAATGTAAACAAAAATCTATGAGCTTTTTAAATGGCCGCTAGCCCTTTAAACTCTGGTGAATACAATTAAAAAAGCTCATTTACTACCTGTTCCAAGTGTCTCCAAGTTCTGAAATTTTGCATGGACATTCGCAAATATGTATATTATCGTTTTCTGAGATAAAATTTTTTTTGAACTTTTGATGATTTTTTGCTGAAATTGGGGTTCGGGTCTCCCTTAAACTATTATTATATTTTCTGTAAGATTATGATTTTTTAATGAAATTTAAAATTAAAAGAAAAGTTACATAAACTAAATAAACTACAAAGTGTTTTTCGTGGTCATTCCATAACTCAGAAATCTACGAAAAATCATCTTGAAGATCACAACCAGTATATAGGAAAATAGCTTGGAGAGCAATGGATTACGATGATAAGTCATCTCTAATCCACCGATATATTTTTTAAAACATTACACACTGTAAAAAAAATCGCGAAAAAACTTTGGTTTTGGAAAATGTACTGGCAGCTAAGATTCCGTCTATGCTCCGTTTTTCACAAAACTTACATTTTGGTATTCCCCCGTTTTCAAGAATGACATTTTCTATTATTCAAGGCGGAAATTTCTGTTTTTAGAAAAAAAGTAGGAGCAATTGCACAATATTAAAAAGACATTTATATAATAATTGTATATACTGATGATGCACATTTATACGGAACAGGTATTTGTATTGCATATTACCATATCCGGTTTTATCTCACAGGCTATCAAAGCCGGAGAGCCCGCAGGTTCTGTATGTACGTACGTATGTATGTACGTAACGCGATAACTCTTGATAGAAATATCCGATTTGCTTCAAATTTCGTTTATAGGTTCATTCTGATAAGGCGCTTCCCTGATTAGTTTTGGGGTGCATTGGTTAAGTATAAAAGGAGGAAAGGGGGACTAATACCACTTAATTTAGATAAATGGTTTTTTCATGCAGAATTATCTGATTTGCTTCAAATTTTGTATATTGGTTCATTGTGATAAGACGCTTCCCTGATTAGTTTTGGGGATTCCTTGGTTAAGCATAAAGGGGGGAACGGAGGACTAATCTCCCCCTTAATTTAGATAAATGGGTTTTTCATGCAGAATTATCGTCGATTTCTTTATTTTTCGAGGGACATTATTCTTTGAAATAAGAGTATAATAAACAATTACTGTGAATAACCTGTGATCTCAATGCCCCCAGTTTAACTGGGAACTATTCTTTTTTTTATTTATCGCTTTGGTTACTTGAGGATCCGAACCTCGGAACTTTCCACATTATCACTCATGAATGCTCTATTTTCTTCACCACCTGGCCACATCCAATAACTTCGTTCTAGACCAAAACGTCGATTACGAAAATTTAACTGGATATTTTACGTTTTTTCTCATTTAAAAAGAAACATTTCAGTTTCTCTGCCTTGGAAGGAAATTTTTTATTTTTAACATTCAACAAGTAAGGTAAACGGAAATTTTCCTCTTATTCCGGGAAAATGTACCGATATCTACTCCAAATAAAAAGATTCCGTTACAGAAATTTCAGATAAAATCACACATATATAAGGGTGGATCAATTGAAAACGGAACAGTCGTTATAATTTGGTTGATTTTTGTATAAGTGTGGTAAACTTTGTGTGCAGGGTAGAATGGGTAAGGTGAATGGTAAGGTAGACAACTCCTACTGAGGAAATTAACTTGCCCTAGGTAGTCACGCAGAAGCACGTGATATGCTCTGGCAATCGGCCAACAGTTTCGTCCGTCAGGCAATCGGTTGTTATTATTCATTTGCGTCTGCGGAATGTTTGAGAGTAAAAAAGATCAACCAAGTGTTAATCGTTATTTAGCGATAGAAGAAGTTGGATTTCCCGAAGCACATTGGATAATGAAGGCAGTGTACGAAGAACATGCACTGTCATTGACTCGTGTGCAGGACGGACACAAGCACTTCCGCAAAGGAAACTGGTGAAGTCTCGGTAGACAGTCTTGGAAATCCACCGTATAGCCCGGATCTTTTGGCATGTGACTATCCAATCTTTGCTCCCCTGAAAAAGGCATTGAAGGGTCGCCGCTTCTACTCGGACAGCGAAATCATGGACAATGTTCGAAAGTGGTTCCTATTTCAGACAAAGAACTTATATGAGCAAGGTATTCACCATTTGGTGAAACAGTGGGACAAGTGCTTGTGTAGATTTGGAGATTGTGTTTGAAATAAACCATGTCATTTCATACTGTGGCTCATGTTCCATTTTCATTTGATCCACCCTAATATATATATATATATATATATATATATATATATATATATGGCTTTTTTTACAGTATATGTCTCAAAAAGTACATACATTCTTTCATGAAAACATGAAAGAAAGAAAATCAAACACATTTTTTTTAAATATGAAATGATTTTTTATAAAAGATTCCATGATCACTGCTGGTTTTAGGAAGATAAATTAAAAGCCCTTGTCATTTTAAATAAATTAATTAATTAAATTATAGTATTAGTGCAGATTTCTTACTTATTTTCAAGAATAAATATTACGCATTAACTACAAACTAATTTAGTCTAAATTTAAAATAATATATTTATTATTAAGCCGCGTAATATTTGTTATGCATGTCATTTTTTAAAAATGTCTTTTACAAAAGCGAAATACTAAGAAGAACAAAACAAATTTTTTACACTGAATTATATTTTTAAAAATTCAATGTTTATTCATCGCTTTAGGTTACTAAATTAACAATTCTAATGCTATGCATTGTAAGTAAATGAAATAAATTAAGAAAAAAATGTCGTTACCTTTAACAACTTTATAAGAATTAATTGTATGCAATAGCCGCATAATTTAGCCTTAAGGTGCAATAAGATTGTGTCTATTATAAACTACGTAATAATTTTTTAAGCAGCATTTTATTCCTCAAATGAATATATTATAGTCTTTTAGAAAATAAAAAATAAAGATACACGTTTTTCAGATTAAATGAATTTTTCAAACTATTCCATATTCCCTGCTAGTTTTAGGTGTATACATAAATAATACCAATCTATGTTTATAAATAAATTAACACACAGATGTCGAATTTTTACATAAAATTATTTTCTTAAGAAAAACCGTGATTTTCAATAAGAACCCCCAAATTTTTTCAGTTTATTTGTTAGTAATATCAGATGGTCAAATGTTTTGGGTTCAAGTATGAAATATTTCTGATTTCATAGAAAAGAAAATTTAATTTTACGGATAATCCGTAATTACTGCTATGGATCCTTCCCTTACAACACACTGACATCCGTAATGCTTTCACAGGCAGTGGTCACAAATGAGACAACTTAATTTTAATTCCAAACTGCCAAACGGCATCCAGAATACTTTAATATAAAATTTTGCTTTTAAAATGAACGCCAAGAAAAGCAAGTATTTATTTTCTAAGAAATTCGTTTGTAAATGCTGGTGTCAATCAATCATTTCACCATTTTACTCTGCGCCTGAAAGGATTAAAATATCCAGAAGATGTCATATTCAAGATAAACGATATCCTGTAGTTGCAGTGATTAACGTAAAATATGTTTTTCAGTTAATTTTCCCGTTAAATAATTGAATAGACAAGAATCCTTTTGAAAACTGCAGCCTTGTTTGTAAAATATGATTTTTATTTTTCAGCGGCCAACTATTTTCCACGTAGTATAGATGATTACATTCCAGATATTAAAGGATTAAGGATGTCCTTAATTAAATTACTCAGTTCCCTTTAATAGAAAGTTTTGGGTTGTTAAGAAAGTTCTTTCCGTTTGGGAAAGTTGGTTCGTACCGGAAAATTCTATCATTTAATTATTAGACATTAATTCCTATATCTAATGTCTAAATTGACGAGCAGAATTTTAGGGTACGAATCGGTTTTCCCAAACGGAAAGAACTTTCCGAACAACCCAATATATTATATATATATATATATATATATATAAATTCTAATGTTGGAACACTAAATTCACCTTCGCATATAAATTAAAAACATGAAAACATTTAAAATTAATCACAATTTATTACTCATTACTAAAAGAGGTGTAAAATGAAATAAAGGTTTTAAAACATTAAAACTCTTCTATAGATGTTAAAATTTTCGTCGGAGTCCCGAGCGCTTTCGACCAGAACCTGGTCATCATCAAGCAGGCGAAAATGAGAAAAATCATTTTTCTCATTATATGACCATCAAAGTTTTCTCTTAGATCTTAAGTTTATTTTTCTAAATTTATGAATTACCTTATAAGAATACTGTACCTATTATTACTTATTGTTATTACCTAGTAATAATATTATATCGTATATTATTATTACTAGGTAATAACATACCTAGATAATAATAATAACATTAATATTCTTACTTCAACAGTACGTTTTTCTTAATCATTATCAACATTCATAAATAAAAATTGTTAATTTTTTTTTAAATTTGGAAATTATTTATTTATATGTATTATCATTACTTCAATAGTTGATTTGATAGTATATTATCTACATTCAAAACAACTAAGAAGATGAATTTCATTAATGAAAAACGTCTGTGTTATTCTTTACTAGCTCAAAAATTAAAAGGTGGCAAAGAATTTTAGCAACTTGATATCAATCACAAAAAATAGTGATAAAAGTCCTCCTATAGGTACCAAAATATGGCATATTTATTTTAAAATCGTATCCTAGCTTTTATTGACACATTACCAAAGAAAATGGAATCTGTCTACCACTCTAAACATTCATATACATTGGCTACATTCAAGAAAAGGAAGAATAATTATCATCAACCTAACCAGGTTTTACTGCCTTTTACTGATTATTGGGCTATAACTTTTCATAAAATAATTATAATTCAACAAACTGTATTGCATAATATTCTTGATTAAATTATCTTTCCAGTGGTATATAGCTTTTATGGTATTCTTAAGAAATAGTTGGTGTTATAATCTATCAAACTTCAAAATAGCATTTTTCCCAAAAGGTGTCCACAATTTTGGGAAAATTTTTGATTCACTGTATATATTTTAAAATAAAAACACGTGTGAAAAACAAAGGATGAGATATTATATAAAGCAATGGAAAGGATACTGCAGGAATTAATAAAATGAAAAATCAAAAATGGAAAACTATGAATATCTTATGGAATCGTCAGAAGAGCTTCATAAGAAATATTCATAATGATTACCACTGATTTAAGGGTTCGAAAACTGTATACATACAAGCACACACACATATATATATAGCACATGTTCTGTTATCTTGATTATTTTCCATTCTCTCTTCAACTTGACTCATGTTATCACATGGCACATGGTGCCGGTAACAATCCGTTTGCATCTATGACAATTTTCTGCTTGGCGAGCTCTCTTTGTCATTTTAGTTTATTTATTTTATTTTTTAGTTGCATTTTCATTTCTTACTTAATATATTTCAATCATTCTTGTTTTTTTCTTCGATCTGTTATACGGGGCTTAATATTACCATTTTTAGTCCTTACGCCTGCAATATTCGCTGAAATAACATAGATTCACTATGAATTACGGATATGAGGCTCCTGACGATTCCATATCACATTCATAGTTTATTCATGGTATTTATTTTTGTATTTTCGCTGTCTCGTTTAATACCTTTTTATCTTTTATTTTTACATTATTTTTGCACATGTGATTTCATTTTAATTATATATATGTGTGTAACATATTTTAATATTCAAAACATTTCCCGTTTAAGTTACTAATTTTCATTTTAAAATACTTTTCTTTCCTTTTCCTTTCTCAAATTCCAATTGTTCTCAAACCCAGTAATTTTTCTTTCCCGTCTCAAAATTCCTTCCATTTTAGGATATTCTATTTAAGCTGTAAGCCTATTTTTAATTCTGATAGGGACACTTTGGAGTACATTTTCCGTCAAAAGAGCATCAAGTTTCTCCACCAGTAACGAATCGCGAAGCGTTTTCTGACTTGTTCAGAAATCTTAACGCGGTGCGCTTTTTCGTAATCTTGTAATCTTACGCCGCCGCGACCAATATTATCGTCTGCACCAGTTCAGAGATCACGTTTTTTGTTTTTCTACCTGTATTAGAAACTGCGCGACATCCAGATTGTCTTTGAATAGCTAGATATTGCTAGAAGATGATTAACTTGGTTTTATTGTTATGGGTAATCTTCATCTAATTAATTTTTATGTTATAATTTCTTAACTGAAAGTGCAAAATTAAGTTCTCATGGAAATAGTTACGAGTACGAAAAAGTCTTACATTTTAGAGGAGATTTTGTCTTACGAAATAAAGATGTTGTTCTTACATTCTGACTATTATTTTGATGGTGAAACCGCATGGACTTTCGACTGCAATATCTTTCAGAAAATCAAATTGATTGTTAATAGTACTGCCAGACACACAATATGTCTGGAACTATGCCTTTTTGTCGACCAGAACTCGTTCCCAAGATCTAGGCTGCTAATTATTTCGCGTCCATGTCACCAAATCCCAGCTTAGAATTAGTAAGATAATACAGCCCTCTGACTCTACGAGAGTTTAGCAGAATCTTTTACCGTTCATCTAAATAAAAGAAAATTATATGTAAAGACAAAAATCTTTTAAAATAAATATAATGGTTCACCAGATAAATACTACATGCGTCACTCCATATTTAAAGTCGATAGCTTAATTATAAACATCCCCACAATAAAAATAGCAAATAAAGCCTTTGTGCAAGAATATTAAAAGGCAGAAAAACAACGTTAAAAATGCACAAATAATACACAAAAAAAACAACAAACAGCTGTTTTGAATCCACAAGCGAGATTCTTCTTCAGTGTGACAAACAGAAAAGTACAGCGTGCTAGAAAAAACAAGGCTGGGCATAACGACAAAGAAAGGCGGTGGCCCGATGTGAGTAGTGCACGTGCCAAAAGCAACCAATGAGAAGAAAGCAGCTTGAAACAACTGAGTGGACAAGTAGAGACATCTACCGGAGAACGAAAGAAACAAAATAAACCAAAAAAGGGAAATTAAATTAATGTTTTCCAAATTCTTGGAAAATCAGGCGTACTAGATAAGTCATTGACTAAGGAGTGAGAATTTTTAATGATGTGGTAAGCTTCCTAAAAATCAAGATCATGGTTAGAAGAACATTTTTTGATAATGGTGGCTGAGGAAAAGTTGAACCTATGTTGAAAAGACCAACAATGTTGAGCAATAGAAGAACATAAGCTCCTGATTTTTAACATAAATTTCATGCTCTTTTAAACGAAATCTAAGAGCACGTTTAGACGGACCAATATAAGAGAGACCACACTGGCAAGAGATTTGGTAAATATCCCAGTTAGCTATACGATTAATGGAGTATTTGAGATTTGAAAAAGAGATTTGATTAACAGGGGAAAAAATAACATTGAATTCAAGCCTTCTTAAAATATTAGCAACTTGCTGACTGATTTTAGGAAAAAATGGCAAAACAAGTGAAGTATTAGAGTTATAATTAAAATTCTTTTCAGAATGAACGGATTTCGTCAATTTCTTATAAATAGAATCTGTAATATTAGAGGAATAACCACGATCAACAGCAATAGCTTTAAGATAATTAAGTTTAGCACTAAGTAAATGAGGAGTGGAACAAATATAGCAAGCCTGAAAAACAGAACTATTGAAAGCAGCAAATTTCTGGTTAGGAGGAGGAGAAGAGCCTGCGAGGTGGAAGACTGAGAGCAAAAGGTTTACGAAAGATGGTAATCTGAAAGCCATGTTCACTACGAATAAAAAGGACATAAAGGAAAGAAAGACAAATGTTGCTTTCAATTTCAAAAGTAAATTGAATGCAAGAATTGGAATTGAATGTGTCTACTTATCCACTCAGTTGTTTCATACTGATTTCTTCTCATTAGTTGCTTTTTGCACGTGCTCTACCCGCATCGTTATACAAGCCACCGCCTCTCTGTCGTTATGCCCAGCCTGGCTTTTTCTAGCATGCTGTGCTTTGCTCTTTATCGCAGTGAAGAAGAATCTCGCTTGTGGATTCGAAACAGCTGTTTTCTTCTTTTTGTGTATTATTTGTGCAGTTTAACGTTTGTTTTCTACCTTTTAATATTCCCACAATATTCACTTGTTCGAAAACAACAATATGAGAAAAACGCATTTCAAAGTACTTAAAGAGATATTGAAACTTTGGTAGACGACGCGAGCAGAAGCCTCGAAAAAAGCGGGTAATTTTAATAGAGCACTTAACAAGGCGGTGTTTGAAGCGGAAAGAAACATAGATATTTATGAAAAAACATTTTTTTTAAGATTTTACACCGACAACCCCCTTAATTACTTCCGCATTCTTTATAAAATAACAAAAATTAATTTTAAAAAATTAATGAAGAAAAAATTTTTTGAGAATAAGATTTTCCTTAATAAGAAACGTATGTGTGCGTTTTGACACTCGGACATATATACACTACTAAATATATATCTTTCCAATTCGCAGTATCTTTTTCAAATAATTGTGTACTTTAATTGTTACAAATATCTTTTTTCAAACCGTATCTATTTTTTATTCACTGCTATAAATAGTGAAAGGTTGTTATGTAAAAAGAAAATAATAATCTCGTGAATATTAATAATCCGATTATCAAAGACATTTCACTAGTTTGACAAAAGAGTATTTTAATTAAAATAATGCTTACATTTTATCGTAAAGCTTTGAGAAGAATTTTATAAATTAAATAAATACGAACTTTGTAATTTTTTTCGTTTACAATCTGGTTCTTTTATTATCATTGCTATTTTTTTCATAATTTCTTTGTTATTTTTTCTTAATTCAAATATTACATTATTTATAATGACAATAAATATATTTTATAATCTTTATTAAAGATTATTATCGACAAAGTCTTATTTCTTTCACTAGAGAATTTTACCGTTGTCGTATTAAATTTGTTGTCCAGTGATATACAACCAAAAACTTGTTGTATTTTTATATTAAGTTTATTTTTTCGATTTAGTGACTATTTTTGGACAAATATCAATTTGACAAAAAAAAAATGTTTTGATTGTAAATATGATATTTTTATAATATTTTTTTTAATTGTAATTAAATTTTAATTAAAAACTAAATAAAACTTATTTGTTACTATTGTATCGTATGTTTATATTCTTAGGAGAAGTTTTATGTATTTTTTACAGTTTTTTTTTTTTTTTTTTTTTTTTTTTTTTTTGCCTGTTTGAATTTATTTTAAAAAACTTATTTCAACAAAAAATATATATCTGAAAGAAAGCATTGTGCAAGGAAAAAAAATACACAGATTAACAACATAATTATTTCATTGTTTTTTTGTTTTTTTTAAACATTCTTTTTAAATATTTCGTAATAATTGAATCCACTTGCAATCATTGCCAACCCGGTTACAGTGTTCTTAAAATTGAATGTTAATGCCATTAACGGTTTTAAAAAGCATTTCTTGCGCCAAAAGATAGTTGCTCAAATACACTCTTTGACTGTGGACATTATTACAGAGGATTGGCTATAAGATTCCGCAGTTTGGCGCTAATCTGAAATCTGTCAACGAAAAGACAAATTTTCATTTTATGGTGGATATAAAATTAATATAGAGTTGAATTGGTTAAAAGATACGATGTATAAATATATGGTCAGTATTGTCTCTTATTATTCATGTCGCAGTCATTTTTATAATTACTATTGTTCAACTGAGAACAATAGGAGAAGTACCATCACAAAGAAGAATTTTTTTTATTATTGTTATGTCATGTAATAGTGAAAAAAGTTTCATTTTTATAATTTTTATTGCTGAATTATTATGATAATTGTTATTATTATAATAGCAGAAGTAGTAGTACGGAGAAAATAGAAGAATCCTGTTTTACAAGTCTTATTGTATTATTAATATAATAGATAGTATTAGCAGATGTAGCATCACAAGGAAAAGGAGAAAAATTTTCTTATTATTGTTATTAGTAATAGTATTACGTCATGTAATGACGGTTAAACAATTTTTTTTGTTTCCGTTTAATAGTTATGGTAACTGATGTTGTTAAATTTACAGTAAAAGTGGAAGCAATAATATTACGTGGAACACAAGCATCTCGTTATAAAATCTTGTTCTATCGGTAATACTCTAATACAGTAGTGGTTGCAGTAGTAGACTTTTCATATTGTTAACATTTTTGCCCCAAATAGCAATAGCTTGAAGTCGAAGTTCGCATGTTCGATTCAACGTATTCAAACCGAGTTAGCTGTTTAAGGTTTCCGTGTATTACGTCATGCACATTGCACATGGCTGTTGAATATATGCCACATTCTCTTGAGAAGTCTCCAGTATATATACCCATCCTATGACATTATGGCAATACAAACTTTTAACGCGAGGAAGGTGGAGAGGGGTGGGGGGGGTGATTTAATGTAAATTAAATTAGAAAAGTACTATTTCATATTTTTTTAAGTAAGAGTAAATAGGATTAAAAAATTAAAAATGTTACTTTTCTAAATAAATATATAATATGTATAAAGAAGGAGTTATAAAGAGTTATTACAAATGTTTTCTTTCGTAAAACAAAGTAGTATTAGTATTCTGTTATATACCATTTTTTTAAAGAAAGAAATACTAATTTTTTTTTAGTATTGCAACAGAGATATAACTTTCTTAAACTTTCTTAAACTGCAATAATAGTTAAAAATTGTAGATCTGTTTAGTAAAATTGAACTGTTAAATAAGTCAGCCACTGCAATAACTTTATTTATATCAATACACGATTAAATAAAAAGTTTATGTTATGTACAGTCGCGCAACACCCTCCTCCCCACCCCCACCTCCCCTCGCATACACGCGTGCTAATTCTGACGCATTTTTTTCGTATGAATAATATACAGACATCGACCGATGGGCAAGGACGTCTATTATTACATGCTATGCACGGATTAAAACATTAAATTCACTACATTCAGGGCCTGATTTTTGCCTATGTCCCAAAGGCTCACTCACGCCTTGGAACCCGAATCGACTTAGATAATTTTCGAAAATGTTGTTATTAGGATTTGATAATGTTTATTTGCAAACTGGATTAATTTAATAAAGTTTAAATTATTTATGATAATTAATAATCCTCTGAATTACGTACAAATATTGGCAAGTTGCGAATACTTAGCTTTAAATATAAATTCATTCAAGAAATATTCAGACTTCAAGTAAATGAAAATATGGAGACCCGACACTCATGATGCGGCCTTGGGCCCTCAACTGGGTGATTTTTGTAAACTACCTATGTTATTCCATTAAAATCTGCAATTAATACTATTATCGTTCTAAAAAACTTTATACCGCAACGATGTAATTTTCTGAAAGATATTTATAAAACATTTCCGTTACTTAGAAGAATACTCCCTCAGTTAATAACAGACATAGTAATGCTTTTTTGGTTGACAGAAAATTTAGACAATATTCAATATTAAACCATATTTTTGCATTATAAAACTTAGATAAAAATATTCGCAAGAAAAGAAGAAACGTAATATTTTATTTTGAAGTAAGAAAATGAACGTCATGCATTCATTTAGTATTAATTTAGTAGTGTAATTTATTTAACCTTTCAGCGAACACGCTATAACATTTCTCATGAACAAGCGCGTCGTATTTTATACGACACTGAGATTATATTTTTACGACAATGAAGTTATGTTTTGTTTAGTTACAAATGCAAGATATTTCATAATAGTAATGTAAGAGGTAAGTTAGAAAAATAATTCTAGATAGCAATAAAAAAATAAAATTTTATGTTTTGTTTAGTTACAAATGCAAGATATTTCATAATAGTAATGTAAGAGGTAAGTTAGAAAAATAATTCTAGATAGCAATAAAAAAATAAAATTTTAAAAATATAATAAAATTTTAATAATATAATAAGATTTTAATGAGAATTTATTAAATTACAATCACAAAAATATCCAGAAATATACGTTTAAATAAAATAAATACTATTTATTAATGATGAAACAATAAGATTATTTCATAAAAAATAACAAACGTGATTTAATTCAAGGAGACAAAAATAAGAAAACTTATTATTTTTAAAGCAGATCTGGTTTTGTTTTGTTTTTTTAAATGATATAAATCTTCTATCTTTTTCACAAACGTTTTTATTCCAGAAAGAACTTTCACAATCTGCAACTTTTTCGTTTTGGAGCTCTTAGCATATTGTATTTTGAGCTGTTTTGTAGTTTTATCATTACCAATAAAAAAATATATATCTTTCTGTATTGTCGTCACATATATATTGAATAGCATCCGATTTTAGGTGCAATCGTAATTATATAAATACCTAGCACCTATAGTCATCGTCTGGTCCGTCCGTCTGTCCGCATATAACAGTGCAAACACTACCCAACCGAATGGCTTGAAATTTAATATATATAATCGTTGAAATTTTGTCATTTCAAGTATTATGAAAATCGAATCAAAACTTAAAAAGATATTAATAAAAGTTTTCTTCATTCTATTAAATCCTATAATACGTAATTAATTCAATGATATCTCACGATAGGTAATGATTCTAGGTTGCCATGGTAATTACGTCATATTTAAGATGGAGTCATGTTTTTTCCGTATTACTGAATTTAAAAACCGAATCTGTATCCTAAAATTGTTTAATTATAGCAATCATATAATCTACCGACATTTTTTTGGATAGATGTTTCCGGAGAAATAGATATTAAATGGAAAAAGAGTCTAAATATGGATTTCAAGTTCTGAAATTTTCAAAGCTAGGCTTAAGTTTCCTATTGTAATTTTCAGTAAATGTCAACAAAAGATAAAATGCTGCCAACTTAAAATGTACTTATTTTATTACGAATATTAATCATATCATAATAACAGACGATAAAATTATTTTTTTCTGTGAAATAATAACGATGATTTTTTTAATTGTCTTGTATTGGATATTTGTGCATAGTATAATTTTAATGTAACAGAATTGTAATTAATTGTTTGTAAAAGTGTATTGAAACTTAACTTCATAAAAATAAAATTAATATCTATAATATGGAAAGCCGCACATAAAATAAATTTCGTATTCATGCATTTTTGCATAAGAGCGCAACAGCTATTTCACCAATATCTGAATATTTATAAAACTAGTTATAAAACAACGCACTTCTTTTGTCACGTTTCACGTACAATTTCAAACATATTCTAATTTTGTTTCCAGAGCCTGATTATCGCATGGACAAGCATCCACCACTATTTGTGAATAGTAAGCAATGCTTTATTTAAACGCAGGCTATCTGTCATAAATAAGGCAAAAATTACTATTAGAAAGTAATGATGGAAGCTTTCCCCTACCGTAATCAGGTTCTGTTTGTGGTCATGACAAACATTCTACGAAATATTTTTATTTGACTGTGTAAAACAAAATAATAACTCGGCGTAATACATATCGATTACATTATTACAGAAATAAATCTTTAAAACGTGAATGAATGAATTAATTAATCTACTTACAAGAGTGTCTGCTCGATTCAAATTTTATGAAAGATGGCCTGCATTTTATGCATTAGAAATCGGAGAACTGGTTTCTTTCCTAAGGGAGCCCCACCAGTGGCTGAGAGGTTGTGCTCTCGAAGCTGGTAGACGGGAGGTGCTGGGTTCGATCCCAATCGCGCCCGTCGGCCTAATCGTTCGGAGTTTTCGTGGTTTTCTTCGAGCCGTGGATTTATCCATGCGTAAATACGGGTTAGGTTCCCTTAGAAAGCCCCCACGAAGGGCACTCCCCCCGGGCCTATATCCCATGTGTAGATAATTGGCCGTCAATAATCAACCCAACCCAACCCTTTCCTAAGGGAAGAAATCATTTGAGGAATAGCAATGACCATCATATAGTTTCGGCTTCCTATTTCATAATTATTTAAGAAATATCCCTCTTGTCGTAAAATTTGTGCAAGCGCACTCGCTGAAAGGCTAAAGCGAAGGAAGTCGGTGAAGCAACATATTGTGAAATTAAAATCTCTGGGTAATGTTGCCATCATTTAAAAATACTTTATCCGGACACGATGCAATTTTTAGAAAGATATCTATAAAAAATTAGCATTTCTAGAAGAAATCCCTTGCTCCCCCAAATCACAGTATTATTGCTTTTGTTTTTGCATTGCAGATATTTCAAACGATATTTAATTAAACTAAACTGTTGAATTATTAAAATTAGGATAGAAATGCTCAGAACGAAAGATTTGTTACATCATTTTGAAGAAAGACAATGAATGCTATTTTGTATTTTATCTACATCAAGAAAAAAAATCGTATTACTAATGAATATCCAAAAAAAATATATTATTATGCGAAAATATCTGGATTCATCCAGTAATAAAATAATATTAAAAAAGACTTTCTTATTTCAAAGTAATCATTAATTTATAACCCATCAACTTTAATGATTATTTCTTTTACTATTTTGGTTATAAGTCGTTATTAAGAATTTTAAAATATTTTCATCTTTATTAGGCTTACAGAACAAGTTGGAAGGTTGTAAATGATTTTGAAATATTTGAAAATTAAAGCTCTTCAATAAATGCCGAATTTCTAATTTAACATGTACTCTTTATTTGAAGAACATGCATACATATATACCGAGTGATAACTTGTACTGATTTATTTACTTTGTGTGTCTCACTCGTGAAAATTAAAAAAAAAAAAAAATCCGAAAAAATGTTTTATTGATCTAAAGAGAAAAGTATGTTCCAAACGTACAATCCTGGAGAGGGAAAGGAATCATCCCCTAAGAATTCAACTGAAGATAAACGTACACAAACATATATATATATATATATACAGCGGAACTCCAGATATACGTTACCTGAGTTGTAAGTTTCCCTCAGTTATACGTTTCAACTCAGCGGTCCCGGCCGCTTGCCATTAAAAATTAACTGAGTTATATGTTTTGAGTTGTACATTTCCCTCAGTTATACGTTACGTTTTTGCGTCCCCGGCCAAAATTTTGTCTCATTTATGCATTTTGTAACCGGAAACACTGACGAAGCATCAGATGAGTATGATTTGAAAGATCTCACTCTAACTTCCGAGCTGCTCTGGGATTTTGTCGTTGTAAAACGGTTCGTCAGTAGTAAAAACAGTAACGGTAAGGCGGCTGCATTATTTACAGAAATGTAAAGTTTGCTGTTCAATATAGCACTGCCGAAAAGAAACTATCGAATATTAGTGATTAATTCTACAAGATTCAGTAAACTACTGAAATGTCTTTTGATAAATGATTTACATGCCCAGGCAATTCCAATAATTTCTTTTAAGTACACGATGTGTATTAAAAATATTTTTAATAAAGCTTTTATGATAAAATAGCTTCATGTATACTTTTCTTATGTACTTTTTTCTACTCTGTTCCATTTCCGAAACTTTATGTCATGCGTGCAATAATATTTAGGAAACTTCCGTTTTTGATATAAAAGGTAACTGAAACTTCTCAGCGGAACAAAGTTTTTAGGATATATTTAAAAAATGGTTTTGGTAGACCATTAATTGAGTTGTACGTTTTACTGAGTTATACGTTTTGTTTTCCGGTCCGGAGCAAAACGTATAACTGGAGTTCCACTGTATATGTGTGTGTGTGTGTGTGTGTGTATACCGGGTGTCCTAAATTGGACTGACTGATTTTAAAATTCAATAACTTCAGATATGGAATCAGATTACAGGTGACAGATATTTGAAAAATCTTTGCAGGAGAGTAATGTATGATATCGGGAGTTTTTTTACTGCGATTCCTGATTTTAGTTCGAATTACCAGCAATAGATGGCGCTGCGAGCAATAGGCGTGCAATCGAGACAAAAACTAAAATCACCCAGCATTGATGCGAAGGAAGGCGGTTAAATAGATGGAGTGGGTCTCATTCGCTAATGCAATCTTGTTCTTAGGGCCCGATTCTGAATAAGGTTTTATTGGTGAATGAGACCCACTCCATGTATTTAACCTTCTTCCTTCGCATCAGTGCTGGGTAAGACTCCTATAATAGGAGCTGACGCATATCCATTTTGTTTCGGATTATTGGTGCTCCGTTCAGCATCAATTTACCGCAGCCGGAGTTGGGGTTGCCTAAGACTCGGTTATGATTGGCTAAATCGGTTCTGATTAGGTTGGTTTTTCGACTGAACTTCAATTTGAGCACCAAATCTGCGAGGATGCGTCAGCCTCTATTATAGGAGCTCTAGTGCTGGATGATTGATGTTTCTGCCTCGATTGGAGGTATAGTGCTCGCAGCGCCATCTATTGCTGGCAATTGGAACTAAAATTAGGATTCGCAGTAAAAAAAAAAAAATCCTGACATCATACATTACTCTCCCGCAAGAATATTTTTAATATCTGTCAGCATTTGGAAGTTATTGAATTTTAAAATCAGTCAGTCCATTTAAGGACACCCGGTATATATATATATATATATGTGTGTGTGTGTGTGTGTGTGTGTGTGTGTGTGTGTGTGTGTGTGTGTGTGTAACAAATGACAGTGAATAGTGTCTACTATTAAATTATATGCATAAATTATGCTTCAGGTGTCATCTAAATATCAAATATTGTTGCAACTTCCATGTTTCAAATAACAACACCCACTTTAGACACAATGAGTTAATTGAATCAAATCAGCATGCAAAATTAAATAGTTTATGCATCTTTTTTATGAAATCTTCGTTGAGTTATAACATAAAATATGTGAGGAATTAATCTATAAGATTTAAAAATTAAAATTACGATCTTACATAAAATAGTACCAGAGTCTTTTCAATTAGTAACAGGAAAAGTGTTATAAAATCTAATTATAAAATAAACTAAGTTTTTCATAGAAGTCAATTTTGTACAATTTTCCGATTACTTTTTGAGATTTCTTTTCTGCGGATGCTAACGATAACAGGAGGTGGTCCAATTATTCCTTCGAAAAGTAAAGTTTCTGTATATCTTCCAAACAAATGATTGGAATGAGTTGCAGACACACTCATTTTTCTGCCGATGCTGATACTTTTTATATAAAATTAATGTAATCCATGATTAATGCAATTTAAATATGCATTTATTAATATTTTTCATAATTAAAAACATGCTTTTGAATTTAAAAAAAAAATAATGTTAAATAATGTTGGGCCCATCTGTATCTTATTTAATTTCAATCGAATGATTTCTTGGGAAGATATAAATTAAAGTTCGTCACGTGAAATTTTCTTATCCAATTTTAACTTCTTCTAAATCCATGAATGTTTAAGAAAAATGTATAAACTATGCATTTTTCCGGGATGATATGATACAAAAAAATACTCAAGTATAGTGTCAAAAAAAGATGTTTCAATTTGAAAAAAAAAAAGGTAGAATTTTTATATATAGATGGTTTCCAAATCCTAATTCATGCATGATGTTTAATAACATACATTATTATAAATCTGGTAGTAACAGTAACCTTTTTATGCGACGATTTGCAGAAGAATTAATGGAACGTGGGAGTATCCCTTTTTCCCCACTACTATGCGCCTTCGTAAAGTAAAAAGAACTTAAATTTCATTCTTGTTAAAAGACGTCAAATAAAAACTAATTACACTTGAAAATATTTTACTAAAAATCGTAAATTAGGTTGCAGTTAATCGTGGCTAAAATATATTTCTATTCTTCAATTTATATCATATGTGCACATTTCAAATAAAAAATAAATCATTCAAATTGTTATATTATTACCATATTAGTGTTCCTTAATAAAAATTACATTTTGTTTTTTAATAATTCATGTTCGTGACTGTCTTTTACTTCTATTTTTCTTGAAGGATTTTATTCTTGTTATAGATTTTTTTTTATTCACTTCTAATTGATTTAATTTATATCAAAATTTATCTTCTTATTCAAGGTAGCATTAAAACAATATTAGACAATTATTGTTCGGCCAATATGAAATATTGTCCCAACATCAGGGTGTTTACATTTTGCTAATATTGATTCAATAATGGTAAGAAATATTTCGTCATATTTGATTGCGAATATTTCGAATGTAAAACAATTACATCGTTGCCAGATAGAGGAATTGGTTAAAATATCTACCAATCGTTCCGACTAGTAATCTTCGCTTTATTTAATCACGGAATATCTGTCATTAAGTAAAGCGAAGATTACTATTCTGAAATTGTGGTAGATATTACCAGTAAGAAATTTCGCAACATGGCAACACAGAGAGCATATTTCTGCAATGTGGGCATTTCATTTCAAATATTTTCAATGCAAATCCAATATTTTTGTAACATTTCATTGCAAATATTTCAAATATAGGGTTTTCAAAAAAAAAAATATATATATATATATATATATATATATATATACAAAATTCAAGTGATTATACGTTACGGCTTATAACGGTTTGGATCAACTTCATTGAGAGCTTGGACTGTATCCTTTTCTCTTTAAAATGCAATTGAGATTTGATTTTGAAAGCCCTGCCTCGCCAGCTGCTTGCGAATAAAACGAAAATTGCTATTCTGAAATGGTGGTAGATATTTTCAATAAAAAATTCCCAACTCGGCAACACTGAGCCAATATTTCTGCAATATTGGCATTTCATTGCAAATGCTCTCTATGTAAATCCAATATTTCTGTGACATTTCATTGCAAATAGTCTCAATGTAAAGCCAATATTTCTATGCAAATATTTAAAATAGAGGATTTTTCAAAAAATATATATACAAATTAAAGTGACTATGATGTTCTGAATTAAAACGCTCCAGATTAACTTGCTTCAGAGCGTGGGCTAATCTTAGAATGTAACTTTTTCAACGTTCCTCTGTAAAATGCGATGGAGATTTGGTTTTGAAATCCCTGCCTCGCCAGCTTCTTGCCGGACAGAAGTTCCAGCCTCTTTTTATTTGCAGCTTTTTTGATGACCGCGGTTTATGAACATTGTGAACAGTTCCTTCCATCTACCTGAACCTTATTTCTAATTCTAGTTATAGTAAGTCGCATAGAGGGATTTGCTTTCAAACTCTCTCCTAAACTGTCTCTGCACTTCAGCTACGTTTTAGAACGTACAGGAACATTTTAGGATAAATTTCCTTTTCTCAAGGCTGTCTGGTTTCAGCCATAATTTCAAGTCAGTTGAACTGAAAGGAAAAGAAGAACATGCCAGTTATTAGCGAATAAATTGCGTATACAATTTTCAGAAACACCCTGTATACAGGGATTATTTAAATAATATCGTTATTTCATTGAAAGTATTTCCGATGAAAACATACCAAAAAAAAAATGTTTCTTAATCTAGAAAAATATAATATAGCCATGAACGAAAATGTGCAGTAACCTCATCCGAGTTACCCGCGATTCCAAAAAGCATTTTTTATATTTAGAAACCTCAAATCCAATATATTTTCGAGATTTAAAGACGAATATATAAAAACAAAGTTTCTTTTGCTGCCACTGATTTTTGGAAACGTTTCTGAGTAGTTTTTATAGTGTATTAATCTGTTTTCTCAATCCGGATGCTATCATTTCTGAAGTAAACATTTTTATGTTCTACAAACATGTTTTACATTATAAGAAAAACATTTTATAAAAATGATTTTAATTTATATGTTACTAAAATAGACGTAGGATAAAACCAATGTACACATGTCTTAAAAACATTAAAACATAAAATCTTTGTAACTACTAAGATCTTTTGTTTTAAAGTTTTTAAGACATGTGTACATTGGTTTTATCTTACGTCTATTTTAGTAACATATAAATTAAAATCATTTTTATAAAATGTTTTCTTATACTAAATAAACAAAGGTGAATCTTTCGTTTCGAATTTTCTTTTATTGTTAAAGTTATCTTCGATGCTGGATATGGTTATGAAACGTGATGAGATCAAGAGGAGATTTAAAGCAGAAAGGCTGTGAGTTGACAGAGAGATTTTTAACATCAGATTTTTCCAGCTTTGTATGTACAACTGTATTACCGCGAAATTGCGTATAAATTCTGTAAATAAACCCGTGTGTATAAATTCTGTTGATCCTATACAGGACTACACAAAGGAATTCGTAAGTATTACTAACTATGATAATAAATTGCTTAAGGATATTTTCAATTATGTTACGCATTTTCCTGCTGAACAAATATTTAGTAGACTAATATAAGTTTGAGGAATATAAATAAATTCATATACAGGGCTACGCATAGAACAAGATACATTGTCATTAATGGTTGGTAAGTTTTAAATTAACTTATGCGTTTTTTACCTGAATTAAATTTTATTTTATTATGTGGTGCGCACAAAATTCTTTGTATAATATACAGGGCTCTACAAAAGATTTCGAGAGCATTTCCATCGATTGACGAAAATTTCTAAAAGTAAAATTTCTAACTGGACTAATTTTCATCATTTTTATCTATGTGGTATATATCCAAGTCAATAGATCACATACAGGGCTGCACAAAATAATTTGACTACTTTTTTTTATTATGGTAGGTAAATGCTAAAAATGGATTTTTAAATGTGTTAGATGTTTCTAAACTGTTTACTACATATCTTCTTTCACCTCATTTAACAGTGAAATTTCGTTACAGTTTTCTATATGTGTTGGAAAGTGTTTCATAATCTATGCTTGATGCATGATTTTCCGATCTTATTTTACAGTGAATGCAATATTGCAACATTATCGGATTCGAGTATTACCCTTGTAACCAATATTGGTTTGCTACGAAATCTGTTTCCTTCTTAATTCTTTCACATTGCTAATTTTCTTTTTAAATGCAATAGGTGTTAGGTGTGGCGAAATAAGTAATAAATTCAGAATCAAGCTTTAAAACATTTTTTCGCACTAAAATCTGTAGAATATCTAAAAGTAAAAATTTTTTAACTTAAATAAAAATAACAAAAATATGTAAAATTTCATATTAAAAAAATTATTATGGTGAAGGGATCAATTTAACGCATGACTATTAATTTTATTTTTATTTCTGGAAAGGAGCAGAAAAAATTTAACTGTTATTAAACTTATTAAATATGCCGTATATTCTGGCGTATAACGCGCACTTATGAAACAAAAAAAATTATCAAAAACACAAGTGAATTATACGCCGCAGACTGTGATGGCTTTTTTTGCAGTCACTGACCGGACATAATGTGTGAAAGCTCAAACTTGTGTTTCAATATGCCTTGTTATGTATTTATGTTAATTTTATACATTTTTATTTCAAAAATATCAAATTTTAGTTATTTTTAAACACAGAAGATTTTTTCTAATGCGGTCGGTGCAGAAGCATTTATTTTTATAACATAGGCTTTCATTCAATCAAACATTGCAAACTGTCAAAGTCATACGCGCATGTAATCCCAAAGTTCCTCACTCCTCAAATGCCTACAGAAGAGAGATGCACCAATGATTTTCCGGAAGATAGAGGGATTTTTACTTTACAAGACGAAAATATTGAAAATTACCAAAATTTCAAAAACCATACATAGGTATCAAAACACAATTAATTATAAACTAAAATTAGCCTTAGACAGTCTCAAAAGACGAAAAAAATAGTTTACAACAGTATAAAATAACTGGATTACATAACATTTTTTTCCTTATCAGTTACTCATTTTGGGTTTTTCCTACTTTTCCGATATAAGGCCATTCCATGGTAACTTGCGTTACTTTTAGAATAATTAACTTCAGTAATTTTAGTAATATAACACTGAAAAATATTCAAATTGTAATGTTGATGTGATTTGTTAATTAAACCTATACAAAGCGAAATTTGAATGAAAATTACTTAAATTTGGTGCTACTTCTTGAACTTTGAAAATTATATTTACTATGCTAACTTACGTTACTGAAAAGGGAACGTTAAGTTACCATAATAAATATAATTGCCAGTGTTCAAGAAATATCACTAAAGGTAAGTAATTTTCATCCAAATTTCGCTTTGGATAGGTATAATTAACAAATCATGGCAACATTACATTTACAATATTTTTTGGTGTTATATTACGAAAATTACTAAAGAAAATTATTCTAAATGTAACATAAGTTACCATAGAAGATCTACTTATAAAAACAGGGCTAGACGGTATGTAAGAACAAAATATACAGGATGTCCCAAAAACATTGACCTCGGCTTTTATTCCTTAAATATTGATCATAGAAATATATTAAAAATTACAAAGTTAGATAAAAAAGATATATATTATCTATAGAACTTTTTATACTGTGGCTTTAGATTATAGTTCATTACATTCTTGGTATTTCAACATTTTCTTTATTGAAGAAAAGTGAGTGACTATCATTATTTTTGTTATGAAGACATTTTTAGAAAGTATCAATTTATGCATTACTTTTTAATTAGATTTCTGAAAACTAAAAAGAAAATACATCAAAATAATTTAGTTAACAAATTAAATTTTATATTTATATACCAATCTTTTAACAATCTGTATTATACTCATTTTTACTTTATTTAAAAAAAAAGGGGGGATTTCAAACGTCGTGGAATACTTTAAGAGGTTTTCACGAATACTTTTATGATTTTTTCTTTTTTATCATGCCTTTATTATGTTAAATTATCGTTCTACAAATTGTAAAAGTAACTTTTTCTAACTTTATAAGGTCTTCAGTAATGAAAATTATATTTAAGATCTATTCGGTGTCTTTTATCGTATCGATATACTGGAAAGCAAAAACAATACCTATTTCTAAGCATCATTTGCACGTAAAGAATTTTATGAAATCGATTAAATTTTTCAGGGGATTAAATTTGAAGAAATACAACATTTACATTTTTATATTGCCCTCGTACAAAAATTACCCAATGAGTAAAACGTGCCCCATACACTAATAAGGTCAAGTACCAAATTTCAGTATTTTAAAATAAAAAGTCGCAGAGATATGAAAATACATAAATGCTGACTTAAACCACTTTTCGATGCCTGGATATGAGTTCGCAAAGGAGAAAAATCATGTTGGATCATCATCATCGCGTTTCAGGTGTCGTACACAAATTACGAAAGAAAACATTGATTGCGTAAATAAATAATAATTATGCTATTTATTGGTACACAATATCTAAATTGTGTAGAAATAATAACTTTACGCAAAGATTACAAAGTTTGTTCAAAATGTTTGCATTATGTTTACATTTCTGTCAAACATTTCTAAGCTGTTTTAATGTTCGTTGTCTGTGCCATTTCCAAGTTTTATTCTGTTTTGTAAATTTGTAAATAAAACTAAAGATAAGAGCCATATTTTATTTGCTTATGATGCATTTCTGCGTCGCGTCATCTGCACTCTAGCTGTAAACATTTTTACATTTTAATTTATTATTAACCCCTCAGGAACTTTGTTTAAGCATATCTCTGCGACTTTTTATGATGAAATGCGGAAATTACGTACATGACCTTATTAGTGTATGGGGCCCATTTTACTCACTGGGAAATTTTCTGTACGGCGGCCGTATAAAAATTTATATTTTATATTTCTTCAAATTTAATCCCTTGAAAATTTTAATCTATTTCATAAAATTCTGTACCTTTTTGTACGTGACTTTGGAATTTATAATATGCACTGTTGAAAATTTGCAGCAAACTGTCCAGTCATTCGACCGTTTTTATAGAAAACGGTTACATAACCGTAACTTAACTCTATTCTGAACTTGATATAGGCAATAATATGGTCAGAATGGAGTTAAATTGTGGCTATGTAACCGTTTTCTATAAAAATGACTGGACAGTTTGCTGCAAATTTTAAACAGTGTATGTCTATGATCCATATTTAAGGAATAAAAGCCGAGGTCAATGTTTTTGGGACACCCTGTACTTCTTCCTGTAACTTCTAATGCTGTGGAACTTATAGAACGACTCTACATAGTTGACAAACTTTGGAAAAATACATACAAGTTTCACCTATATCGTGGAAATTTGTCGTTTCTGCACACTGTGCGCCGGGTATAAAAATGAAAGTTTAAAATTTAGAAAATATGCTTAGAATGGAGATTTTTATATCAACGAACAAGCAAAATCGACGTGATTAGTTCAATAAACCAGTGTACGATTCCTAATGTATCGCTGAAATTCGGATAAACAGGCTTAACATATAGCATGTCGTCGCGTCACATTTGCTCATCTTTTCCTTTTTGTTCGTATAAGTTTTTATACTTTTTAAGGTTGTTTATTGCAATTTTATGCTGTATATCTCGTCAATATTTTTTTCAAAGAAGGTGTTCGGGTCGCTTTTGGCCGTATGCTTTCAAATTCCCATAAACTCAGAAGTTTTTCAAGAAGTTAAAGAAGTGGGTGTACGTAATACGGCGCATATAAAAAAGATATACGTATAGCCTCAAATCGTCGGTGCGCTTTAAGCACCGGAGTGCGTTATACGACGGATTATACGGTATTCAATTTGATATACTAATAATATCAAGTTTTAAACATAGATTCTTTTAACGAAATAATTGACGTATTATCTGTTAATGTAAATGTTTGGCATTCGTTATGTATATATATTTTCTTATTACATGCAACTGTTTTATTTTTTTAACGGTTGATTCATGGAAATATCGTAAATACTTTCTATAAGTGTACATATATAATGAGAAAAATTTATATAAACATCCATATTTATTCAGCATCGTATTTCAAGAAATTTTACTTAAAGGCTATTAATTTCATAACGCTTTTTACACTTTTATTAAACGCAGAATCTCACTACGTTTGAATAGCCAATTTCTGGCAAATCAGAAAAGAACTTCTAATAATGGTATTAAGGAAGGTGCAGCATAAAATTTGGACAGTTTCAAGAACTTGAGGTAAATGTATATAATAGATTTTCAGAAATAAAAACTTTAAATGAGTTTTCTAAAAAAACATGATTTTTATTAGCAATCAGTTACAAAAACATTTTAGCTCTAAATATGTTTGGTTATATTTATATGAAATCGATCACCTACAATTTATGTCATGTTGTGAGTATAATGAAACATCGTTTTAAATATCGGAAAATTTCCTGAAAACTAGACATATTTTTAAAAATTTAAGAAATAGAAAATATATGAAAAATCACCAGATACTTTGAATGGGTATATCTATATCTATGGAATTTTTTATGCTATAGATTAAATTATAGTTCATTACATTCTTGGTATTTCAACATTTTCTTTATTGAAGAAAAGTGAGTGACTATCATTATTTTTGTTATGAAGAAACTTTTGGTAAGTATAAATTTTTTCATTACTGTTTTTTCTTAGATTTCTGAAAACTGAAAAGAAAATGCATCAAAATAATTTAGTTAGCAATTTAAATTGTCTTTTACGTAACCAATCTTTTAACACAATCTCTATTATACTCATTTTTACTTTATTTTTTAAAAAAATTGGGGGTCCAACATAGTGGAATATTTTAAGAAGCTTTCACGAATACTTTCAGGAATTTTTTTTATGATTTTCTTTTATTATATTAAATTATAGTACGGTTATTCTACAGATTTTAAAGGTAACTTCTACTAATTTTATAAAGCTTCAGTAATGAAAAATATATTTAAGATCTATGCAGCGTCTTTTTTCGTATCGATATACAGGAAAACAAAAAGAATATCTATTTCTAAGCATCCTTTGCACACAATCGTATTTTAACCCGTGAACTCCAAGCAAGTGCGAATTCTAACAGAAAATTTTAAATTGTCGGCGTTTCTTCAAAACATGCTTTTATTAATTTGCCTTTTTCATTAACAAAATGAAATTTTTGATGAAAGTAAATATCACTGTCCAATTTCTCATTAAATTTCATATGGATATCATGCGCTATGTTTCATTACCACTATATTGCCAACAAAGTTATACCCAGTTGAAGTTACGGAATCCACAATCGCACTAGTGTGGAGTGTGCGGATTCTGAACAGGAGTGTGGAACCGACGGGTTAAATTGAAACTAATTTATAGCCTATATGCCATTTTCTTTGGCAAATAGTTAAGAAATGATGATTTAAACGTCAATGATACGTTTTTTATTAATAAATCAAATTACCGTGATAAAGAATCGCTGCCTAAAATTTTAGGACCACATCATTTCGAATTACAGAACATAAATTTTTATGAAAAGAATAAAACGAAATTCAGGTAATTGTTCTTTAACTTATTATACATATTGTATGTCAATTGGCGTAATTTAATGAGAGTGGTTTGACACAATAGTGTCTTTTTGTGGTAACCTTTTATCGTTATCCATATTCATTTTTAATCCCATTGTTACAAGTATATTTTGACACGTAATTGGCAATCCTATATTAAAGTTTTGTTCGTGTCTCTGTAAAGAAAAGTATGCATGATAATAAGACTACTTTAAAAATGTATAGCAGCACTGGAGTACCTTAACAGCATATTCACATTTCGAGGCGTTTATTCAATTTTTACGAAAATTAGAGTCGAAAGTCGAAAAAACAACTAAAAATAATTCAGGCAGACATATATACTAGTCGTGGATCCTGATGATTTCGATACGGAAACACCACCTCTCTTCAACAAAAAAAAAAAGGTTATGAAAATCAGAGCATTCGTTATAAAGTTATGCGTGGATATACATTAAAAGATATATATACAAAAGAATTGTATAATCACTTGTTCTGGAAGCCGGTTAAAAATGATAAAATAAGTTTTCAAACTAAAAAAAAAATAAGGAAATGCATATTTACATATTCGATAACTAATATAGTATATTGGCGAAGGCGTACAAATTAAATATATATATATATATATATATATTATATTATAAAAGTATGTAAATTTTACCTAAAGAATTTCCCAATAAACTGTATATATTTACTTTCAATTCTATGTCTTACATTAATACTAAATTGAATAGACCCTCTCTGATAACTTGACTTCAAAACACAGGCACTAACACTATACTAAAGATAATTCAATTGCAGTTTTTGTGTATTTTCACATTCTATAATATATTTTGTGTATTTTTACTAATTTTATGACAAATTCATTTTATAAAAAAAAATTATATTATTAAAGATCGTTATTAAAAATATTAAAGAATATTTAATGTTAAATATTCTCTATCTAAGCCTAATTAAAAGTTCTGATAAAAAATTATGTTAAAAGTATCGTTACATATTTGAGATAGAAACACCATTGACGTACATTTATATTTTAACTAGTTAATATGTGTTACATTAAGCCCTAAATATTTCAATTGAATGCGTATTTCCTTCACACATGTGACTTACTCTATTGATAATAATAACCATAAGAAAATATATTGTTTGCTTTTACGCCGACTACAAAAAGCAATTCCATTTAAGTGCATTTCCAATCATTTCTTTGGCTTCCATTTATTTCGCATTATAGGATAAATATCTATGTTTATTCAATTTATATTTTCATAAGAGCTCAAAAAAGCGATTCAAATTTTCTTCAGTTCTAGATATTTGTAATCTTAGAAAAAATAAATAAAAGGCAAATTGAAATGCATTTTGCACAAGCGAGACAAAATTGAACCTAGGATTTGTTATTGTTTCAAGTGCATTTTAACAGCGTTATATTGTTTCAAATTCATAGAAACTTTAGATTGCTATTTTAAAACTGTTTATAAGTAGAATTATATAGAAAAAATCACTTATTATCATTAAAATAAAATAAATTTGCTAAAAGTGATTACAGTAAACTTAAAGTTTCAAAAAACCTTTTAATAAACAAATCCACTAGCTTTATACACACATAACGGTGAGATTCTCAAGATCTGTAATTATAAATAAACTATTTTTGCATAAAATTTGAAATGTGTATTTGATAAACAAAGATAAAATTGATGTATTTCCTCCAACATAAAACTTCCAACTAAAAAAATAGTTTCCTTATTTAATGACAGAAATTCTGAGATTAAGTAAGACGAAAATTACTAATCGAAAATAGTTAAACTTCCGCAAAAATTTTACGGCACTAACTATAGCATTTAAAGTAATTTACAGAGATGCAGAGAAGAATTCGAACCCATTACGCATTATAATTTTTTGATCTTTTGAAGTCTATTTCAGTTATACTAAAGATTATTAAAAACAACTACATTTTAATTATACTTAACCCTTTGATTGCGGGTAAAAGCTGATGACGATTTTTATATTCAATCGTACAACAAGTTACAAAAAAAATATATCCTTTATGGCAAATTTCTCTTGAAAACAGCCTAGTTTAAGTGTATGACAGAAATAATTTTTCGAAAAGTGGTACGAATAGAATTTTAAAAAATAGTCCACTGGGACGTGTGACTATGAGTTCATTTTGTCAGTCAGTTGTTCCATAGGCGTAGAGTTGTGTGGGCTCGAGCGGCTCGAGCCCCACTAATAATTTCTAAAATTAACTCTTCCCTCCACTCCCTATAATATAAAAAGAGTTTTGGTTTTGGAATTTGTAGTGTTTTATGTTATGTACCAATTTTTAACAGATTTTCTTTTCTTGAGTTTTGCCATTTTTTTTCCTCTTTTCCATTTGTTACAGAGATAAACAACATTAGATAAACTTTCATTTTTTATGCTCTATCTTTAATTAAACTAAACTGCTAAAAGTTTGAACTTTTGATATAAAAACGAATATAGGAAAACAAAAACATTTTCAGGGGGGAAAAAAACATGTTACTCAAAGGTAATTTTCATTGTTATTTTATTATAAACGATTCGCAAATAACAGCTAGTATACCTTTTTATAAATGGATCTGTATATTGGAATTTTTACATTGTCTTAACATTTTATTTAACTTGAGAGTTATTTATCACTATACGATTCATTTTAATATCTTTAAAATGGAGTTAGAAAAGCAAAATTAATTTAGTAATCGATCTGTTTTACGCTCATATTTGTAGCATTGTGTATTTGTGTGGAAAAGAGCTATATATTGAATTGAGCCCACCAATAATTTTCAAAACTCTACGCCTATGAGTTGTTCTGTCTGTCTTCTTCCATGCATTCATTTGAATATATTGTTGAAATACGTTTATTTCTTATAACAATCATCTTCATTTGAAGATTTTTAGTTATTAAAGTATAAAACCTTTTACCCGTGAATAGCAAGAAAATGACTTATACTATATTTTCAATTTAAATGCGTTTTAAGGAATTTTAATTTTCCTAATTTAATTTTGTTTAGACTAGTGAAGATATATATATGAACTCTACCTCTCCGCCAATTTATTTGTTCATTCACCCTCTAATTTTTGGAAAAATGAATATTTCAATATGTTATTGAATTAAACAACAGCACATCCTTAAAAAAAAACATAATTAAAACAGTATTAGTATAATAAAATTGTAGACACTTTAAAATACATAATAATATAAGTGTGATCATTCTGAATCAAAACATTTAACCAGTATCTGATCATATGAAACACCTGGTTATCTTTCGATAGAAAACAAATTGTGCTTCTTTTATATTTTTATTTTATGGTCCAAGCCTGGCTATGGGTCAGGGACCCCCCCCCCCTAATTTTGGGGGCCTCCAAATATGGTTCTAAAGCAGTGTTCGGCAGAATCTGATTACAAAGAAATGCAATTACAGATTAAAATGTATATTTTAATCTCCTCACAATGCAATTGATTAACATGTAATGCATTACAAAGTAATTGATATTACGCTTTTGAAATGTATAATCTGATTAACATGTAATGGATTACAAATTAATTCATATTCTAAAATATAATTAGATTAATTTGTAATGGATTACAAGGTAATTTCAATTACGTTTTTAATTGTAGAATCCAGTTAACCTGTAATGGATTATAGGTCAATATTAATTACATCTTTTAAAATATAATTTAGATTAATTTGTAATATAGTAAAAGTTAATGTCAATTATGTTTGTTCAGAATATAATTTGGTTATCGTGTAATGTAATACAAGTTAATCTTAATTCAATTCTATATAACGCATTTAAATTAATCTGCGATCAATTGTGAGATAATTCTAATTACATTTATAAAATTGGTATGAAAATTACCTGTAATTCGTTGCAAGTTAATCCAGTTATGTTTTCAAGAACGTATCTAAAACATAATAGGATTTTTTAAATTTTAATTATACATTTACTAATTATCTAGTTATGTTTATACAATTTCCCGTTTTCGGGAAACATTTTGTTTTTCAAAATTTTCAATTCAGACTTGAATAACATTTTTGTACCGAGCGGGAGGTGGAAGGGGGGGGGGGGGTTACCCAGATAAAAATAGATATATGAGGTTTAAACTAATATGAAATGTAGAAAATAGGGCGAGGGGAGGGAAGCTCTCCATTAGCCTTCTTAAATGGCACCCCAGTACTAACAAAAAAATTTTTTACTGACACAGTATTAAAAAGTTATTGAGGTGAAACGGAAGCAAATTCAATTTATTCATTGGTGAATTTAATCATTCCTTTACCATGATGAGAAGTTTTTAAAAAAAGAAAAATGTATAAGAAATTTTATGCAGTTTTATTTACTTTTAAGTTTTAGATTATAAAATTTGTTTAACATAAATGCTGACATTCATACAATAGGTGCAGAATAATTGAAAATATGAGTTTCCAAACACCAGTTGCTGAAATTCAGAATTTTTTCGTGACCATTTGCATCTTGTAAGATTAGTAATAAAATATATCTAATGTTTAATAATCAGAAAGTGATAAAAAAGCAGAAAATCGCAGATCCTCAGAAAAATCTCCCCCCCCCCCCCCCCGATTCAATTCCGCTGTAAAAATTAGGTTACCCGACCCCCAATGTAGAACTTTATTTTAAAGCATTTTTAAATAATTACAAAATAATAAGAATAAATTAAAACTAAAATATTCAAATATTACCCAAACATATAAAAATTAGTGTTTCATCAGAGTAATGCGCAAAAAATACAAGCTGAAAATTGATGAATTTAAATTTTAAACAAAGAACGTTATTTTTTTCAACCATAAATACTGAATCAATTTTAGGAAATTATTCTCAATTTCAAAAAAGATCAAAATGAGAAATGCACTCATAAATAAATCCTTGTGGCCGGCGTCGAAATCGAAGGCTTGACTCGATTCATGGCCCTACTTTAAAGTATTTAATTAATTACGGAATAATAAACAATAAACCTTATATATTCAAATATTACCCAAACATGTGAAAAATTAATTTTCCATCAAAAGAATGCATACAAATATAAACAGAAATTCGATTAATTTGGATTTGAATATGAAACTTTATTATTATTTTTTTACAACTATAAATACTAAATCAATTTCAGGAAAACGTTCTTAATTACAAAAATAACAAAAAAAAATATATTCATGTGGATCGCTGTTAAATCGGGTTACCCGACCCAATGCAGGACTCTACTTTAAATGGTTTTACTTAATTACAGAATAATAGAAAATAAAAACATATATATTCAAATATTACCCAAACATAAGTAAAATTAATTTTCCATCAAATGAATGCATAAAATGTAAACTGAAATTCGATGAATTTGGATTTTAAATATAAAACTTTACTTTTTCTATTCAACTTTCAACCATAAGTGCTTAATCAATTTACAGTTTATTTATGCAAAAATGTGATTGAAAATTCTTCCGTTATCATTAAAATAGTAATTACAATGGAGATAATCAAATATCATCCTAATTATGATATTATTGTAACTCAAATTTCTTTATACCAATTACAAGAATATAATGATAATCATAACATTCTAAAGCAGAGTTTTACTAAATTCTAATTTAAAATTTTACTGTTTCCATCACACGTAATTGTAACTAAAATTTCTTAGTTACCGTTATTGCACCGTAACGAAAATCATAAACTTCTGCAGTACAATTATAATCAAATCTTATTTAAAAATTTTCGTTTACAATTACACGTAATTGCAACTATAAATTTCAATTACAATTACAATTATATAATTATAATCATAGCGTTTATGATTACGATTGCAATGCTAATGTATTTTCAGTTGGTTGGTTTTATTGGCACAAAGTCCACATTTGGACATGCTGCGCCAAACAAGAGTTAAAAAATATACATAATTAAAGATGTAAAGTAAAGAATACATATGAGGTAACGAATAAAGATCATATACAAAAACATGATAAAGAAACTTATCTAGATGTGGTACCCATCCCGACTACATCTGGATGGAACACCCATCCAGATTAACAGTTACAGAACCACATGATATTAAAAGGTAAGTTAAAACAATACCAAAAAAATGATGGTAGACGTGAGATTCAAAAGTTGCTATATTTGATGATAGAATCCAGCCTGTTTTAAAAAAATTCTCATTTGGGATTTTTCTAATATATTTTCAAATTCCCCATTATAATTACATGTAATGGAAATTATAATCTCGTACATGCCATTAAATTGCAATTACCTTACAGATTAATCAGATTGCGAATTTGCCCAACTCTGAAAAACAAGAAATATATTTACCTAAATATGTATTTATCACTGCAAATTCCCAGCACACATTGGGAACACATTTGGGACACTTTGATTAAAAACAGTATTTCAGTTACCTTAATGTGTGCTGGAATGTGTTCCGAATATGCTCCGCTGTAATAGAAAGTGTTCCGAAAGTGTACCAAGAGTGTTCTGTTCAGAATATTTGATAAATCTAACCTTGGGAACCCATTTGAGAACAGACTGGGAGCACATTTGGGCACACATGTGAAATCATCGCTTTCAATAAGTGCCCTAGAAAGTGCGCTGAACAAAAGAAGTGTTCTCAGAAGTATTCTAAAAACTGTTCCAAAAAGTTTGCTTCAAAGTGAACTAAAAAAGGTGACAAAATTAGTGTTCTACAATATGGTCTGAAAAGTGTATACAGATTTGCAGTAATATGATTTTTTGTTTGGTATCCTAAGGTAAAATTTACCGAAAACGCCAATTATGATGTCAAAATTGGGTGTTCGCACTGAAATTATAGAATTTGGTACAATTTCAGTATGAAGACGATCCCCTAAACTTATTTTTTTACATAAATTGAAAAAGGCATAACTTCAGCTCAAATGACTATTCCCGTTTTTTTCTGTAATATTTTGGAGATTAAATTGCATATTGTGTTTTCTTTTCCCTTTTTTTTTTTTTTTATTTGGCCGACTCTAAAAAATCTTGAAAAAATTTTGTAAGAATGAAACTCATCATAAATATGTGATGATATATTAGATAGATCATATATGTGAATTATATGATTGACGCTATATTTATTTACTACTTATTTGTTCATAAAAATCGTCATAATTTTATAGTTGCAGTGTGCTTACCCCTTGATAATATTCGACTGTTGTAAAGTAGACTTAACCCAATAAATCCGCTTCGTATAGTTTCAAGGTTTATACCACTCTTTTTTAAATACTTTCCTTTTTTAATGACAGAATGTGGGATTAAATAAGGAGAAGATTGCTAGTTGAAAGTAGCCGTACTCAAAAGTTATAACCGTATAAATTATGTTTTTTACATCTATCAGATGCATATAATGTAAAAGCAACAGAATTTCTTTTGCTTCTTATTTGCAACTAGCCACTGTTACACTTAATTTTTATTTGCTGCATAAAGTCTAATTATTATATTTGGTGTTGTTTCATGAATTTTCACTTCATTCATTTGACTTTATGACCCTTGACTGGGCAAAAAAAAAAAAAAAAAAAAAAAACTCCATCATTCAACAATAAATGCCAGATATGTCCTGAGACATTAATAATAAATGACAAAGTAAACAGTTGGATGTTTAAAGTGCAGAGAATCTCAAGAAATAATTTTCAGAAGGAGTGGGTAAATATTGTTTCAAAAGTAAATTTCTTAGCAGAATCTACACAATAAAAAAAAATTGTTGATTTTATAGAAAAAAACTGTCATCCAGGACATCAATATTTAAAATATAATTGAATCTTAATCGTTCCGAAAAATATTTAAGTGGAATATTTCATGTTTTTTGGATTTCCAAATTGTAAAGCTTTATCCATGAATTTATCATTTGTAAACCATTATCTATTTTCGCCACAGAACAGAAGAAGGTAAATAAATGGTTTGTTTCTCAGTACACAATTCAAAAATCTGTTAATTTTACAGAAAAAACTGTCAGTCAGAATGCCAGTAAAAAACTACTTATTTTACGACAAAAATTCTGTATTTTTTAAGAACTCCGTGTAACTTGAACAGATTTTGCCGGTAAAATAAGCAATTTACAGATTTCATCCGGAATAAAAATCTGTATTTATTACGACCTTTCTGTTATTTTAACAGATTTTAGAGTAAAATAAACGGTTTGCAGACTTTTTTTTAGTAAAATATTCCGTTTTTTATTGGCGTAATGGCTAACAGTTTTTACTGTAACATCAACATTTTTTTTACAGTGTAACACAAAATATGTAAATAAAGTTTCAATCACACGTACTACCATACGATCTGATATATATATGCTTTTACCTCTCGCTTCCTTCGAGCGGCTTATTTGCGTTGCAAGTAAGGTTATTTTAAAAGGTGAATGGAATCCGTTAACATCTCGGAGAGCGGTGGTACATTATATGTACCACTTATATGTACCACTTAATTTTAATTTCAAACTTTCCAACGGCACCCAGGATTTTTTAATAAATTTTTGCTTTTATAATGTACGTGAAGAAACGAATTTATTCATTTTCAAATAAATTTGTTCTTAAATTCTGAAATCATTTCAACATTTCAGCAACAGAATCACTTTGCCTCTGAAAGGGTTAATATAAACAACACGCAGAACATTTGACGAGTAATCGCTTCTAATTGCTTTTAAAAGTTGTGTTAAGTCCAAGAACCGAGAACAACTATTTTTTAGAGCGCACTGATTGGTTGAATTCGAGCTGATATCTATCATAGAAAATACAAATAGCGATATGTTATCCATTGAAGAATTTATGAGGTTTAAACTATCACACGGTGTGTTTTCGATCATTATCCTATTAGGAAATATCTGATATTGTCTATGATAGTACCTGTGATAGCACCTAATGCATGTGCTAGTAATGTTAGAAATGAACTGAAGTTTTTGAGTGGCGCCTAACTTTCCTTTCTTGTTCTAATAAAGCAAATTATGAGCAGCATTATACATGATTTATGTTAAAAAATTCATTGAAAATGTCAAGGTATTTTTAATATTTTTTTGTGAATTACATCATTTACAAGATATGAGGACTCTGGAAGCCAAGGGGTACAAGTGACAAAATTTCGATTTGGAGTAAATTGAATTCAAAGTATTGAGTCAATAGTAATTGACTGAAATAAATATGAAACTGTTGCTTATTTCATAATGGTTTTTGAACTCTTATTTCAATAACTGTGTAAAGAAGATAGAGTACACTTTTTTTTAAATTTATAATTAATATTGATAACAAGGAGTACAAGTTTCGAATGCTTAACTAGTTGATCTCTAGAACGGAGCACATAATTAAAAAATCACTTATATTTCTTTGCGTACAAACAAATAGCCTTATTTTCAGATCGTCTGTGCACTTAGCTCAGTTTTTTTCAATTTTGTCACTTATACCCCTTGGCTTCTGGGGTCCTCATATGTCATCCTGAAAAAAAATGCTCGGTATACTTCCTACTATTTTTTTTTCAGTCTGTTAAAAAGGATATTTCTGTGATGACACTATTTCAGTCGCAAATATAATGCTTAAATTTTCAAAGCCAACGGTAATAATAACTTTTTAAAAAGTTGACAAACCCGAGATTACGGCTCAAACTTTTGAACGGCTGCTAAAAGACTGAGCACTTAAGGTAGTATTTTTCAAAATATTATTGATTTTTTTCTTCCATAACTGACTGTTTTCATGGTCAAATGTAAGTACCGGCTATTTTTATGCCCCCCCTCCCCCCACGCCTTACAAAAATCCTGCGTACACCCATGATACCGGTACTCTGCATCAATCCCAAATAAGTTTCTAAGACTTCTTTATTTTTTGTATTAATCTTTGTGATACGCTCTTCAGATATTGCATTCCTTATAGGTGGGTTAATAAACAAGGAAAAATTAAACATAATCCATACTTATATTTAAACTATCCCACTACGCACGACACACATTTTTGTAAATAAAGAAAACATAACTATGTTTCAAATAAATTAGGGTATAAATAGAAGATTTTATTTGTTAAATAAATTATTTTGATGCAAATTTTGAATGACTTTTTAAATTTTATGGGGAAATAATCCAATATTTGGTATTTAAAAAAAATGGTCTCACGACAAAAATAATAATATTTTATTACTTTTTATTTTTTAATAAATATACACTTTGAGTTCCTAAGAAAGTTATAAACAACTACCTAAGCAATAAAATAAAATAAAATCTTTCTAGTGATATACCTATTCGAATTATCTCTTTGATGTTTTTTTTTTTATTTATTTACTACCTTGGTTTTGAAAAAAATATTTGTAAAAATTCAGGCGATTCTCACACATTTAAACAGTTAGTTCATTACATTCACATATATCATATAAACTGTAAGCTATCAGTTTTATGTAAATTTAACCATAATTTCTAAAGATAGAAAGATTTTGTAATTGATTGTTTATGAAAATCATGTTTTTCAGAAAACGCATTTAAAGTTTTTCTTTCTGAAAATCTATTAGAAAAATTCACCCCAAATTCTAGAAACTCTTTAGATTTATACGTTGTACTTTCCTTAATCTCAATACTAAAAGATGTTTTCTCTCTTGAAACTACTTAAATTCACACTTCCGGTTTGAAGTCTGAAATAAACACAGCGGTAAGTATACTTATCGATTAATTATTGTACGAAGAAAACAAAAGTGTTCTAACACATGGGCTGACAAGTTCCCGGTCTAGTAAAGAAAACACAACTTTTTAACATATATATATATCTTTATGACTTTTTAACTTTATAACTTTAATAAATTACATAACTTTAATAATAAATAATAATAATTTAATAATAATAATATTTTACTAATAATAAATAAATAAATAAATAATAATAATAATTTAATAATAATAATATTTTACTAATAATAAATAAATAAATAAATAAATAATAATAATTTAATAATAAATAACATAATTTTATAACGAAAAAGCTCCAAACAGTGCTCAGAATCATCGACTCGTTGTTGTTTTTGGTCAAAAGTCAACTCGCGCGGCAGCCACTTTGACATCTTTTTCATAGACAAATGTTCATTCAAAATAAAACCTACACGTTACTTAGATATCTTCAGAGTCTGAGCTATCTCCTGCAACTTCACTTTACGGTTCCCCAAAACGATTTTGTGGACTTTTTTTATGTTTTCCGGAGTAACCACCTCTTTTGCGTGGTGCATCACTGGTGTCCGTACGACCACGTTTAAATTCAGCAAACCAGTCAATAATGGTTGATTTACCTGGTGCAGTGTCCGGATAACGCTTATCAAGCCAAGCTTTTGTTTCAACGGTGTTTTTTTTCCCATCAGGTAACAATTCTTGAAATTCTTGTTTATCCATTTTTTTGTTTATCAACAAAGTTGTTCAAATAAAACCACTCTAAAGTTTTATCCGCACGGCTAATCGTCATGACATTTTTTCTGCTACCTTTTAAAGGTTAGTTGTAACGCCATCTGTGTGCCAGACCAGGAACTTATCAGCTCATGTGTTAGATACCTATTTTCACAGTCTTTCAAATAAAAGGTAAAAAATTGTGATTTTCCTCCAAAATTGTCTATTATCCTATTAAACGCAGTGGTATACCATGGGCGCTGTTAGAAATAAACCTAGGGAGGGACAAGATTTTGAGACGGATACGCCTGCCGTCCGCAGCCCAGGCCGTGCTTTTTAAAATGGAAAATATAAGCATGAAATAAGCTGAACTAAGAATTTTTTGTCAGAACTCCTCTTGCAAAACAGTTTTTAAACCTATCAACAGAAAAAGTAATACATAATAATTAAGAAGTATTTATTGCTCCAAAATATATTTTTACCAGCATTTTTTAAAATGAATAATTGAAATTTGTCATTCTTTTTTTTTCGTCAGGGCGATTTGTCCCTCTGAATGTACGTTTTAAGATAAATTTAAAAGACGTGAACGGAAAAAAATAAAAATTGTCTTTCAAGGGGGGGGGGGATGAAAAATTCTTAGTTCTTCTTTATCTTCGTATTTAACTATTTAATTATTTTCTAAATCATCAGAGGTAGAGAAAATTTGGTTAGTTAAATTTCAAAATCCAGGGATAGGCAATGGCTGTCACGTGACTTCCTCCCTCCTTGCCGGCGCCTATATGGTATACCATAACCTGGATCGTATTATACATTATTCTACTCCAGTTTTTTACGCTGTCACTCATCTAATAAAGGTTCTGTAGAGCTGGTTACTATACTGTGGATCCCCGGTGGAATCCTAGTTTGATGGTTGTTTTTTAAAACCACATACAATAGAAGTGTTGTTGACACACTATTGGCATAAAATTTTGATGTAATTTCAAATAATATTTATCATACATGATTAGTATGCATATGTTTTTACTTATATAAATTGTAGGCTAAAATTTTCAAAAAATACATTTATACTATTTATTTGGGATATGACTTATTCTGTTTCAGATATTGTTATTTTTTACAAATGGCTTTAAAAAGAATAAAAATTATACGCTTCCGTTTTTCATGTAAAATGTCAAAGAAATTTTCATGCGTATTTAAAACACGTCTAGGTCATAAATTTGTTTCCAAGAAAAATCACTCCGAATTTCATAAACATACTGAGACACAAGTAACAAATTCTATTGCTTGCACTATTCATAAGAAAATACAATGCTTGCCATAATACGAAACACAGAAAGCTGTTTTATTTAAGTCTATTGAAATCATTTATTCGGCTTCTATTTATTCCGCTTTTATGAAATAAAATGCTGCAGGAATACAATTTGTATTATTTTCATAAGAATACAAAAGAAATGTGCGCTAGTTTTTGCGAAGTTATAAGTATTTGTAGCATTTGGAAGGAAAAGGCGATAAATCTAAATAACTTTTGTTGAGGTGGGATCATCCAAAAATGAACGAAATGATTTTTTCATATGGCCATTACATGTAACTGAAAAACATTATTTGTTCACAAATGCATAATATAATAATTAATTTGCTATGCATGATTCGTAACGGAACTTATAATAAAAGGTTTGGTGATGTAGATCCTTAATAATTAGATAATGTTAATGTGATAAAGAAAAAATCATTTGTATAAAGTCAAAATATTGCATATTAATATCCAAAAACAAACGCACGTGGTGCGTATGTATGGAAAATTTGAATTTATTTAACCCTCTCATGTATGGCAACTTTATATGAGGTCGTGTTTTAAACAACCTTCAGTGAAATCTGCATTTATATTCTTGTATCATATATAAACCTTATATAAAGTTCAATAATGCTTGTGAAATACTGCAATAAATAGTACAGCCATATTCAGTTGGGAAACCTGCTTTTGATAAATTGTTTTCTTTTCTGCACGAGAGAAGGTTTTCCCAAAGAATTTTTGATTGTGATATCTAAGCTGGAAAATGCCATTTTATTTTATTTTATTTTCATTTTGTTAAAAGCTGTCCAATATGTAAATTATCACAAACTTATTTAATTGTTATTATGTAATTATTACAATAATTATTACAATTATTATATAAACAATGCGAATAAATATCAGCATAGGTAAGGGAATATTTGAGCAACATTTAAATTTAACATATTTATTTCTATTTAATTTTGTTATTGAAATAACAATTATTGTATTTTTGTAATAACATATTTATTCTGTAATTTTTTATGGTATTGCATTAGCATTATGCAAAAGTAAGCAGGATAAATTTCTCTTTATATAAATTCAAATGTTTTATACAAATATATACAAAATATATAAACTCAAATGCGTATAGTCATCAGGACACTCTAATTAACAAAAAAAAAATAATTTTGAATTGCGATATATAATTTACTTATCTCGCGCATAAAAAATAGTTAATTTTGAAACTTATGTAATACAATATATTTCGCCTAGTTAGCTTCGTGTTACAATAAGCTTTAAATTTTATTAAATTGTTCGTTAGTATTATACAGAAATAAGCAGGATAAATTTATCTTTACATAAATTCAGATGTTTCACATAAGTATGTACAAAATATATGCACACAAAATGAGTATACATTATGACACTCTAATTAATAACAAAAAATATTTTTAAATTGCAATATACATTTCACCATACATTCCACCAGAGCCATAGCAAGGGCGATGCGGGCGCTGCCCTCACACCAAGCGCCAAGCCTAATAGGCACTTCATTGGTGCCATCAGTTTTTACTATTCATGCACTGGCGTTCGGTAGAATGATGAACGGTATTTTTCGCACCAGGTGTTAAATGGAGTTTCTGCGGCACTGCATTTTACATATCTTACATTAAAAAAAACTTCAATTCGAAATTATATAATTCAATACATTTCACCTGGTTAACTTCAAAAATCTTTAAATTTTATTGAATTCAGTATATATGCAAACGTAAGCAAGATAAATTTATCATTACATGAATTCAGATGTTTCATACAAATATGTATAAAATATATGCTCACACATGCGTAGTCATTATAACATTCTAATTAACAAAAAACAATTTTTAAATTGTGATATGCATTTCATTTAACTTGCGGAAAAAAAAACTTCATTTCTAAACTTACGTAATCCAATATATTCCGCCTGGTTACATTTGTGTTATAACATGCCTTAAATTTTATTGAATTATTGGTTAAACGTAATCCAAAAAAGTAAATTATTTTTATCTTAAAAAGTTCCGTTCGTTTCAACTGATTGAATTCAAAAATAATTTTCCTTTCTCTATTCTCGCAGACAAAATACTTTTACAAAAGTATGATGGGATGTCAAAAATACTGAAGAGAGAATAAATATCTTTTCCTCTTCAGTCACGAAGAGGAAAAAGGCAGGCTGTTTATCTTCTCATTTCAAAAAGTGATACGAAACCTTCAAGAAAGAAAGAAATACTATTTTGTCTGCACGCACTTCAATTAATTACATATTGTTCCTATGTAAATCATTTGAAAGTTATTTAGGGAAGTGGTAAGAAGTTACTAGTGTAAATACTTCTAAACATCAACGTATAGATACATATTTTTTAGGATAAAAATTTCTATACGTTTCTTTCTGTTTCCAACGCCGCCTTGCCGATTAAATAAAACAGTGCTATAGTTCTAACAAATGTATTTTCAAAAATTTTAAATGCGTATTTCTGAAAATATTCTTTTTACTTTCTTCTATTGTATGGTTTTTAAAATAATTTTCAATGAATGAATATCGCGTGCAGCCTGATTACAAAAGATTAACCCGTTTGCACTTAAACCAATACAAATAGTTCGGCATTTGGTTCCGACTAATATTCCATAACTAAATTAAAACTTCATAAATAAATAAATAAAATAATGTAAATAAAACACAAATTTAACAGACATGTAATCGAACCGCTCGCTCAAACCACGGAAATTATCAGAAACAAAATGGCTGCTGTAAATTAGTCTTTGGAAATTTACTCCTGGCATGCGGGTTAAACGAAATAAATTTTAATAAATTCCAAAACTTTATTTGAATACATTATTGATATTTTTCATATAAAAATGCTTTTTGTGTTGTTTAGTAGCCTATCTAAAACGAATATATTAAATGTAAAAAGTCTATTAAAGTTTTCAGTGTTAAAAAAAAAAAAAAAAAAAAAAAAAAAAAAAATCACCTATTCTTTGTAACCCAGGAATCCCGGGTTAGATCTCCTAGTTCTAAATAATAATGGATTTGAACGCAACATTTGACGATGTAACATTTTCATATATTTAAGTTTTACTTGTGCATTTAGTTTCTAAAATGGATGTTGCTAATGAGATTTAGCTAAACGTTTTAATATTAATATATATTAATGTAAGCACATTTAGCTGATTATAAATATCTAATATTTTAACCTTTAATTTTTATGAAGCACTTAAAAATCTTTTACAAATTGGATAAACAAAAAGGTTGTATCGAAAGTTTAGAACGTTAGCGCCTGCAGCTTATTCTTGGAACAAGCTCTTTAGATTATGAAAATGCATTATAATAATACTTTTGGAAGAAGTTTCTCAAATTGCAATAATGTAGAATAACTCATTAATAAAGTATTTTCATTTTATTTATAAAGTTTACATGCTAGAATTTTGGAATTTTCTTGTAATATAAATAGTTTCTAGGTGATAAGTTAGTGATTTGTTAATTTGTTATTTGTTATTTTTCCACATTATAAAAAAAAAAGTAATTTTAAACATATTTTAAACCAATCGATTTTTTACTCATGTTTTATCTAATGATGATTGTTTGTTTTATAAAATCAGATTGCAATTTTATATTTCTTGTTTAGTACTCAGTGCAAATTCAAAATTTGAGGGAATGGCCCTATGTACAAGAACTACCGACCCTTGGTACATTGGTATTCTTGTGCTTAGGGTCATTTGCATTGTATAAAAAAAAAAAAACTTTATTATTTGTCATAATTTAGAATTTTAAATATGTACGATACTTCCAAGAAGAAGTAAATACTATAACCATGCATACGCATTCATTTAACAATATAAACAGTGGTTACTATCTCAGTTTTTTAACATTTATTTCAATTCGTTACGTCCAAAAAATTTCTTTATATAAAAGTCCCTTGCCACCTTTTTAACTGCGGAACGGCTGCTGCTATATTCATAAAAGTAGTGTCTAGGTATAGTAAAGAAGCCATGCGCTACTCAATGAAACCACCTACGGCGCCACCTGGTGGAATGCTGCGGAAGTAGCATTCCTATCTCGAAAACGGAAAGAGATAGCGAAAAAAAGTGATTTACAAAGTTGTAAAGCATCATCAATTTAGTACGAAAAGACACCTTGTGGGCATTAATGCGATGAATAGAACGGTTAAAACGCGTATTTGTTTTTTCGTGAATTCTTAAGCTGTGACGTGATAAAACGATTTGTTTTTCAATAGCTCTTTTTCCATCAATTACGATATCACTATCGTTAAATATTACGCAATTAACCCTAAAATATATACTTATAACATTTCTAAAAATCCAATACAATCATTTACCAAGAATTATTAACAACAAACACAACACTTCAACTTCACTTGAACCGGAATAAAACAAACAGCGATCCGCAGATTGTTTTTTCGAATGAAGAATTTACGATTTGTTTTCGTTGTGATTTCCATAACAGCGCAGTGCTGCAACTCTTTTATTTGTCTTTATATTATGCTTTGGGATGTCCGTAATAACATATTTAAAGAAAACAATGTTTCGTCATTGCACTCATGTCAAAAAATACCAAAAATATTCAAAAACAAGCAATTTTTTTAATCACAAACATACTTAAGTTTTCAGGCTTTAACGATATAGAAAGCCTGCCAATTAGGTAAAAATATTGCTTAAACTTGAAAGTACTAACATTCAATTTAAAAAAACGTAATATTTTCTTACACCATTTTTTGGGCCTAAAACCTGCCTTATGGATCTTCATCTTTTTGAAAGAATTAATCTTATGACATTTACTATTGCAGAATGAGAAAAATGTTCAGAGATTATTTGTATCTTTTATTATTAGCAGTTTTAACTGATTAGAAGAAAATCTGGTTTGTTGATTTTTGGAGAGTTATGCACTCTATAGACCTACCATGCGTTTTCACACCAAGTCTAAATATGTTTATTTTCAGGCAACTTTTAGTTTAAGTTGATTCTGAACTGCTACGGACATGCATCTTTGTTTTGAACCTAGCACCTCTTGACTATCTCCGTTATTATCGTAATCCCATGTCAGCAATTGGTAATGCAAACAAAAATTTAGATACTGAATAACACTTAGAAAAAGACCCTCGAAAATTTATCTCAAATATTTCATGCGTTATAATGTTTTATAATAATAACGGGTGACTTTGAGACACTCTGTATGTAGATGAATCATTTTTTAAAGGATGTGCATTCTATATGGTCTCATGAAGTTTTCTTAATACCTGATAATAACATGTTGATCGGTTAGCGTGTACGTTTATCCATTGTTGATTTGTTAAAGTGTATGTTCATCCATTGATCTATTAGAGTGTATGTTTATCCATTGTATTGAAACTTTCTAAAAAACATAAAGACATAGAAGGTAGCATTTTCTCTTTAAAAACGTCCAATACAACCTACCGATTTTCTCTAAAATGTTTCGGTTAAAAATATTGAACCTTTTCAAAATTTATATATTTTTTTATTTTTTAGCCTAAAATATTCCATGTTATTTTTTTTTTCGTATTCCAACTCCACGCAGGCTTTTTCAACGCTCAATAAAAAAAAAAAAAAAAAAAAAAAATATATATATATATATATATATATATATATATATATATGTATATATATATATATATATATATATATATATATATATATATATATATATATATATATATATATATATATATATATATAATTATATAAATAAATAAAAAATAAAAATAAACACTTCGACAGGATTTTGTGTCTGCCAAAGCGTCAATATATCTTCTAAAAGTTTTACATGCGTTTTTCTCAAAATGTTGTTATTTAAGCTGGGGGGGGGGGTGTTGTGGGAAAGTTAGTTAAGGTATAGACTTTCAATCTAGAATGAAACTACAAGAGACACGTACTTATCTGCTGAAACTTTAAAATTGCCTGTATTATTCCTGTTAGCTTTTCTGTTGATTGTGGTTAATTATAGTTTCTATGGAAATGTTTTGCCCTTTTTTTTCAAAAATTTCACTTCAAATTTAAAATAATAATATAATAATAATAATAATAATAATAATAATAATAATAATAATAATAATAATATAATTATTTGTGTAATAAATGATTTTAAAGATTTCTACATTCATTTATAAAATGTTACAACCTTGTTTATTTCTTTTAGACCCAACGTTACCAAGCAGTAGTCCGCACCAATCGGAAGGATTTTGTGGTTTCGAAGACTACGAATCATTTTCTTATTCTGAGGTTTCTGATGATCAGATTAATTTTGTTTTTATGGAATTTGCTGTTTATATATATAATCATTTGACTACTAACAGGACATATACGGCCCACTGATCGTTGGCGATTTTGAAATGATAAACATGATAATTTTATTGTTGACTTTAGTGTCAGTGAAAATAACTGAAAAAAAAAATCTGCAAGAAGATAATATACATTATGTGAGCATTTCAAAAGATGAGTACCAAACGAAAGCCATGATCTGTCAACAGCAGCAATTTTTAGTAAAAAAAAAAATAATTTGTAGTCAAAGGGTTAAAGTTTGTCTAATTTAATGATGAATTCCGCTTGAAAATAAATTGTCAATTTAAAATATACCCTATAAAAATTACCTTTATTTAAGAGATATTACACCGGCATCTCCCTTAACTTATAAAAAGTGTTTGAAAAAATTGTATCATTTGATCAAATTTGAATTTTTTGTTTCTACGATTTTAATATGTTAATAAGAGTTGCATTTTCTTTTAATTATGATAATAAAATTACAAATTTGATAAATAATTATTAGAAGCTACGTAAATTTTGAATTAAAACTGTTTTTAGAATAGATATTTCACTATTTTTGTGAACGATAAAACTTTGTTAATGATGTCTATGAAAAATGGAAAGTAAGCACATGTAAATCGACGGATCATAACAAAGCAAGAAACTTCTTAAATACACCATGTAAAGGAGAAAATCACAATGAGTAATAAAGAACTTATTCGTTATCAGGTGCAAAAAGATGTACTATCACTTCATGAGTAGCAGCAAAGCTCATTCGAAACGCGTTGGGCATTTCATACGTTTATAATGTTTCTGAAACGTTTTTCCTTTATATAGAGTTTTACACCATTCATATAACTTTTGTTGTAAATAATAATGTATATTTTAAAAAAATAACATAAGCAGTTGGGGGGTATAATCATTTTAACATGCATTTTTAGCTAAATTAGTAGCTAATATAGATTAAATGATAATTATATTTTATAAGGCGTACTTGCTTCTTTATCGCTTAAAATCATGGTTTTTTTTCTCTGTACCATTAAAAATTTTGGGATTTTAATAGTATTTAAAAAATATACTAAATTTTGATTTCAATCTCTTGAATGGTGATATTTGGGTGTTTCCATGTGAACAAACCTTGGACTCCTGCTTGACCCCTTTCAATTTTGATGTAACCGCTACAGGACATACATATATGTCTGAAATGGACAATTTGTTTGAGTGTTTTTAGTGCCGGAAAGCTCCGAAATTTCATGAAATTCAAAGTATCATAACTCGATGAATTTTGGTCATAGAACAATGGCATTTTTATTGGTGTACTTGTCATGTAGTTGGGAACATTTTTCTAAATATAACTTATGGGATCCAGATACTGCATAAGAACTTAACAAGTGTAACTTTTTTTTAATTAATGGCAGGAATATTTCCTCGACATAATCTTAATTTCTTATCTTATTTTAATCTCTTTTGCAATTTACATTACATCTCCAACAGGTAAAAAATTAAAGCACGTTTTAGTCTTTTTGAGACCTACATTATATTGTATATATATATATATATATATATATATATACACTGTATACATTATATATAAAATATAATATTTTCTTTGACGAGTAATTTTGCCGAAAATAATCTTTCTTCATTTTGGGCACGGCGTAAACCTTCTCTTGTTGTACCAGTATTGGTTATATTTAAATCCAATACCGTACCAATATTGCATTCTTCGAAAATACGTCCAATGAAAAATCAATGTTCAATATTCGTTAAAAATTGGCTTCACATTGAAAATATTTCCAATAAAATGCCAAATTTTCCATAATATTGGCAATAAAATGACGAAATATTTCTTGGGAACGTTGATGTAATATTGGCGAAATGTAAACTAATGAATGTTGGAGCAATATTTAATGCTAATTTCATCAATATTGTTTAAGTTATAGCCAATACAAACAATATAGGCCGAATAGTGTTTCTTTACTAGAGTATACGTTGAAATAAAAAATTATTGATTTTAGCATTTTATAAATGTTAAGTGTTTTGCATCCCGTCAGAATTTTTACAAACTCGGCATTTGCCGTTGTAACTATCAATGATTATAAAAATACAGTCTTATATTAATTGTATATGTATATGTATATCTATATGTATATGTATATGTATATATCATGTGTGCTTCCAGAAGGGTGTTTTATTAAATCATGGGCATAATTTATCCCATTTCCATAAATCCACATAAAGTCATCCCTGCTCACCCCTCCCGAAATAAAATCCTGGATACTATACTGATATATGCACATATATATGTACAAAAGATTTTCTAAAACTCGGTAGTTTACAAATCAATCGATTTTTAAATTATTTAATTTTTAGAGTGGGTGGTAAGTCAATACATTTTCGATATTTTTTTTGTTATTTTGCCAAATTTGCAATCGACCTATTCTTAATGCAATAAATGTATTTTGTTCATGACTAATTGTATAAAGATTTTTTAAATAAGAAATTTATTAATATCCAAAGCTTTTTAACAAAACATTTTACACGTAAAATATATTTTATTTATTTATTTATTTTTGTGCGTGTGTGAAAGTTTCGTATGTTTAATTCTGTACAGAAATAGTCACTGTATGTAATCCTATTTAATTAATTGTATTTTGTGACTTAATAGCTAATGAAAGCTGTTAAAGAATTGTTTTTACTTAAACAAATAAAGTGAAATAGTTTATTAGTGAAAAATTATTTAAAATTATTTCTATTTAGTAAAATTTCTGAGAATAGTTTCGGTAATAAACATCGATATAATTCGATCAAATATAAATTATTTTCAATTTGAAAGGAAGATATGCTAATAATGATTGATGATACTACGGAAATTGTTTGACTTACTATTTAAGGATTTGTATTATCTACAAGCTACTCAGCTGTTTTATGACATGCAAAATTATATGTTAATGTCAGAATGGTAATATGATTTCAGCCATAAACTATTTGTATGACGGATTTACTATATGTTTGATAAGCATAAGAGTTGCTTGAATAAATACTTAATTCATGCATACATATTATTTGCTTAACATTCTTCATAAAAATAATTAATACTATTTACAGGACCTAATTGAAATTACGGTTAAATTAGAATAGGTAATTGATTAAAAAAATGGGACAAAACATAAATATTTTCTTTAAAAAAATGTTTTAGTTATGCTTATATATATATATATATATATATATATATATATATATATATATATATATATATATATATATATATATATATATATATATATATATATATATATATATATATATATATATATATATATATATATATATATATATATACATTTGTTATTTCCCGTACAGTATTACCATTTTTTTCACATGTATACTTTGTGAAATACTAACAATCAAAGTCTTAATAAAGGCCTGATAATAAGTGTGAAAACACTTTTGAACAAATTGAGATATAAATATTAAATTTACTATTAGATTTCTTTTCAAATTTAATTAAACTTGCGAAGAATAATGATACAGTCTAATGAATTTTTACTTTGATGATTTTTTTAATCTTTATAATGAGTATTTTTGGAAAAAAGTGAAGTGTGGAAAATGGTTTCAATGTTCATTTCCAGTAAATAAACTTAAATGAAATCATTATTTGACTGCTATGTTAAAAATATACTTCTTGGTATCAATCTGTTTCTGGTGGATTATACTGTCATAAAATTTTAGTTTGACTATTCAAATATCTTAAGATAAATGTAATATTATTTTTCGAAAGCTTTTGAGATTTTTTTCCTGCTTATCTTTGTATGTCTCTAACTATGTATAAACATTTATGTGCTTCTCTAAGTATAAAAATTTAATAAAATAAAAGTTTATAAAATACTGCAGGAAAATATGAAATTAAATAAAATTTGGTTAAGTCTTATTTAGATTTTGAATATTTTGAAATATATTAATTGAATTATATTAAATGGATCTTTTCGAACTTTTTTGGACAAAAATCTGTTTTTGCGCATTTTTATTAATTTCTAAGAAATATTCATGATGTCATAAAACTAGAGTACAATGAAATCAATTATGCTTAAAACTATCAAACCGAAAATGCAACTCTAATTATTTGAACATCCCTATTTTCGAACAGAAATATTTTTACTATTTGTCTTATTTAATCTCTGAATTTCTGCACTTAAAAAACCCCGAATGTTTCTGTTTAAAAATAATGGTACTATTTAAAAATCTGGATGGTTGGAAACTCTGTTTATTAAATTGTGCATATTGGGAATTTTATTAAAATCTTTACAGAGTTCTACAACAGTATAGATAGAATTTTCTAAACATGCTAACAAATTTGTGCATTGCTAAAAATTTTCTTGTAACCTGCTGATAATCTTTTATCCTAAGGGGACATAGTGCTTTTGTACTTCAAAAAATCAATTTTTCAAAAAAAAAATATATTTTTTTTTTAAGTTGGTACTTTAGGAAAGTACCAACTTTATAAAAATTTTTATAAAGTAAATCTTTAAGTAAATCTCTAATTTTAAAACGTTCCCGCAAGATTAATGAAAAAGTTATGAAGGTAGAATTATGAAATTTTATGTACACATACGGATCTTTATTCTTTGAAACACTGATTTGTTGATGGAAGCAAAATATCTTGTTTTGCACCAGGTTTAATTATGAAAGTTTTAATAATTTCAAAATTGCATACTTTTTTTAATAAAGAAAAATTATAAATTTAAAACTTGAGGTTTACATAATAAAGGCAATATTTATCTTTAATTTTATATAATAAAATAGGTTCCATTGTATAACTTTTAAAAATTATCTTTCTGAAATCATGGAGTAAGTTAATTTATTTTTTTTCCATTTCTGTGTAAATATTTTCTATTGGTTAAAAAATATATTTTTTTAATTGCAAAAAGGGATTTTAATTTCAAACTTAGCACTATGTTGTACAATCTGCAATCATCTCATTTTAATATGAGAAAAAGTTTTTTGTTTACGCATTGTATAGAAAAGACAAATGTATCTTAATCTACGAAAATATGTGATATAACCACGAATGAAAACATACAATAACATCTTATGAGTTACCCATGATTCCGAAAAGCATTCTTTATCTTAGACACCACAGAAAACAATATATTTTCTAGATTTAAAGAAGCATTTACAAAACCATTTTTCCTTTTGCTGGCGCTGTTTTTCGGAAACGTTTCCGAGTAGTTTATAGTGTATTATTCAGTTTTTTCAAAGCGGATTGTTGGTTTTTAGGATGTAATCAATACTGAATTAAACATTTCCATCCGCAATTTATACATGCAGGAGTAACAAAATAATATCAATATTAATGTTAATGTTAATGTTAATGTTAATGCTGTTAATTTACCATGTTTTTCTAAAAATGGTGTTTGTTAAACACGAAAATGCTTACTTGCGAATTGATAGCATCCGATAAACCAATATATTGAGTTGAAAAAACTTATTAATACACAATAAAAACTACTCGGAAATGTTTCCGAAAATTCGACAGGTAAAAAAAGTTTGGTAGCAAAAGAAACGTTGTTGTAATAAACGCTTCTTTAAATCTCGAAAATATATGGGTTTCTGAGGTTTCTAAATATAAAGAACGTTTTACAAAATCATCGCTAACGCGGAAGAGGTTGTTGTATATTTTGGTTGCAGTTATAGTATATTTCCTTGTATTAAGATATATTTGTATATTTTACAGTGTGATGAATAAAATATGTATGTCGTAATACATAATCTTTGATTTCGTAAGGCTCCCCTTAAGTTCCTCTTAAGTCATGTAAATTTACAAAGAGCCGAGATGCTGTTTAAAAACAAAAACAAATAAATCAACGCATATATTTACAGCAGACACTATAAATTTACATATATAACAATACACTCGACTCTATAAATATACTTGCATAAAAATACTGAAGTATTTGCAATTTTACATGGAAAAAGAACGATGACGGCTGTAATTTTGTTGTAATAATAATATTATAGTTTTTTTATGACTAAATCATAACACTTTGTACGTGTTTGTTCCGATCTGGCGCCTTACAGCACAAGTCAGCTCCTTTTTAAAAAACTATGGAAGAAATATAATTTTACAGAAACTTGCAACAAATATAAAATTGCTATACTAATGTCGCAAATGCAAATGAATTGTATTACGCCTCGTTTCTTCCTCTGTACAAAATTTCCGGTGCGAGAACTAATTTCTTCCACCAATCTATAAAAATTGTGTGAACTAATGACAAAAAATCCTAATTGAATGTTTTTAACCCCTTCAGGGGCAAAGTACTCTTGTAGCTAAAATATTGAATTGATTGATTGACACCAGGATTCACGAACGAATTTATTTCAAAACTAAGTAAAAGCTTTTCCTCATGTACTTTTGAATTCAAAATTTGATTATAAAATTCTGGTGTCATTGTGGCATTTTGGGAATAAAATTATGTGGTATATATAATATACCGGTGCTTTTCAAGGGGTTAAACGAGAATTAGTGTAAATTTCCCGAGAACCTCTGTTTTTTTTGTTTTTTTAGACTTTTTTAACAGTTTAGATGTATAATGTGAAACGTAGTATGAACTTTATAAATAATACTGATTCTGTTTAAATAAGGCATATGATACAATGTTTATTACATTGTTGTTGTTGTTTACATTTGAAGCATAATTAAATGCTTAATTGGTTTATGCTTAATTGATTTTTTGATTAATTGAATTGATTGATTAACTCTATGCTTAATTGATTTTTAGTATAAATATTGCTTTAAAAATCGAAATAGGGTTAAAATTTTTAAAATAATATATTAGATAGATGTAGTAATGTGGAACATTTATTCAGCAGATTTTTTTTTTTATGTCCTTTTTTTTACCATTTAGAATTTACAATTTTAATAAGTAAAATGTTCCCAGAATTCTTATATTTAACTAAATTTCTACAAAATGGAAAAGAAGATTTATAATTTGAACCGCATAGTTATGGCGAAAAATTATTTTGTTTAAATAATAATGTAATATAATCTGTATGATACTTAGGTTACATTTACATCAGAAATAAAGACATAAGCTAACAGGGTGTTTATTAAAAAAAATTGAATTTGTGTCTGGAAGAAAAGTTTGTTTTACAATTTTGGAAAGTTGGGTTTTTTGTTGTAAAAAGGCCTATGTGAAATGATTGATGATTACCCAGTGTTAAAAATTGCAATTTTATAATATAATTAAATTCCTTAAATAAAAATTTACAACAATAAACTAAAAATAATATTATTACTTTCCTTACCCAACTAACTAGTTTTTTTATTCCACATCAACGCTCAGCATAAAGACAAAAGTGGAGGGTAATTAACACATTTTTAGCGGTTAGTATTCATCTTTTAAACAGGAAACTCCGCCTGTGGGAGTTACTCTAGCATGTTTCATTATATAACAAAAATAATTTCTTTGTCCGTGTTTAAATTATAAATAAATGTATATAATAATGGTATTGTTTCTAATCAAAGTATTTATATACATAGTATTCTAATTGTAAAAATACGAATATTGTGTATGTTTTTTGCGAAATAATGTAACACACAAAATGCAAAAGTACCAGCCGTGGGCGAAATTGCATACATCCAAAAGACATGTTTTCACGTTTCCCGCTTAACATGTGTTAAGATCGGAAGAAGGGCTTATGTTTCACTCGGTGCTCAGAACATCGATAATCAATGGCATTAATAGTTTTTTCCTCCTTTCTGACGATTTTTAAATTTGTAACACAGACCCTTCTTCCAGACACCTATTTAAAATATCGCTTTAAAAGTAAAAATGTGGAAGTAATTGTTTAACTACCCTTATTTCTTCTTAAATTAGCCCGTAGAGAATTCTGAATTTTAATAAGTAAAATATTTCAAGAGTTCTAATAGATAAGAATACGTTTTTTTTTAACTTATAGGAAAGTTGAGTTATAGTTTGAAAAACATAACAAACTGATTATGAAACAGGTTTTATGATTACAGATAATGCTGTTTAGTAATGACATGTAATGCTTTATGCATGATAGATGACATTTAGAACAAAAATGGGGAAAATATTTTAGGGGGGGGGGGGGGTTGAAAACAAATATTCATTTAAAGTTTAAGGGGACCGTGGATCTTCAGTTTGGCTAAAATCAACTAAAAATCGTTTTTCTTATTTTGGTTTATTACTATACTTCAATCTTAACTGCAACACTTGCAAAAAACCGCATGCAATTGCAAAGATTCCTATCGAAGTTACAAGCATTTGAAATTTGACACCGTAATTGAGTTACATTATAAAATAAAACTTTATCGCGCATTCTATAAAAGAGAATTTTTGCCGAGTTAAAATATTCAAAATGTTCCAGACGTCTCATATTTTATCTAATTTTTATAATACTAAGTATTATTGTTAAACAATGTGCTATATTTCAAAACTTAGTATTAATATGTGTGTATTACTGTACATAAAAGGAAAATTTGGTAGTTATGGAATTTTTTCCGGGAAATTAAAAAAAAATTAAATATTGGAAGTTTTTTATTAATTTTTCTCAATATATTAGTACAATTTTAAAACGCATACCAACTTTTGTTCCAATAATATAAATATACCATTTAACAAAACACCATGTTCCTAAACCAAATTTAATGCGCATGGAGCATTTTTAATTAGAGTGATTAATTAATATATTTTAATTAATTAATTAATTAATTACACACATTTTTGAACAAAATTGCTTAATTTACTTAGAAAATGTATGAATTACTATGTGCGCAAAATTTCAGTGCAATTGAGTGAAAAATGAAAAAAATGGTTTTGAACATCCACTGTCCCCTTAAGTAAAATGTGTTCAATAGATTTATATTTGTAACATAGGCGTGTTTCATAATAAGTTCGTTATGTTTTTCAAATGATAACTATACTTTTCTATAAGTTTTTGAAAACAAACACTTATATATTAGAAAGTAAAACCTCTTGAAGTATTTTATTTATTAAAATTCAAAATTCTCTACGAGCTAATTTAAGAAGAAATAAGGGTAGTTAAAAATGCACTTATTTCTTTTTAAATTTCTCCTTTGAACATCATGAATTTTAGAAAGTAAAATATTTACAGAATTCTTATAGCTAATTAGATTTGTAATTTGAAATCCATAGTTAACTTTGGGATCAATGTCAATACTATTTATTTAGTAACTTATAACATAATTTGCATGATACTTATATTTTTTTTAATATTTTTTTTTCTTTACTTGAAAAGATTTTGAAAAAAAAATTGGTTTGAAAATTAAATGAGAAAATATATTAAAAATTATCCCTCTTTCTTCTTAAATTTGCCCATTGGTAATTTCGAATTTTAATTAGAATGTTTTCAGAATTCTTATAAATAATTAGATTTGAAATTTTTTAACTCATAAATAACTTCATAAATAATTTCAATACTATTTAAATGACTTACAAAATAATTTGCATGATATTTACAACATTCAGAACATATTATTCAGAATGTAGAAATCTACTTCACTTCATCAGTCGCAGAGTAAAGGAAATAGTCTTGTTACACCCGACCTATCTCGCGGCTGACGTTGAAGTGATTAATTCTGAAACTATGTTACATATCAACATTCGAAATTTCTAATGAACAAATTAGAAAAGTAAAATAGATTATTAAAAGTAAAATAGCGTTCAGATTATTCAGAACATAAATAAAATTCTTTTTTTTTTTTCTTTTCTTTTTTTTTTTTTTTTTTTAACTTGAACAGATTTTAATAAAATACATTGGTTTAAAAACTGAATGACAAAATATACTATAAATCATCCATTATACTTTTTTAATTTGTCCATTAGAATTTTGGAATTTTTATAAGTAAAATAGTTTCAGAATTAAGCAGATTTCTATAGCAGTATAGAAAAGTACATTTGTGATTTAAAACTTACAATAATTTTTTTTATTGATTAATGTAGATACTTTTTAAATAAACTCATTTTAGCACAATCTATATAAAATTAGGCTACATTTAAAAAAGAAATTAAGAAAGGTTCTTTATTTTTTTTAACTTAAATAGATTTTAATAAAATATATTGGTTTAAAAACTAAATGAAAAATTATACTATAAATAATCTATTTAAGTATAAATAAGTACATTTGGAATTTAAAACATAGAATCAACTTTTTAGTAATTAATGTAGATACTTTTTTTTAAATAATGGCATTTTAACACAATGTATATAAAATTAGGCTATATTTAGAACAAAATGAAGAAAGTTTATTTATTTTTTATAAACTTGAATAGATTTTAATAAAATATATTGGCTTAAAAACTAAATGGAAAAATATACTATAAATAATCTATTTTACTTTTCTAATTTGTTCATTAGAAATTTCGAATGTTGATATGTAAAATAGTATCAGAATTAATCACTTCAACGTCAGCCCCGAGATAGGTCGGGTGTAACAAGACTATTTCCTTTACTCTGCGACTGATGAAGTGAAGTAGATTTCTACAGCAGTATAGATAAATACATTTACTAATTGAAACACACAATCAACTCTTTAGTAATAATTGTAGATTCTTTTTAAATAGGGCCATTTTAACATAATATGTATAAAATTAGGCTACATTTAGAACAGGCTTCATTTAGTATTTTTTTTATAACTTGAATAGATGCTAATAAAATATACTGTTTAAAAACTAAATAAGAAAATATACTATAGATTATCCATTTTACTTTTTTAATTTGTACATTAGAAATTTCGAATTTTCATAAGTAAAATAGATTAATAATTAAATATATATCTACAGCAATATAGAAAAGTACATTTGTGATTTAAAACGTATAATAAACTTTTTAATAGTAATTAATATAGATATTTTTAAATAACGGCATTTTAACACAATCTATATAAAATTAGGCTATATTTAGAACAGAAATGAAGAACGTTTATTTTTTTTTTAAAACTTGAATAGATTTTAATAAAATATATTGGTTTAAAAACTAAAGGAAAAATATACTATGAATAATCTATTTTACTTTTTCAATTTGTTCATTAGAAATTTCGAATTTTGATAAGTAAAACAGGGATGAGAGCGCTCTGACCCGAATGTCCGATTTGTACCACTAAATTTTAATAGCATTCTCCACCGTAATGAATTTCAGAAATTCTGTCCTTTAATAAGATGACAAATACTATTAAAATTTAGTGGTGACAATCGGGCATTCGAGTCGGAGCGCTCTCATCCCTGGTAAAATAGTTCTCGAATTATGTACACAGGACTGCCACTGACGATTATTTTTAAATTCCATTCGCACTACTATTTAAAAAATAATGATAATTTTGGAGTATATTTCTCTTGCACATGTTGTCAAAGTGCATGTGAAAGATTTTTGTTTTGAGAAAGTGGTGCGAGATATAATTAAAAAATAGTTGCCAGTGGTAGCCTTGTGTAGATTTCTACAGGAGTATAGATAAGTTCATTTGCTATTTTAAATGTATAATTAACTTTTCAGTAATTAATGTAGATTCTTTCAAAATAATGGCATTTTAACATAAACTGTAAAATTAGGCTACATTTAGAACAGAAAAAAAGAAAGTTTTTTTTTTTTTTTTTTTTTTTTTTTACTTGAATAGAATGTAATAAAATATATTGCTTTAAAAACTAAATGAGAAAATGGACTATAAATTATCCATTTTACTTTTTTAATTTATCCATTATAAATTTCGAATTTTCATACGTAAAATAGTTTCAGAATTAGGTAGTAGATTTCTGCAGCAATAAAGATATTTGTGATTTGAAAAGTATAATCAACTTTTTAGTAATTAATGTGGGCATATTTTAAATGATGGAATTTTAAGACAATCTGTATAAAATTAGCCTACGTTTAAAAGAGAAATGGTATTTTTCATTCAAGTTGGAAGGATTTGATAAAATCTGAATTTATTTTTTATCTGATCCTAGACAGTTGCACTTATTTGCAATATTTAATAAGGATCTGATGTTATAAGCACAAGAAATCATAAAAGTTAAATTTAATCAAAAATGTAACATTTTAAACAAAATTATGGATGCTTATAAAATATAGAAATGGATATATAAACGCATTTCTTTTTTTCATTTTCACAATGATCAAATTTATAAAAATGCAGATTTTCGGTCCGATCTAAAGTAGTTTAAATTAAAAATGAAACTTTTATGGGTTACAATGATTTATTATTTTAAATAAAAATATGGGGATAAATCTCGACTAGTTTACGATTTAGAGGTTATGAGAATGAAGTTTTTTAATTAAAAATCTAGAAATAATTGGTATTAGCTTGAACAGAATATAAATGCCATGATTCGAAAATCATGGGACAAACTTTCAGGGGAGTTCACTAAAACAAACATATTTTGTATAGAAAAGTTGGGTCGCAATTCAGTTATTCAGTCATAAATACAGGGTGTCTCACTAAAATAAACCGCGTAAACTCAAAATAAACCGAGATTTGTGTGCCTAAATTTAGCAATACTGAAATTATTTTATCTATATTTTCAATAGGCTTACTTTTCTTTCTATGAAATGTGATGACTTCCCAACAATTGATGAAAATGGTCACAATTTGCGGCCAAACAACAGTGACCTAGACGCTTCGTAATTTAGAATGTAGCTCATTGTACGTATGGATCACTGACTTAATTACAGTGCACTTTCCGTGATATCCACCAGATTTCATATACAAAGTAAAGTAAATCTGTTGAAAATATCAGTAAAATATCTTCTTTACCCTTAAAGTTATGAACGAGGTATGATCCGGTTTCTACTTAGAGTGGGACATCCTGTTATGACTCAGGTGGATTACGGACCAAGTTTTCCTATATAGAATATATTTGTTTTAGTGAGTTGCATCCCGCCTCAAATTTGCCCCATGAGTTTAGAATCACCCTTGTAGAAAAGATTATATGATAAAAAAAAAAAAAAAAAAAACCTGGATAGAAGAAATTATGCATAAAGCATTATACATAAATATATGGTTTTGTTGAAATTTGAGATTTGATCTTTTAGTAAAGGCATCTTTTAGTCACATAGTTATTGGTCGCGATGATTTTATTTTAATCAATATCTGGGAATAAATCACGGCTAGTTTCAAATTTAAAGATAACAGTAATTTTTTTTTATTATTAAAAATCTAGCTATCCATTTCTATATTTTATACGAATCCATAATTTTATTTAAAATGTTAAATGTTTGACTAAATTTAACTTTTATGATTTCTTGTGAAATTTTGTCGTCAAGTAAAGACATATTTTAATCTCGTAGAATTATAAGTTACAATGATTTTATTTAAATCAAAATTTTTGCATAAATCTCGACTAGTTTGAAATTTAAAAAATGCAATAACTACACTTTTTATTAAAAATTTAGATATATTTACATTAAGTTGAATAGAATGTAAGTGTCAAAGCTTATGATAATATATATATATGGATAGAAAAAATTATACATATAGTTAATTGTCAAATTTCAACAAAAATTTCAGTTTAAGTAAACACATATTTTAGTTCCATAGAATTGGAATGTTTTAAATTTAAAGGTTACAATAAATAAGTTTTTTTTTTTTTTTATAATTAAAAATCTAGAAATAATTTACATTAGCTTGAACTAAATATAAGCGCCAGTTATAAAAGCTTATATGAAAAAAAAATCTAATACTTGGAAAAAAGAAATTATGCATATACTTAAATTGAGATTTTTGTTGAAATTTGACATTTGATCTTTAAATAAACGCATCTTTTAATCTTATAGAATTTGGATTTTTTTTATATATATATATATAATGCGAATGAACAAAATGGACCTTTCATGGGTTACACTGTTTTTGGGGTTTTTTTTAATCAAAATCGGATGATACATCTTAAAATCTGGGGGAGAAGTTTTAAAGTTAAAGGTTACAATTAATATGTTTTTTTTTCTTTTAAATTGAAAATCTAGAAATATATGATAAAAATAAATGAAATACCTGGATCGAAGAAATGATACATATAATTAAGCTGAGGTTTTGTTGAAATTTGACATTTGGTCTTAAAGTAAACACATCTTTTAGTCCCATAGAGTTTGAATATTTCTTTCAGAGTTATTCATAAACACGTCCTATATAACGCGCCGCAGGTGAAAAAGAAATATTCATTGAATGGAATGTGTTGAATGTGAACGGGATGTTCATTCATTTATGGGACCGTGAATGTGATGAATGCTAGGGCGCCCACGTCTTGCCGTCGATTTAGCAGATGTAGCTAGCTGCTCGAAGGAACATGTGGGAGAAATCGGGATTGGGACTTACCGCTTCCGGGCTGATCCGAGGCGGTCGGATGAGGGTAAGCTGTCCGGTCATGACCAGGCAGACGGGGCGACTTCCGGCGCGGATGGCCCAGGCTGCGCTGCTTTTGCATGCCAGTTCCCGGTGCGTGGCCTACACGCGCATCGTCTGCGGCATGCCAACTGCTGCTACTGACTCGCGTTCTGAGCCTTAGATCGGTTCTGCTTCCCCCGCGCCCCAATAAAAGAGGGGCGCCGCGACCGCCACTGCGCAGGCGTCACGTCACGTGCTTACCCACACCCCAACAAAAAATGAAAAGAAAATACGAGGGACGGGGGAAGATTCAACTAGGCCAGAAATGACCACTGTTGAGCAGGAATAGCTCGGATATTTCTATTGTCTTCCTTCCTGCTGAAATTCGCTTCCGATCCGGCTCTTCCCATAATCCGGTAATCGCCTGATGAGTGTCCGGATAAGAATATCACCTGACGATCTGTCGGAGATGGATCCACAGCACGCGGATCAAAAAAGAAGGCGTTCATTCCCCACACACACCCGTAATTCTGACCTCGTGGTATTTCCAAGTGAACGCTTTTAACAATGTTAAGAAGAGGTTTGTTTAAGTATACTTTAAAGCTTAAATCTGAGAAAATATTTTTTTTTTTTTCATTTCTTCTATACTTCGCTCGCTTTAAAAATTTAATTTAGAAAGGTTTTTTTTTTGTTTCTTTTTTTTTATTTCTTTTATACAAGATGCGTACACTCCTTAGAATTTCTAAAAAGTACGACGCCACAATTTCAGATTAAACATTTTCTATTTAAAATTTAAATTGTCTTATTTAATCACAGAATTTGTAATATTTTCTGCTATTAAAAAAGGCGAAAAATTTTATTTAAAAATTGTGGTAGAACGGTACACAGCCTAATTTTAATGCTCAAATTGTTTAATTAAAAACAACGAGGGATTAAACTTATTATTCAAAAAATTACTAACGTATAAAATATTAATAAATAATATAAAATAGTAGGGATAATAATAGTAATAATGATAATAATGATAATAAACAAAATAATATTCAAGATTTGATAGTTTAAAACATTAATTTAGATGAGCTGAAAAAGATGTAAATCAAAATTAAATAGAGTTTTCATGTTAAAAAGAAACATTTATTCAAACACAGAAAAGTATATCATTTATTATAAGTGATAAATCATTTAATGAATATTTTTATCATTTAAGAAATTTTCTCAGATAGCCTTATATATATATATATATATATATATATTGTATCTAATAAATATCAAATAACGAGCTACGTGTTTTCAACATTTTTAATCATAATTATTAAAATTTTAAATAATCTATTCAATATTAATAATTATCAACTTAAAAGGATGCAATCAACTTAAAAGCATCACACAATTTGTCTAAGAAATTATTGCGTTTATTTCAAACCGTTAGCGTCGTAATTGTGATATATATATATATATTTTTAACTGATATTAGGAAATTTGAGCTTAATGATTTTATTTTGTTTGATTAAAATTTATTCAATTATGCTCGATTTTATTTTAAATTTCAAAAATTATGATTAAATATATTGAAAACACGCAGCTCATTATTTGATATTTATTAGATACAAATAGTATTGGTTTGATTTCGTGGAAATATGGTTCGTCCGTGGATAGATTTCAGTTTTTATTAGAACTAAAGGAATTTACGAACCAAGTCAAATAATATAATATTAAAAATTCACACAAGCACACGAATTTCATATCCAAAAATTGTTTTAAATTATAAATTTTAAGAGAAGAAAACGTTTTTTAATTGGTCGGATTTTTTTTTTCATTATATTTTTAGGGGACTTTGAACTATTATTTTTTTTATAATATTTTTTGGCATGATTTTAAAATGGTTTTATGAAGGAAAAATGCAATTCCTGTGGGTAAATTTGAAAAACTTAATGAAAAAATGTAAGAAAATTTTAAACCCGCACTTCTCCTACAATCTTCAACATTTTGATTTTTTTTTTTTTTTTTTTTTTTTTTTTTTGTGACATAATATTTCTACAAGTGTGCGTTATAGCTGTAAGGGGCAGATTAAAAAAAAAATTAATTGGTTTTACAGAATATAAATAAAATGTCATAACATATATAAAAATACAGTAAAAAATGACTATTTACTTGTTCAAAAAACTAATAATAAAGAAAATTCATTCGTCAAACATAGATTATGAAGCACTTTCCAACACATTCAGAATGCTTTAACAAAACTGCATCGTTTAATAAGGTGAAAGAAAATTTCTGAGTAAACAATTTGGAAAACACATAACACATTTGAAAACCCAAGTTCAGCAATTATCGGAAAAATATTCGAAAGTCGGAAAAATATTCGAATTCTTTTGTGAAGCCCTGTACATAATCGATAGATTTGTATGGATACTACATAGTATGCTAAAATTTAGTTCAGTTAGGAAACGGATAGCACAATTAAAAATTCACATTCAGCAATTTCCGTTAATAAATAGATATGTACTCGATTTTTTTTGTGCAGCCCTATATATGATCTATGGTATTTATACATACCAAGTAATATGCAAAAAATTAGTTAACTATAAAAACGCATACCACAATTGAAAATGCACTTCCAGCAATTATTGCTCATAGACAGTACTGTAAATATTTTTTTTGTGTGTGTCCCTGTAAATTAACGGTAAATGCTATGCACGCCATATTCTATAAAAAGAATCTTATAGTACAACTCAGCGATGTATATCAATTTCAATAGGTTTGAAATACATCATTAAAGTATATTGCAAACAACTTTTTCTCATAGACCATTAATGTAACGGAATTCTTTTGAGTGCCCCTGTAAACGAATTATAAATGCTACATACTTTATTTTCAATACAGAACATGCCATAGTAAAACCCAATATAACATATATCAATTATATGGCAATCCGAGAACATTTACGCGTGTTAAAGCACAGTCAGACAAACCGAATTCATAAACACTTTCTAACTTAGTTGGAAAGTGTTACAGCTATTTGTAAAGTGTTAAAAATACTTTTTTTATACTATTGAAAATCCGAGCCTTAATTTTATGAAATGCGCCTTAAAAATAACCATAAAAAACAACGAAACACTCCATAAAAAACGCCGAATCAATTGGAAAGTATATGTTGAAGTTTTAGCATTTTGATCATATACCGATATATTGAAAAATCACACACTGAGCAAAATGAATTTAAAGTTTGCGATTCTGAATCATTTAAACGGAAATGTATGCAGTAAAAAGCCTTTTTCGCATATTTTCAATTATCGGATCTATTCGGCACTTCGTGTAAATGTACTACGGATATCTAAATTCATTTTAAACAAAAAGTTGGAAATTTTCGTTATTTTTCGTAGAAACAATTGCACCGAGTTTCCTTAGTAAAATATTATGAGAAATTTGAAATAAATGTCAAATATTTCTATAAAATATTCGATAAATAGAATCTTTTTCATAAAATCTTAAACTTTTGCATCTTTACATGCTTTAAATATTTGTTTAAGAATTTATTGCTACAATACTTTCGAAAAGGAAAAGTAATTTTTAGTTTTAGTTTGTGAAGTTACCTTAAATGTATTAGCCATTGATTAATGAGTTTAATTTGTAAATAGATTAGTTATGTCATTGAAGGGGACGCATCGGTTATTCGCACCGATGTCCACCAACGGCTGAGATGTTCTGAACTCAAAGCTGATTGACGGGGATACTGGGGTCGAACCCATGTCGCGCTCGTCCGCTTAAGAGGCTACTTCACTCAGACGAAAACAGCCGTTCGCTAATGTTAATCCTATGGAGGAAATATTGTAAGATATCTCGTTCGGATTTCAATATTTTTAAATGATTTTTGAAGTGAAAACTTCTTTAGGCGCGTTGGGCATTTTTTGAGATGGGAAAAAATCATTGAACTCTCGACACTGTTACTGTAACCGTCACTGTTACCGACACCTCTGTATATTTGAAGTGAAAACTTCTTTAGGCGCGTTGGGCATTTTTTGAGATGGGAAAAAACCATTGAACTCGCGACAATGTTACTGTAACCGACAACTCTGTATATAAGTATGCACATGTATTGTGTATAGTTCCGTATGAGGTAGAGCGGGGTATGAAATGTATGAGTAGCGTGAACCAGAATTTTTAAATAATAAACTAAGCGACATTTGAAATTCAGTTCCTAGCTGAACGAAATAAATCAATCTTTAAAGATGTATAGGGATCAGCTTAATTAGTCATTTAACGAAGGACATTAGACCGTCCGCCCCCCTCCGGCCCCCCTTTTACGGTGTTTTATCTAACTATACCTCATTTCCATATCTCAACAACGGACAGTCCAATTTCAACGCGACTTATTTCAAACACTATAATTCACTGAGTAATGAATCTCGATAACATTAAAATAAATGTATGAGTAGTGTGAACCAGAATTTTTAAATAATAAACTACGCGACATTTGAAATTCAGTTCCTAGCTGAACGAAATAAATCAATCTTTAAAAACGTATAGGGATCAGTATAATTAGTCATTTAACGAAGGGCACTGAACCCCCGGCTCCCCTTTTACGGTGTTTTAACTAACTATGCCTCGTTTCCATATCTCAACAATGGACAGTTCAATTTCAACGCAACCGATTTCAAACATTATAATTCACTGAGTAATGAATCTCCGTAACATTAAAATAAATGTATGAGTAGCGTGAACCAGAAATTTTAAATAATAAGCTAAGCGACATTTGAAATCTATTTCCTAGCTGAACGAAATTAATCAATCTTTACAGATGTACTGGGATCAGCCTAATTAGTCATTTAACGAAGGACACTGGACCCCTCCCCCCCCCTCCGACCCCCCTTTTACGGTGTCTTAACTAACTATGCCTCGTTTCCATATCTCAACAACGGACAGTTCAATTTCAACGCAACTGATTTCAAACATTATATTCTCACTGAGTAATTAATCTCCGTAACATTAAAAAAATAAATGTATGAGTAGCGTGAACCAGAATTTTTAAATAATAAACTAAGCAACATTTGAAATTCTGTTCATAGCTGAGCGAAATAAATCAATCTTTAAAGATGTATACGGATCAGTATAATTAGTCACTTAACGAAGGACGCTGAACCCTCCGCACCCCACCGGCCCCCCTTTTACGGTGTTTTAACTAACTATGTCTCGTTTCAATATCTCAACAACGGACAGTTCAATTTCAACGCAACTGATTTCAAACATTATAATTCACTGAGTAATGAATCTCCGTAACATTAAAATAAATGTATGAGTAGCGTGAACCAGAATGTTTAAATAATAAACTAAGCGACATTTGAAATTCAGTTCCTAGCTGAACGAAATAAACCAATCTTTACAGATGTATAGGGATCAGCCTAATTAGTCATTTAACGAAGGACACTGGACCTCCCCTCCCCCTCCCCCCTCCGGCACTCCTTTTACGGTGTTTTATCTAACTATACCCCGTTTCCATAGCTCAACAACGGACAGAATAGCGCATTAAATGAAAATTGTAATATAATTTTTGTAGTAGTAGTTTATAATAATGAATAAAAAAACACTTCATTTAAAAGTATTTCCTGACGATTCAAAAAATACACACGTAATTGTTCAAGTTTTCACTTCTGTCGGCACTCCCGGAGTGCCACATTTTATTATTATTATTATTATTATTATTATTATTTTTGCATTGGATAGCAGAGGTCAATCTCTATGCACGCTCCTTTGTACTTTTTCGATTTCTGTTGCAGTTATTTTTTTATTGAGGATACTTTCACTTTCAAAACCGGTTCAGAAAGTGAAAGTATCTTAATTAAAAATACTTGTAATCAAAAGCGAAAAAGTACAAAGGAGCGTGCATAGAGATTGAGCTCAACTATCCAATGCAAAAAAAAATCATTTAAAAATATTGAAATGTGAACGAGATATCTTAAAATATTTCCTCCATAGGATTAACATTAGCGAGCGGGTGTTTTCGTCTGAGTGAAGTAACCTCTTAACTATTCGAAGTTTCCGTGGTTTTCTTCTTCAAACCTGCGTAAACACTGCGTTAATACAGGTTATGTTCAATTAGGAAGCCCCTCCCGCATCAAAGGGCATTCCCCCGATCCTCAGCCTATATCACTCGTGCAGACAATCGTCCATAACAAAAAAAACACCAACTGTATTCTCGCCGATCGCGAAATCCCAATTTAAACTATAGTGAAATTTAACAAGAACGAAAAATCATGCGTTAAGCAAAGATTATGAAACACTTTCCAACACATCCAGAAAACTGCAACGAAACTTCACCGTTAAATAAGGTGAAAGAAGATATGTAAGTAAACAGTTTAGAAAACATATAACACATTGAAAAATACAGTTTTCGAAATTAACTGCCAGTGTCAAAAAAGTAGCCAAAGTTGAAAACGCACTTTTCACACATAGACTGTAAATATCGCACATTTACTGTAACCAATATATTTTGTGTGTCCCTGTAAATAAACGCAATGCACACAAGAGAGCAATTTATAATGCCACCTCAGTAATGCATATAATTTTCATTATGTTTTAAATAGTGAAATATCGCAAAATTACACTGCAAACGATTTTTACCCATAGAGCGATGTGTAACAGAATTCTTTTGTTTGACCCTGTAAATGAATAATAAATGCTTTGCACCCCATACTCTACAAAAAGCATGTTTTAATGGGCTTCATAATTATATATCAATTTCATTGTGTTTTAAATGACGTAGCGTCATCAAAATGCACTTTAAACGATTATTTCCCATTGACTGTAATGTAACGGAATACTTTTGACTGTCCATGTAAAGAAACTATAAGTGCTACACACTTCAGTTGAAATAGGGAACATGCTATAGTAAACGACAATAACATATAAAAATTTCAGGGCAATCCGAGCATATATACGGGAGTTAGAGTACGGACAGACGGCCAGACAAACCGAAGTCAGCTTACTTAAATCGTCCCCTAAAAACAGGATTAATCATCACTTTATACATTTTTGGGGTATCCATCATTAAAAAATTGGCGTCTGATACCGAAGTACGACATTTTCACATGTTTACATATGTACCCTATCTATATTATAAAGGACAAAGGTGTCCGTGCGTAACGCTGACGTTATTTTGATGTTGGTAACACCAGACGATTAAATTCCGCTTTTACTGCAATTTTTTTAACTTCTGAACATCGCACATTTTCAATTTTTACACCGTCGAATATGGATTTTATGAAACGAATTTGTGTAACAATCTTATAAAACGAACTTACGTAATGATTGTACGAAATGGATTTATGAAACGATTTTTTGAAACGCCTAAATGCGAAGTTTGTAGAAAGCTGACAGTTATATAATGTTAGTATGTTGTTACAGTAACTTAGAGAAAATTTTTTCTTAACGAGGGTGAATATAGCATTGAAAGTAAATAGTTATTGTACAGGGTCGCACAAAAGAATTCGATTACACTACCGTCTAGGTCAGTAATTATATAAAATGAATTTTAGCGCCATTATGTGATTTGAAACTGTACGAAATTTGTATATGTTACTAAAAAGGAAGGTCTCCCCATAAGCGCATGCTCAGAAAATTTTGAAAAAATTACAAATTATTCTTCTCATGAGGGTATATACGTTTATAAAAAAATTGCTGCTGAACCTCGATATAACGAACGCAAAAAAAATATGAAAATTTCGTTTATTTGGTGATTTATCACCGCTTGGCGATGGAATAAAAAAAAATAATAATAAATAAGTTTTTATGTCAAATGCTCTTTAATGAAAAACTTTTTCATGGTGAACTTGTTTAAGTTAGTTTAACTTACTTAATAAATACATTTTTTATAACTACAGTTTTGTGTACACATTTATATATATCGATAATGAAATTTAATGATCGTATTTTACAACTTAAAACAAAATTTAAATTGACTAAAATTGTTTCACGCTCAAAAATAAGCCCGATTCTGAACATTATCAATTAAAAAGAAAGTACTGTTGCTAGGAAACAACGACTTCTTCGATATGGAAATAAGGAAATGTATTACGAATGCGTTCGTCATCGGGCTTTTTCTTTTAAAATACACTTAAAGATTACTTATATAACCGGTGAAGCCGTTTAAATTAGAAAAAAACGGGAAATGGAGGATAAAACAATGGCAACATTTCATTCAATCGGTAATAAGTAGAGAGAAAAAGAGTGACTTATTTATTTAACCTGATTTAAAGAATATTTTAAATTAATATTATTGCAAATGTATAGAGAATTGAAAATGTTAAACTCAAAATGTAAACGATCGTTTGTGTTTGGCGAGGAAAACGTGTTGCTAGCCAAATCGCGTCTTTTTGCGCCAAATACTCGAAAGTATTGAATTGTTTTGCAGATTTTGTACTAGGATTTCGCAGCTAAATTTGACTGTTCCTTTTTTACATGCATGAGTAGTTTCATCAGCATTTTTTTCAAAATTTTCTGAGTATGCGCTTTAAGAAGACCTTCCTTGTAAGGCTTTTTGCGGCAAGTTCTCCATTGAAAATTATGGGGTATGGTGTAACATATACAGTTCTGTTACAGAGCAAAACAAAATAATTCAAATACATTAAATTTCATCGTGAATTACTGTTGGAAGAGCTATTTTCTATGGCCTTTATTTAACTATTTGATGTTTCATGTATCTCCATCTGTATGTCTTCAACTAACTTTTCGAAGTCAATTTAGGCTCACATCACAAAGGACGAATTTCGCTCAAATCTTCAGAAAAAGCTACAGCTATTTTCAAATTTATGTATTGATAAATTTTTTAATTTTTTCTGGTTAGGTTTTTTTTTTTTTTTTTTTTTTTTTTTTTTTTTTTTTTTTTACGTTGGTGAGAAATTGTATAACTAAAATTTTAAAATAGTTTACTTTTTTGTTTCCTCACATAGCATAGCAACCATACTCCAAATAAAAATTAGATTGGGTAATTTAAACTCAACTTTCTTTTACTCCGATAACACACCATAGCGAGAAATACATTAACCAATTTTAAATAAAAGTTTTTTTTTTTTTTTATTTCACTACATGATGGTCGTACATAAGATTAAAATACTAGTTAGTACTGATTCAAGACACATTTCTTTTGCGTTTATAGCGCCCCCTGAGGGCAAATATAGTAACCAAATTTAAGTAAAATTGATTTATTTATGTTTCACCCAGCTATAGAAGTTAAAAATATGTGGCACAGATTCAACACAATTTTCTTTTGCGTTTATAGCGTCCCCTGGCGAGAAATAGGAAAGCTAAATTAAAAAATATATATTTTTTTATGGGTTTTTTAAAAATAGATTTTCAGAATAAGCTTTACCCACGATCAAATTTATGTTTTGATAAAAAATTATACATAAAAGGTTTTTTACGCTGGCAGAGCCCCTGGTGGAAAATTGCATAACTAAAACTTTAAAATGGATTTTTTATGCTTTATCATATGGCAACCATACTCTAAGTTAAAATTAGGTAATATAGATTTTAAAAAAAAATTACTTTTGTGTTTATAGCGCCTTCTGGGAGGAAACAGGGTAACCAAATTAAGTAAAATTGATTGTTTTATGTTTTACTGTATGACACCTATATAGAAGTTAAAAATGTGTCTCTCAGATTCAACAGAATTTTCTTTAATATTTATGGCGTACCCTGGCGGGAAATATGATAACTAAATTTAAACAAAATTGATTTTTATGCTCTTTTAATAAATTTTTAGAATAAGTTTTTGCAATGGTCAGATTTATGTTTTGATAACAATTTTCACATATACGTTACGTTGGTGCTTTTTTTTACGTTGGTAGCGCACCTAGTGGGAAACAAAAGTGAGTAAAACAAAAGAATTCTGATGCGTTACACTTTATCGCCAATTACTATTGGAAGAGCTGTTTTCTATGGCCTGTATTTAACACTACTGATGTTTCATGCATCTCCATGTGTATAACTGTGTCTTCAACTAACATTTCAAAAGCAATTTAAGCTCACTTCACAAGGACGAATTTTGCTCGTATCTTAAGAAAAAGCTTCCGTTATTTTCAAATTTATGTATTAATAATCATATGTATCTCATTAGTTTTTTTTTTTTGTTGTTGTTGGTAGCGCCTCTGGAGGGAAATTGATTTAACTAAAATTTTAAAATGGTTTGTTTTTTATGTTTCCACACATAGCAACCATACTTCAAATTAAAATTAGATTGGATAATTTAAACTCGACTTTCTTTTACTTCAATAACACACCATAGCGAGAAATACATTAACGAATTTTAAATAAAAGTGTTTTTCTTCCTGTTTGATGGCCGTACATAAGACTAAAATAGTTAGTACTGATTCAACACACTTTTCTTTTGCGTTTATAGCGCCACCTGAGAGTAAATATGGTAACCAAATTTAAGTAAAATTGTTTCACCCATGGTTATAGCTATAAAAGTTAAAAATATGTCGCACAAATTTAACACAATTTCCTTTTGTGTTTAAATCGTCCCCTAATGGGATACAGGACAACTGAATTTATATAAACTTGATTTTTATGGGTTTTTTAAATAGATTTTCAGAATAAGCTTCAGGCACGGTCAAATTTATGTTTTGATTAGACTTAATGTAACCGTTTTATGCAGGCACAGCCCCTTGTGGAAAATTGCATAACTAAAATTTAAAATGTATTTCTTATGTTTTATTATATGGCAACCATACTCCAAGTTAAAATTAGGTAATACAGATTTAACAAAATTTAATTTTGCCCCCTAGCAAGAAACAGGGTAACCAAATTAAGTAAAACTGATTCTTTCATCTTTTACTTTATGACAACTATATTGAAGTTAAAAATAGATGGCACAGATTCAACACAATTTTCTTTTATGTTTATAGCGTCCCCTGGCGGGAAATATGGTAACTAAATTTAAATAAAATTGATTTTTAATTTTTTAATACATTTTCAGAATAGGTTTTTACTATTGTCAGATTTCTGTTTTCATAGTTTTCATAAGAAACAACGGTATATTTCGCATATAGTTTTTTTTTTTACGTTGGTAACGCCCCTGGTGGGAAATTGTGTAACTAAAATTTTAAAATAGATTTTTTTTTTTGTGTTTTCTTCATATGGCAACCATGCATCAATTTAAAACAAGGTAATATATATTCAACAAGATTATCTTTTGCGTTCATAGCGCCCCCTGAGAGGAAATAGAGTATCCAGATTTAAGTAAAGTTGATTTTTTTCTGTTTCACTCTATGATAGCTATACTGAAGCTAAAAATGGATGTCAGGGGATCAACACAATTTTTTTTGCGTGTTTGGCGTCCCCTGGTGGGAAATAAGTTAACTAAATATAAATAAATTTCATTCTTTTTTTAAATCTTTAGAATAAGCGTCTGCTACTATCAAGTTTATGTTTTGATAAACTTTTCACATCATAGGTTTTGTACGCTGGAAGCGCCCCTGGGGCGAAATTGTATAATTAAAAATTTAAAATGAATTATGTTTTCACATATGACAACTATGCTCCAAAGTAAAATTACATAATACAGATTTTTAAAAAAAATCTTTTGAGCTTATAACGCACCCTGGGAGGAAATAGGGTGGTCAAATTTAAGTAAAATTGATTTTATTTACGTTTCACTGCATGACAGCTATACAGAAGCTAAAAACAGGTAGCCCAGATTCAACAAAAATTTATTTTGCGTTTTTGGCGTCCCCTGGCGGGAAATAGGTTAGCTAAATCGAGGTAAAATTGATTTATATATATTTTTTTTTATAAAATTTCAGAATCCGCCAAATTTATGTTTTATTAAAACTTTTCACCAAATAGGTTTTTTACGCTGATACCGTCCATAGTGGGAAATTGCATAACTAAAATTTTAAAATGGATTTTTTTATGTTTTATCATGTGACAACCATACTCCAAGTTAAAATTAGATAGGACAGATTAAACGGCACTTTCTTTTATGCCGATAACACCTCCTAGCTAGAAAATGAATAACTAACTTTAAAAATAGATGGGTTTTTTTACGTATGACAGCCTTAAGATAAAAATAGGTAGCACAGATTCAACGCAATTTTCTTTTGCGTTTTTAGCCTCTCCTGCGGGAAAATAGGATGTCTAAATTTAAATAAATTTGATTTTTTTAGGTTTTTTTAATACAAATCTTCAGAATAAGCTCCTGCCAAAGTCAAGTTTCTGTTTTTATGAAAATAAAAATCCCATGATAGTATTTTTTTTTTACACATGGTGGGATATTGCATAAATAAAATTTTAAGAAGTTTTTTTTTTTTTTTTTTCTCATATGAAAACCATACTCCAAGTTAACATTTTGTAATATAGATTGAACAAACTTTTCTTTTATATTTATAGTGCTCCTGGGAGGAAATATGTAACCAAATTTAAATATATATATTTTTTTATGTTTCACTGTGACAGCTATTCTGTAGTATAAAAAATATAAAAAAAAGGTTGCAAATATTCGGAACAATTTTCTGTTGTATTTATAGTGCCCCCTAGCGGGCACTATAAATACAAATAATTAACTTAAAGTAAATTTAAAATTTTGTTTCTTTTTTAAATCTTCTGTCACGGTCAAATTTATATTTTGATAAAAATTTTAATATGATAGTTTTTTTTTTTACTCTGGTAGCGCTCCTGGTAGGAAATTGCATAACTAAAACTTTAAAATGTTTTTTTTTTTAATGTTTTCTCACATGGTAACCATAGTCCAAGTTAATACTAAGGAATACAGTTTCAACAATTTTTTTCTTTTTCGTTTTTTCTTTTTCGTTCGTCCTTGGGAGGAAACAGAGTAATCAAATTTAAGCAAAATAGATTTTTCAATAAATCTTCAGACTAACCTTCTGCTACGATAAAATTTATGTTTCGGAAAAAAATTCACATGATAGTTTTTTTTAACTCTGGCCCTTTGTAGAAAATTGCAAACAAACATTTTAAGCTGTTTTTCTTTGTATGTTTTCTCATTTGGCAAATATAACCCTAGGTAAAATTAGAAAGAACAGATTCAACTCGAATTTCTTTCGTACTGCTAACACCCTTCAGCGAGAAAAAGATTCACCAATTTTTTTTTTAAATGGGTGTTTATGTATCATTGTATGACAGCCTTAAGATAAAAATAGTTAGTACTCAAGATATAATAGGTAACACAGATTCAACACAATTTTCTTTCGCATTTATAGCGTCACCTGGCGAGAAATACGGTATAAATTTAAATAAATTTGATTTTTTATGTTTTTTTAAATAAATCTTTACAATAAATTTTTGCCGCGGTCAAATTTATACTTTGACAAAAATTTTTACACGGTGAGGTGTTTTTATGCTGGTAGCGCACCTGGTGAGAAATTGCATAACTAAACTTTTAAAAAGGATTCTTTTTATGTTTTATCATATGGCAACCTTATTGCAAGTTAAAATAGGTAATACAGATTTTTAAGATTTTTTTTTCTGTTTATAGTGCCCCCTGGGAAGAAATAAGGTAATCAAATTTAAGTAAAATTGATTTTTTTTTTTATGTTTCACTGTATGATAGCTATACTGAAGTTAAAAATATGTGACACAGATTCAACATAATTTTCTTTTGTGCTTATAGCATCCCTTTGTGGGAAATATTTTAACTAAATTTAAAATATTTTTTTTATGTTTTTCAATAAATCTTTAGAATGAGCTTTCTCCGTGTGAATTTTATATTTAATAAAAAGTTTCACATGATAGGCTTATTTATGTAGATAGCGCCCCTAGTATGAAAATGCATAACTAAAATTTTAAAATGGATTATTTTTATGTTTTCTCACGTAGTAGTCATACTTCAAGTTAAAATTACATAGCACAGATTCAACTTAACTTTCGTTTATGCTGATAACGATTGATGATGATTTGTGCTTTTTTAATAAATCTTCAGAATGAGCTTTTGTCACGTCAATTTTATATTTTCCTAAAAAAATTCACATTACACAGGTAGCGCCCCTGGTGGTAAAATGTATAACTAAAATTTTTAAATGTTTTTTTTTCTGTTTTCTCATGTGGAAACCATACTCTAAGTTAGAATTAGATAGAACTGATTCAACTCAACTTTCTTTTAAGCTGTAATGCTCCTTTTGAGAGAAAAAAAATAACCAAATTTAAATAAAGATTTTTTTATGAATCATTGTATGACATCATTAAGATAAAATTAGATAGTACTGATCCATTTAACACAACTTTCTTTTGCGTTTATAGCGATAATATTTAAAACACTCTGGATGCAGATGCTCTTAACATTTTTCACACAAATGCAATGTCTTCTTTTGACACACTTTACATCGATTTCGTTTGCCAGAATCATGTCTGATAATTAAGTGGCCAATGTTGTCGAATCTTGCTAAAGAAAACCTTTATTTGTTGCATTCCTATACACTGAGTACTGTAGTGATGTTTATGCAGACATTTTTCTCGTTTTTCTGAACATGCCTTTAAAGACAGACATCATCATACAATGCAACGAAGAAAAAAAAAATCAAAATCATGGATCGTATGCAACACCCCGGCTAACAAAAATCGATTTCTAAAAGCTTCAAATGTGTGATTCGATAATTACAGCTCATTCCGCTGTGTAGGTTTTGAGTTATGCTTAAAAAACGAGCCTCATTTTAGTTTGTTTTGCAACGATTAAAAATAAATCAACAATGAAAATTGAACACTAGCAGTTCTAAACTTAAATCTGCATAACTAAACAACTTGACCGAATGATTTCCCATTTGGTATCTGTAGGTAAAATGTACCGAAGAATCCAAATATAATGTCAAAAGTAGGTGTTAGTAGTAAAAATTTTCATGTTTGGTACATTTTCTATCTGTAGACGACATCCTAAGCGAAATTTAAGTATAATATTAATTAGATATTATTTCTAATCGATTGATACCAATCACATTTATATACGGTAATTTTCGGCTGAGTTAGTAGGGTATAAATTTTTTCCACAACTTTATATTGAATGTCAAATGTATGTTAAATGAATGCTATTGGCTTCGGGTATTTATCTGTTATTATTTTCTCTACATTCTGTTACGCTAACTGTGCCATTTTGTTATTTATAAGATTATACGTTTTCCTAAATATTACACGTTTAATTTGTTTGAATTATGAGAGAAATACAGCCATAAAAATTTCTATTGCAGATATTGCCAATTTTTATACGTGTTACCACTCTCCTCTTTTTGCTGAAAGAGTTTATGGCTCTCCTTATATGCATACATTCAAATTAAAAAATTTTGTAATCCAAATGGTTTTACATAAAATTAATGTTAAAAATTGTAGCTGTTAAAATAATATTAACTAAGTAATGGTATCTGATTTTAAGGGGATACAAGTATAGTCAAGAATAAGCTACTATTAAGTAGAATAATGCATGATATATAAATGTGTAAGTGCACATTTTATTATTCCTGCCTTCAACCATCCTTCGATTGTATGTTTTTTTTTTTTTTTTTTTACGGTTTGGGAGCGGTATTTCATGGAATTTTTAAAGAGTTTTTTGGTCATATTTATATATGTATTTTGATTTAAAATATTTTACATTTTTTTGTACTTTTTAATATATATATTTTTTAATTTTTTCAGGAATCCACGCCCACTCTTCTTAGTATTGTTTTAAATTTTACGTTTGGTTTTAATACATAATAAATGCCCAAACTGATAAATAAAAATGAATATTTAATTTTTTATCCTAAATGAAATATTTATTGTTTTATCCATGGTGAAATAAAAGAAAGGGGATAGTTATATAGCAGGGCCGTTTGTTTTAAATTTAATAAATTTGGCGTTTTATGTTGGAAGGAAAATAAACGTTTACATATGATTACAGTGATTAAAGAGAATATTCCTGTAAACTGAAATATGTAGATAGAATTAAAGTAAGTAAAATAAATCACATTAAATTAAAAATTGTTTGTTTTATTATAACACCGAATGTTGCAGTTTTATTTGGCATAATAGTAATACTAACATCTATAAAATTAATAACAGAATTAGTTAAATTGACAATACTAAGTTCTGGATTATGAGCATTAGCAAAAGGAAGAGACAAACTGATTATCATTGAGAGAAAATAAAATTACATCATCTATATATATCTTACAGTAAAATATTATTGTTAATGAACTTTGTTTCATAAATATAAAGATATAAGTCAGATAACATGCTAGAAGGGGAGGCGCTCTGTGGGATTCCTTGATGCTGAATAAAATTAGCATTGTTTTGGAAAGTATGGGTATGATATAGTAAAAAAATTAATTAAAGATTTAAGGTAATCAATTTCAATATTATCAGGCAAATGTAAAGATGGAAAATATTCTATAAATAATGCATTAATAGTAGCATGTAAATCCGCTAAAATAATATTATTGAAAAAGTCCTTGAAACCATTTGTGATCATATTGTTGACTTTTGTTAATGCCTGTCGTTTATCAACTAATTCAAAACTGTTTTTTATACAATGAATATTATCTTTTTTTAAAGTTAAATCATAATTTTGCACAAAATATTTTAAAATAGCGTATTAGCCCGTGTATTATAAGTATTGCACCCACTGTGACAGTGCGGAGTTTTAAAGGACTTTTATGAAACTTGGGAATCATAACAACGTTTGAATAGTTAAATTTTTCACTTTTTATCTGAGTAATGTATGATAACTTAAGATATGTTGATTGTTTTCCTCTAATGAGACATTATGAATTGGGAAAATATCACTTGCAGTTTTTTGCATTAGTTAAAAGGTAATATTAGTAATATTTGTAGATGATAGCATAATTATTGGCATCATTATCATCATATATAATAATGAAATAATTTTGAAAATCAAGAATATAATGTTTAATGGAGGGAAAGGAAACATAATTTTTTAGGTATATGTAATTTATTTAAATGTTTTTGTAAAAGAATAATAACATTATGCTTCCAGCCTGAAAAAAAATCCAATGAGTTTATTATAATTGATAGCGATCGTGTAAAGGAAGAAATCCAGATCATATGTGAATTGTTGAATAATAGACTGTGGATGTGACTGTGGAGGAATGTGATACTTAGTGCCATAGTGCATTAAAGATCTTAATAGAGAATGATTGACTATGTCTAAATTACCAGTTATAATGTGCCCATGATGAACATTTTTAATGGGATTCATTGCACTTACATGGATGCGTGTCAATGTTTTTAATTTTTTATGAGAATTTGTTATAATTAAAAAATCTATGCCCTAGGCTACGTACTTTTAAGAATTACACTATGAAGTTGAAATTTACATTGTCTATTGTGAAAAATACGATTAAATTTTAAATTATTAAATACCGGGTTGGTAAAGGTAATAATTAGGTGTGAAGAAATTTTAGTTCATTTTATTTTTATTATTGGTGTTAACAATGAGGACATTAAGCCTAAAGTGGAACAAGTAAAAGAAAATCACTAAAATTGGTGTTGAATGTGTTGGAAGTGATATTTTTAAATACTGACTGATTTGCAATATTGGAAAAGCAAAAATAAATTTGCGAAGTGTTATCCAGTTATAGTTACTGCAGAAAGAATATTATAGTGTTTTTAACGTTTTCTTATGTGAGTATTAGTTAATTTAATAGATATATATTTAGATGTAGAAAAGTGACCTCTTTTAGTACGTGTAGTTTTTTTTTTGTATAAGTTATGATTAGAGTCCAGATTATATGCATTAAAAAAGCACATAATATGCATGCAAATATGCACTAAAAACTCTTATAATATGTAAAAATATGCACTAAAAACTTTTATAATATACAAAATTATCCACTAAAAACTTTCAAATATACAAAATTATGCATTAAAACCCTCTAATAAAATCTTTTAAAATATGCACTAAAATCTTTTAAAATATGCAAAAATATGCACTAATAAAATTTCACTTATATCTAATTTTCACAGGAAGTCGGGTATTTTTACTAGGAATAAAATGCAGGAGAAAGAGGCAGCAATAATAATTAATCAATGCAAATATTTTCCTTCATCGGGAATATTTTCTTTTTTTTACAATATGTAGTTATACGTTTTTTTCAAATTACACAAAGTGAAATTTTATCTTCGATTATCATATTCTAATATTTTTAGCCAAAAAAATGTTTTTTCAATACTCACTGATGTAGTAGTGCTATATTTATGTAGTACAGGGTGTCCCAAAAGTCTCCGTACAACTTCAAAAATTTATTTAAAAAAAATAATAATAGGCCTACAGCAAAAATAATTACAACAGTACATAGAATAACTTAAAAAGTTTTTTCTACTACCTTACTATACTTGTACATGAGCTCCTTTCGTTGCACGAAGAATATCAAGTCGATATTCCAATTCCATCCACATGCGTTTCAGCATGCTAACATCAACAGTAGTTACAACTGTTTGATGAAATCTGAACAAAAGTTAATAGTCTCATGGAATTGAAATAAAAGATCTAAACAGCAGTAGCTACTGTTGATGTTAGCATGAAAAACGTTCGTGGATTGAATTGGAATATCGTCTTGATATTCTTCGTGCTACGAAAGGATCTTATGTTGAAGTTTACTAAGGCAGTAGAAAAAAAATTTTAAGTTACTCTATGCACTGTTGTAATTATTTTTGCTGTAGGCCTATTATTTTTTTTTTTTTTGCAATAAATTTTTGAAGTTGTACGGAGACTTTTGAAACACCCTGTATAATATCAACACATGGTGTGACTTCTTCTGTTAGGTAAATTTTCTCATTGTTAATAAAACTATTTATTTGCTTAACCTTGAAAAAGGCTTGGATTTTTATTTAACACAGTATTGAGGTTTCTTGTACTTTTTGGGGTATTTCTCCTGGGAAAACGATATATGGTTTCTAACTTTCCCTATTTTTCTAATTGCATCATTGACAGCCATATCAGGCGTATCCAATTCTTTTTTAACGTCTCGATTTGAAAATGATTTTCAGTCATGAAACATGTGAAAGGATAGAACCAAATGTCTTCCAATATAGCAATAATCTCTTAATCGCCAGTTTCATAATCACCCGTTAAATGACTTCCTGTTTGGAGTTGATAAATAATTGCGAAATCGTAAATGTGTAATTTTCTTTTATTTTATGTATTGTTGTTTTTATTTAATTATAATTTTCTTTTGAAAGAAAAATGTACGAAATATATACTTCTGATATGTTTTATAAAAGTTTATGCACTTATATGTATTTATATGCATTTATATGCATTCATAGAAAGTATAGACAAAATATGCAAATGCATATGCACATATGCAATTGCATATAATCCGGACTCTAGTATGTGATAGGTAGAGTGAATTGTATGTGATAATGTTGAATATACAAGGTGAGGTGTAATAGTTTAAGATTTGGCTTAATCCATGTGAATGGAGTGTGTTAAAGTTTTTAATGTATGTAGACTTAAAAAAAAAAGAAGAAAAAAAATGACGTTCTTGGTATTTGTTTTGGATGTTAAGGATTGTAATAGTAATATTATTGAATCTATGCAACTTGAAGTGTTTGTACTCAACATTACAGCCGTGAGGTGTACGAGAGCTTTTATAGTTTTTGATGGCTGAATGATGGAAATCAATTCGCTTATGATCGACTACTTTGACTTATACATTGCATGTTGCAAGAATTCATAGAAAAAAATTACTCTGTTGTTGTTAAAATTCTAAAGATTAATTGCAATATTTGTTTAGAAAGCAGTGAATCTGATCACTCCAGATTGGGCAAAAAGGCCCATGACTCTCTCTTGCCAAGCATTTAAATTTATGTAATATACTATATTCTTAAGTTAGATCGTGAATTCCTTTTTAGTGCGAAACTTTGTATAAAACATTTTGACTGACAAAAGAAAGAAATAAAGACGCGGAGCGTATGACGGAATTTGAAGCAGCATAAATGAATCATTGACTATTTGCTTGATGTAGAAAATGAATTGAATTTAAGCAACGACTTTATAGGAGAAAAATGTTAAATTATTTGATGAAATATTTTATACGTGAGTAATGTGTAACCCAGGATGTGAACTTTAATCCTTTATGTACTGAATTATGAATTCATGAAAATTTTATCTTCTAAAGCCTTTTTCGTGAATTTTTGAAACTATATTAGAAGATTTCAATAATCATTTAATAAATTTTAGAGGGATTTTAGAAGGATTGAAGGATTTAGAAGGATTAATTAAATTTGAATTTATAGGGATTTTGTGCAATATTTATAACTCCACTCAACTATTTTATTTTAAATATTTTTCATAGTATTTTGTAGAATTAGGATATATACAAATATAATGTTCTTACAATAGAAATATAGAAATATTTCCGATTTGAAAATCCTCCCCCTCTCCCAACGCCAAGAAAGCTGAAAAGATGCAAAGGCAAAAGAAATCATCCTTTTAAAAATATTTTTGTTTTGTCTAACCAATAACGCTTTTGGAACAAGATAAATTAATGCATCTATAACTCATTCTAAACTGTATTACTACTAATCGATGTATTAAATGAATTTTATAACAAGTTATTTTACTGGTACTTATAAGTACCGTCAGTAGATAAAGGGTTAAAGCCTAAAAACAGTCGCAGAACTATAAATATTGATTACACAATTTTATACCAGCTGAAAAATCTTTTACTTCTCGTCTGAAGATATAATGAGGATGTTTATTCTCATTTATTTGTAGCAGTTTTTTTGCTATTTATTTATATAGTTTATTTGTCACTAATACTTATTAGATTGATATAAAATATTTTTTTTTTATTATCTACTAATAAAAAAATGATCATGTTGTATCAGTGATTTGATATGAAGTTGTAATACTTTTAATCTAACATGTATACAATCTTGAACAACAGGCTGATATATGGAAGCATTACATTGTAAACTAATATGTTGTGGCCACCACAAAACTTTCTTGTATATAAATCAAATCAATTAAAGGATTTAAATAGTACAAGAAATTACATCGATTTAGCAAATGGAATTCTTTAAATAGATAAAAGTATAATATTGTTATGGAATCATGGACAATGAAGACTTTTCATGTAGGGAAAATAGTTTTATTTGCGTGCATTTAAACAGCAGATATAAACATCACATATTTTGAAAAAATCATCTAATTTCGGCCCCCGTCTTAGAACTCTGCAACCAAAATTAAATGACAATATATTCCCATGATGAGGATTCTAAAGGTTCGTTGAATTGTGTGCATGTGCATTTAAATTAAATGTAAGCATTGGAATTTTTCGAACAAATAATTGAATTTCGGCAGCCTCTCTTAGATGGCTGCAGCCAAAATTCAATGACAATTTATTCTCATATTCAAGATGTTAAGCGTGAAGTTTCGTTGAACTCCGAACATTTAAACTGGCGATATAAGCATCTCATATTTAAAACAAATCATCGAATTTTGGCATTCCCACTTAGATGACCGCAACCAAAATTGAATGACAATATAGTCTTATCATGAGGATTCTAAATTTGATGTTTCGTGGAATTCTGCGCACATAAACTGGAGATATAAACATAACATAAATCGAACACATCATCGATTTGCGGCACCCCACTCCCCCCCCCCCCCCTCTCTTGGGGGATTTAGTCCAAAAACTAATCAGCACCAGTTCGCATAAGAATAAAACTTCATATGAAATTTCACCTATTTTACGCAGTAGTTCGTGAGTTAGAGCGGACACAAAATCTGTGTCATATACAGACAGAGAAACAGACAGACAAACACAAAGATTGACAGACAGACATTTTCTAAAAGCAGTCAAATCGTGTTCAAGATCTTCTAAAATGTATAAATCCGTCGAAAACCGTAAGTCAAAAATTTTCACGAATCCAATACTTTCTTCTTGTATAGATAGAAAAAAAGTTTAAAAAAAAGTGAACTGTGGCAAATCAGTTGAATAATATGTACCATTGAATTTAAACCAGCATATACTTTAGGTATAGGAAAAATTACGGGATCAAGTGATGAGAAAATATTTTTTCTGAGGAGAGGTAGAAAAAAGGAAAAATATATAGAGAGTGACAATTGTTAATTTTTGGGGGGATACAGTAAAATATTATTTTGAGATCTAAAAATGATCACGTACATAAGTACGTTGCCATTTAGTCACCAGCCTCAAATTTCAATGGCGACTTGGCGACCAGAAATATCGCACTATGGAGTAATCTATTGTAGTGATGTGATTTTAACATTAAACAATTTTAAATTCTCTTTCGAACAAGTCATCCGTTAAGAGATATTAATGAAAATATGTCACACAGATAAAATATTGTAATAAGAGATCAAAGATTTAAAATCAACTTGAGCTTTAACAAGAAAAAAAAATTCCTATTAATGTTGAAAAATCTTTCAATAAAAACATTTCAAATACTAAAATCTGCATATCTGGCAGATGATTTTGTTTCTCGGGTAAAAAGAGAGTTTGAAAGAGACGAAAACTTTTCGACGATGAAGTAAATATTTAACAACTTTATCCAAAATAATGTGAATTTTAAAGTAATTTTTTGACATTCCTTTATTATTAATAGTAGTTTCAATTAAAAGTATTTTGAATCTTCTAACAATTTTTAAGATTTTTGAATTTTTGTACATTGTTAAAGAATTCAAAAACATAGAGGACAAAAATAAAAGAAATATTAAATTAATAGATAAAATGCGTAACAGCGCAAAATTAAGGATATTGCAGCAAAAAACTTGAAGTTAAATTAAAACTTTAGTCTAAAATAAATTATTAATCTTTGAAGGTCAGAGGTATTTTCCCTAAAATGGATTAATAAGTACAACACCAAATAACTTTTCCAGATGTTCTGATAACATCAAATCGTTTTCCTATTTTATCTGTTTATTTACTATTGAAAGGACTAAGATGTAATAAAGGTGAAAAACCCATTTTCTCACGCAAAACTAATCAAATAAATTAAGCATGACTCACGAAAAATTACATGATTTAATTTTCATTTCAATGAGAAACAGCTGTTCATTCAATTGAAATTGACAACAATTTGAGGAAATCGAAAAATAAAAGCCCATGAAGTCTATGTTCCTATGAGTTTCCAATGGTAGGAATTATTAGTTTTGCGAAAAATAAATTTGATTAAGCGGGAAAAAAATTGTGCTGAATAAAGTAGACAAGCGAGTTTTCCGTCTGTCACATATTTAATTGAACAAAATGTTAAATATTTTAAATTTCACTAAAAAATATCCTTGACTTCTTTCACGTCTATATTCTTAGTCCCATTAAATATTTTAATAATACATTAAAATGGAAACTAATTTTGAATCTGTCTAAACTTGACTTCATTAGGGGATATTGGCGGCAAATGGGTCTCATGAGCTAACAGAATAAGTGGATTTTATTATAAAATAAACCAGCTACATGATCAGGCTTTTGTCAATAGTACCACCATTACAGAACCACCATTACACAAGCACATGTTTAGAAAAAAATTTCCCAAAGTAAGAAGCAACAGATTCTAAAGCCTAACTATGGGGAATATTTTTGTTTAATAAATGAGGGGGTCGAGGCAAGAAAGTGCCAAGCCACATTTTTGATTAAATAAATCTAACACTGTATTCTGTTGGCTAATATTGTAAATTATAATATCCAACATATAATTTGTTTCTAATGTCACTTGCTGGCAGCATATGTGACAGGTTTCGTTTTTGCCCCAGATGTTTATGCCCCCAATTAAAATAGCTAATTTACAAAAAACGTAATAGTAATATCATTAAAGTAATGCCATATTGTTACTCAGAATATCTCAAATGTTACCAAGACTTTGGCGAAATCTCAGAAGTTCAAAAATATGGCTTAGCACTCTCTTGCCCCGACCCCCTCAAATAATTGTTTGATAAAGTATTAACCCTGTTTTTAACACTATTACATATGATTTGAAGCTTTTAATGAATACTATTCATTTACAACCTTCGTCATGTGTTAGTGATAAATAGTTAATTTACAATAAGCGTAAATGCAGTTTAAAATAGTATGGGGACTAATGGGGCATGGCAGATTAGGGAAATTCCAAAGTGAATACATATAAAAATTGCATCTAAAATTTATTTTAAATGAGGCATTTTGTGTACAGAAACTTAACGTGCCTTATTTTTTTATATATATATGTTAAAATTAATGCAATTTCACCAAATTAACTTTAAAAAAACATGACCAGGTCACAAAGGCTTCAATAATTTTTCCTTTAGTGAGTTTTAAAAAAACTATAATCAAAATTTAATTTTAAGGGTGTATTCAAATCCAAACTGCTTATTTTGAGACACATTTGTAAATTCATTTTTGCTCTAAAATGCATCCAATTGGCAGATTCTCTTATTCGGAAACTTTATAATGTCCGTAATGTCTCGATTTTTTGATAAAAGCAGAATATATTTCAAAAAATGCTGTCAAAGTGGACATTTTGAACCTAATTTCCCAAAGCGATAGCGCTGGAAACAAAAAAAAAATGATCGTACTGTGAAAATAATTGTCTGTAAATCAATTTCTAATTAATTGAACGAAAAATAAAAACATGGGACCCTTATAAATGTCTCTATAAATCACGCCGCCAAGTTTCCTGTTGTTACTTTTAAAAATGAGTCTGAGAATGTGTCTCAAAATTTTGAGTTGTTGAGCGTGGAAAAATATTTTTTTTTTAATACCGTCTTAAAAGTAAGATTTTGTACATTGAAGTTGTTATAATGCTGGTATAATGCCTGAATTTGCCTTTGTAGGAAACATTTAAGTTTAATTAATGTGTCACATTTGACCCATGGCAAGTCCCATTAGACCCCGGAGTCGGGATACAATGGGGGAAAATTTATTTCACAAATTAAGGATATTTTTCTTTCAATAATAAAGCTATGACTAATCAAAATATCTATTAATAAAAAATTGTTTAAAATAATTGTCTGTCAAAAAATAAATAAATTAATTAATTAATTAATAATTAATTAATAAAGATAATTTTATAAATTACATTTTTTTTTTTTTTTAGTATGAAAGGTAAACCATATCCCATTACCCCCCAGTGTCCCCTAAGTTCGTTGTCGAGTCTCTGTTATAAAAACCGATTTATTTTTTCTTGGATAGTATTAAATATTAAAAGAACATCATCTAAGAAGGATCATAATTACATAGCTGCCAACTTTCCGGTCTTTTCCAAATCAAATAAACATAATTCTAACCAGGAAATTTATTTAATTAAATGTTTCTCGTTTCTAGCTAGTTATGAAGTTCTTCTTTTAATAAAGTTTTTGGCTTTATTTTATTCGAAAAGACTAGAAGATTAGTAGCTATGTAATTTTGATTTTCCATTTATGATTTATAATAACCTTTCTATTTCAAATTCTTAGAACATTATTATTAAACTCTTTCTAAATACAAGTATTATAACACTTGCAGGATTTGCACGGGAACATACTTTTGAATACGACTTTTTCTGGAAAGTAATTTTCTCCTTATTTAATCGCAGAATCTTAAAATTAAACAGGGGGAAACATACTTTTGAGATATAGTGGTATTCAAAAGTAAGCATCCGTATGAACCCTGATGTATTATTTGTGATAACACCAAAAATTAAAATATTTGCAAATTTTAATTCTCAGTATTTTTAGTTTAAATTTAATAAAATTGAATGTCAATGAAGTTCCTCTTCGAACTCCCAACTGGCCATTTAATAAACAGAAGAAAACGCTGTAAATTTGGCAGTAGTCTGGTTTAATATCAAATATTCAAAATTTCTTATAAATCATAAGCAATAATTTCTCTAACAAAATTTTAATAATGCACATATGCGAAAACTTTAATGAGATTTTAATGTATCATTTTGTTAGACTGCAAAATAACACATTGGGCTTAAAAGTAACATAATGTATTATACATGCAAGTAAGACAAGAATGTAATCAATATTCAATGCAACGCGCGAAATTTTTATTATTTTTCTCATTCAATAGGCATCTTAGAATTGTTCGCCCATACAACAGAAAATGCATGTGCCAGCGTTGTATTTATTTCTTTTACATAATAATTCATTATTAATTTTTTGTTGATATTAAATACATTTCTTTTATGAGTTATCATTTATATTAAAATGGGATTTATATATAAATATAAATTTCAAAAACTAAATGAATATTAACTTTTCTTTTATTAAAGTTATTTATGAAAATTAGATACAAGTTAATAATTATGTGGTTTAATTATAATTATAATATAGATAAATTGGTTAAATATTTGGAATGAATGAATATTAGTTAAAGATATAGGATATTTATTATTTTTTACATTATTAACGCACATGGGAATTACTATTATTAATAACGAAAAATAAATTGGTTGATAAATTTGGTATAACACTGAATTGAAATATTAAAATTAAAATTTATTATTAATGTTTCACAATTTTAATTAAAGTAACTCATCATTAATAAATTAATAACAATATATGAATTCGATAATAGATGACAGCACTTAATTGTTTAACATAATATATTTTTTTCAATATATATTTATGTAACTATTCGACGGTCTTAAAACTTTAATATATAATATTTTTCCAATAGGTTAACAATTTAAAAAAACAAATATAAATAAATATATTTAGTTTTTTTTTTTTTAATTATTAATATTTTACTGATGATTAAATTTAAATTCATAAACAACTTAACTTCTTTGTATTATATCTTAATTCTAACCATAGTAATTTAAACATTTCGTATGTTCAATTCGTCTCTTATCTGTAACTGTATTATAATTGACAGATTTATCTATGTTTGCTTCTCACATGGCATGAAAGTCTGTAAGAGCAAGCCTTTTATTTTATTATTATTAAATTTCCCATATGTTTTTATGTTTTTTTTTCTTATATCAATCATTGTTTTTTCTCTCTTCTCTCTTCATTTTGTACTTGCATTCAATGCATTATAACGGCAGGTATAGAAGAAATTGGCCACTCGCATGTCTGTTATATAAATGTATTTTTTATAACACGTGGATGTTCTTGCCGACAGAAGATTAAGCATTCTCGTGTCGCTATGTTTGTCAATTTTCCGTCATTATGATATTTATTCCATTTCTGTTCCAATTTATTACAGGGTTCCTAACTTTAGGTCTCATAAACACCAGTATTTACTTAGAGAAAAACTGGCCTTACGCAATCGCGCAATTACATAAATTGACTTTTTCTATAAGAAATTACCGGTATTTACCTGAAAGTGGCCCTGTATTATTTATCAATTATTAAATAAACTTTCTGGGTCGAAACATGATTGTTTGATCCGCGGATAATACGTCGGAAATTACAGTATAATTTTTTACTATAACAATTAATGTAAAATATTATTACACGCTATATTTAAATAAGAGATTCGGTTAGTTTTGTTATACGAACTTGTTAATGTTTCTTTTATTTTATTTTTTAGTTTTTATTTTTTATTTTTTCCATTGACATGCATTTTCATCATCTAATTACATTTTCATTATTTATATATATATTAATTATTATTTATTTATTTCATGATTTTTTCCCCTTCATAATCTATTGTGTAATTTAATCCCCCCCCTTTCCCTAATGTTGTATGATGTTTCTGTGATGTTTTAATGGTTATATATGTCGTAGGCTAATTGGGAAATCCGGCTCTTTGCAAAGAGCCGGTCTAATTGGAGAATCATCTCCCTTTTCCCAATCAGCCTGCTATTTTCCAGGCCTATTGCAAAAAGCCTAGACAGCGTTAGGCTAATTGGAATACGGTCATTTATTTCTCAATCAGTCTGATAATTTTTAGACTTCTTACAAAGAGACTAGATAGCATTAGGTTAATTAAAAAATATCCACGCCTATTTAGAAAATGACCAGCTCTTTGTCAATATATGGTGTTATACCCAACTCGAACCTGAAAATTCCACTCGAAATTGACCCGAACCCGACAGAAAAACTCCATCGAACCGTAACCCGATATTAAAAGGATAAAGTAAGTTCCTCCGAGTCACAACCCGACCCGAACCAGAAAACTGAAGTTAACCCGAAACCCAAGCAGAACCCGACAAAAAAATCCATCGAACCGTAACCCGATACGAACCCGAAAATATAAACTCCTCCATGTCGCAACCCGAACCGAACCTAAAAATTCGAAGTTAACCCAAAACCCGACCAAAACCAGGAAAAAAATTCCATCGAACCGTAACCCGATCCGAACACGACAATATAATTTCCGTCGACATGCACCCCGAACCGAACCTGAAAATTCAAGTTAACCAGAAACGCGACACAAACCAGACTGAAAATTACCATAGCCCCGTAACCTGACCCGAACCAGATAAAAAAATACACTGAACAGTTACCCGATCCAAACCCGACAAAATAAATTTTGTCGTCACGCAACCCGATTCGAACCAGAAAGTCGTAGTTAACCGGAAACAAGACCCTAACCAGAAAAAAAAATTCCATCGAACCATAACCCGATCCGAACACGACAAAATAAATTACTTCGTGTCGCAACCCGATCCAAACCATAAAATTTAAGTTAACCCGAAACCCGAACCTAACCAGAAAAAAAATTCCATCGAACCATAACCCGATCCGAACACGACAAAATAAATTATTTCGTGTCGAAACCCGATCCAAACCAGAAAATTCAAGTTAACCGGAAACCCGACCCGAACCAGACAAAAAAATCCAACGAACCATAGCCCAATCCGAACCCGAAAACATTAATTCCTTTGTCTCGCAACCCGACTAGAACATGAAAATTGAAGTTAACCTGAAACCCGACCCAAATCTGAAAATTTAAGTTAGCCCGAAACCCGACCCGAACCCCACAAAATTAATTCATCGGACCGTAACCCGATCCTGAACCCGACAAAATAAATTCCTTCGTCTCGCAACCCGACCGGAATCTGAAAATTGAAGTCAACCCGAAAGCCGACCCGAACCAAACAAATAAAAATCCATCGATACGTAATCCGATCCGAACTCCACAAAATAATTTCAGTCGTCACCGAACCTGATCCGAACCAGAAAATTTGTTAACCCGAAACCTAACCGGAACCAGACAAAAAAAAATCCATCGATCCTTAACCCGATCCGAACCTGACAAAATAATTTCCGTCGTCGTACAACCCGACCCGAACCTGAAAATTGAAGTTAACTCAAAAAAATTCATCTAACCGTAACCCATTCCGAACCCGATAAAATAAATTCCTTCGTCTCGCAACCCGAGACGAACCTGAAAATTAAAGTGAACCCAAAACCAACCCGAACCTGAAAATTGAATTTAACTCGAAACCAAAAACCGAAAATTGTTTTGTCAAGTTCAGATTGGATTACGTATCGATGGATTTTTATTTGTTTGGTTCGGGTCGGCTTTCGGGTTAACTTTAATTTTCAGGTTCGGGTCGAGTTCCGAGATGAAGGAATTTATTTTGTCAGGTTCGGATCGGGTTACGGTCCCATGGATTAATTTTGTCGCGATCAGGTCGAGTTTCGGGCTAACTTAAATTTTCAGATTTGGATTGGGTTTCGGGTTAGCATAAATTTTCAGGTTCGGGTCGGATTTCAGGTTAACTTCAATTTTCAGATTCTGGTCGGGTTGCGAGACAAAGGAATTTATTTTTTCGGGTTCGTATTGGGCTACGGTTCGTTGGGTTTTTTTGTCTGGTTTGGGTCGGGTTTCGGGTTAACCTGAATTTTCAGGTTTAGATCGGGTTGCGACACGAAGTAATTTATTTTGTCGTATTCGGATCGGGTTATGGTTCGATGGAATTTTTTTTCTGGTTAGGGTCGTGTTTCTGGTTAACTACATTTTTCTGGTTCGGATCGGGTTGCGTGACGACGAAAATTATTTTGTCAGGTTCGGATCGGGTTACGTATCGATGGATTTTTATTTGTCTAGTTCAGGTCGGCTTTCGGGTTAACTTCAATTTTCCGGTTCGGTTTGAGTTGTGAGATGAAGAAATTTATTTTGTTGTGTTCGGATCAGGTTACTTTTCAATGGATTTTTTTATCTGATACGGGTCGAATACCGAATGGTAATTTTCTGTCGGGTTTGGGTCGGGTTTCGGGTTAACTTAAATTTTCAGGTTCGGGTCGGGGTGCATGTCAACGAAAATGATATTGTCGTGTTCGGATCGGGTTACGATTCGATAGAATTTTTTTCCGGCTCGGGTCGGGTTTCGGGTTAACTTCGATTTTCAGGTTCGGGTCGGGTTTCGGGTTAACTTCGATTTTCAGGTTCGGGTCGGGTTGCGACACGCAGGAATTTATTTTGTCGGGTTCGGACCGGATTACCAGTTCGATGGAAATTTTTTTTCATGCTCAGGTCGGGATTCGTGTTAATTTAAATTTTCATGTTCGGGTTAGCTTGAAATTTCAGTTTCGGATCGGGTTCCGTTGCGACGGAATTTATTTTGTCGGGTTTGGATCGGGTTACGGTTCGATGGATTTTTTTGCGGGTTGCGGGTTAACTACGATTTTCTGATCCGGATTGGGTTACGTATCGATGGATTTTTATTTGTCTTGTTCGGGCCAGCTTTCGGGTTAACTTCAATCTTCCGGTTCGAGTCGGGTTGCGAGATGAAGAAATTTATTTTGTCGGCTTCGGATCGGGTTATTATTCAATGAATTTTTTATCTGGTTCGGATCGAGTTAAACCTGGATGGTAATTTTCTGTCTGGTTTGGATCGGGTTTCGGGTTAACTTAAATTTTCAGTTTCGAGTCGGGTTTCGGGTTAACTTGAAATTTCTGCTTCGGATCGGGTTGCGTTGCGACGGATTTTATTTTGTCGGGTTCGGATCGGGTTACGGTTCGATGGATACTTTTTGTCGGGTTCTGGTCGGATTTCGAGTTAACTTCAATTTTCAGGTTCGGTCGGGTTGCATGTCGATGAAATTATTCTGTCGTGTTCCGATCGGGGTTACGGTTCGATGGAATTTTTTTCCTGGTTCGGGTCGGGTTAACTTCGATTTTCAGGTTCGGATCGGGTTGCGACACGAAGGAATTTATTTTTTCGGGTTCGGACCGGGTCATGTTTCGATGGAATTTTTATGTCTTGTTCTAGTTGGGTTACTAGTAAACCTCGAATTTTTAGGTTCGGGTCGGGTTGCGACATGAAGGAGTTTATATTGTCGGGTTCGGATCGGGTTACGGTTCGATGGATTTTTTTTGTCGGGTTCTGCTCGGGTTTCGGGTTAACTTCAGTTTTCTGGTTCGGGTCGGGTTGCGACTAGAAGAAATTTATTCTGTCCTTTTAGGATCGGGTTACGGTTCGATGGAATTTTTTTGTTGGGTTCGGGTCGACTTCGAATGGCATTTTCAGGTTCAAGTTGGGTACAACACCATATATTGACAAAGATTTTGTCATTTTCTAAATAGGCACGGCCATTTTTCAATTAACCTAACGCTGTCTAGGCTCTTTGCAATAAGCCTAAAAATTATCAGACTGATTGAGAAATAAATGACCATATTCCAATTAGCCTAACGCTGTCTAGGCTCTTTGCAATAGGCCTGAAAAATAGCAGGCTGATTGGGAAAAGTGAGATGATTCTTCAATTAGACCCGCTCTTTGCAAAGAGCCGGATTTCCCAATTAGCCTACAACATATATATTTGCATTTAAATTATTCTGCAGCAATCGCGCATATAATTATGAATGTGTTGGTCTATTATTATTACAATTTTTACGTTGAATATAAATATTCTTTTTGAAATCACATTTCTTATTTTAAATTGTATCTTATATATTTTCACTATATAATTGGTTTGCTGGATTTTTCATTAGCATGAAACAATTTTTAAATATTATACGCTAAGTATAATGCTGCAATTGCGCATGTACTATGTGTATTATCTTTGATTCCTACTTTTGTAGGTTATAGATACCTCTATACATAAGATTTTCTATTGACATGCATTTTCATCATCTAATTCCATTTTCATAATTTATATACTTTTTAAATATTATATATTTATTTCATGATTTTCCCCTTCATAATCTATTGTGTAATTTAATATTTTTTCCCCAAATGTTGTATGTTGTTTCTGTGATGTTTTGATGGTTATATATTTGCATTCAAATTATTCTGCAGCAGTCGCGCATATAATTATAGATGTATTGGTGTATTATTATTACAATTTTCACTTTGAATATAAATATTCTTTTTGAAATCACATTTCTTATTTTAAATTGTATCTTATATATTTTCAATATATAATTGTTATGCTGGATTTTTTTTAGCATTAAACAACTTTTAAATATTATACGCTAAGTATAATGCGGCAATTGAGCATGTAGGATAGACCGGGGCACATTTACGCGGATTTTTTTCAATGAATTTTCTAATTTTTATGTTTGAACTTAGGAAATTTTAGACATTGTGATTTTATAAAGCAGTTAATAAACTCAAAATTTGTGTATTCAGTTGTTGCCCTATTTGTGTTTTCAACCATAAATAAAATTTTTTTTTAGGTCCAAGTCACTTGCGTAAACGTGCCCCGGGTACGGGACACGTTTACGCATATTCTAAGTGATACCAAAGAGTAAGTGAAATAAATATTTAATCAAATTGAGATGTTTTATTTATAACTTAATAATGTCTTACCATCTGTAAAATAAAGAAAATTTGTTACAGGCTGAACAGTCTATAAAATTAAAGCTGAACAGGCATGAAGACAGAACTATATGATTGTAAGCAATAAAAGACGAATCTTTTACTCAATTAAACATTAAATGATGATTTGCAAAATTAAATAGCCTGAAATTACTAAAAAAGTTTGAGACAGTACGGAGCAAAAAAACTTCAGGGGCACGTTTACACAGTAAGAACGTGCGTAAATGTGCCCCGTCGCCATGTTTGGATTTATTTTTAACGTGCAACGAAAATTAATAACATTTCTGTTCATACAGATACAGTTCTCAAAAAAGAATAAAATTCTGCTAATGTTCATATATTTTTTTATCCTCTACAAAGTATTATTAGTTCGCAATAAGTTTAAATAAGTTCAACACAAAATTTACTCACCTTGACAGAAAAAAGATTATCCTTTCCGCATGTTAGACCGAAGCTCGACTAACGCTCAAAAACTTGTGAGAATACCTGCTAGGGAACAGCATCAATCTGTTATGACTGGTGGCGCGCCAGTTATAACTCGTTTAGTAAAAAGTGCACTGCGTAAACGTGCCCCATGCGTAAACGTGCCCCGGTCTACCCTACTATGTGTATTATCTTTGATTCCTACTTTTGTAGGTCCTCTATTTATAAGATTTTTCATTGACATGCATTTTCATCATCTAATTGCATTTTCATTTATATATTTTTTAATTATTATTTATTTATTTCATGATTTTTTTTCCTTCATAATCCATTGTGTAATTTAATACCCCCCCCTCCCCAAATGTGGTATGATGTTTCTGTGATATTTTAATGGTTATACATACATACATACATACATACATACATACATACATACATACATACATACATATATATATAATAAAAATTTCGTTATTAATAACCATCAAATCACATAAATAATTGACAATACAAGAACCGATAATTATAATAAAATACAAAGAAATATATCCAAAAATGGGAGATTCTCAAAATGAAATAAATAGAAAAAATAAAGTTATATGAAGAAAAAATCCAATGTGCATATGATGAAAAAATTACAAGAAGCAAATTGAAACTTATATCATGGAACACTTTATCAAGGGCAATATTCCACAATATATATATATATATATATATATATATATATAGTATATAGCTACAGTATAATAAGGACAACATAGAATTCATCATATACAAATGGGGAAAAAAGAAAAATTAAAAAAATGGAAGATGAAACTCATGCCTGTTATGAATGACAGTCAAAATAAACTCATAAAAGAAAAATTTAAATAAAATGAAATATTTGTGGAACCATATCAGAACCATTAGAACCAAATTGCCATAGATTCCACAGAAAATGTACTATCTCATCCTTGCTCGAGCTATAATAAGCTAATATATATAAACAAGGTGTCCCAAAAAATTTGACCTGGCTTTTATTCCTTAAATATTGATCACAGACACATATTATAAATTACAATTTTATGTAAAAAGGGTACAGAATTTTATGAAATCGATTAAAATTTTCAGGGGATTAAATTTGAAGAAATACAAAATTTAAATTTTTATACGGTCTCCGTACAAAATATTGCCCGATGAGTAAAATGTGCCCCATACACTAATAAGGTTATGTACAAAATTTCAGCATTTTATCATAAAAAGTCGCAGCATTCCATCAGAGCCACAAACCAATATTGGCCAAATATTGTGTACATTGTTTATAACTGGGCAATATGGACAACAGTGACATGAAATATTTATCCAACAGTGGAGTGCTTATATGTTATTAATATTGGTACAATATTGGTAAGAATTATTTTGCTCTTTCGTTGTCAATATTATCAATGTAAAACCAATATTTCAGTAAAATTGGATGTTTATTGCAAATACTTTTAATGTAGAGCCAATATTTCTAGAAAACTGGCATTTTATTACACATATTGCAAATTTAATGCAAATATTTAACCCGTATTCGTATTTTATTTAAAGTATTTTATTGAATTTAATATTGACGAAATATTTGGCTACAATATAAGCAATATTCATTGGCTACTAAGGTGTTTAAGAATAAAAGAAAAGTCGGGTAAAAATAGTCCAATATTCTGTGTGATGTTGATGATCAAGTTATAAAATGTTAAGACGTAAAGGGGTTTGCACTTAAAACAATATAAAAAGTGTGGTATTTGTTTCTGGCTGTTATTCCACAAGGAAATTAAAATTTGTTAAATCAATAAATAAAATAATAAAATAATGTAAATAAAATATATATTTAAAAAGCATGTAATCGAACTACGTGCTTAAACTACTGAAATTATCAGAATCAAAAAGGCTGCTGTAAGTAGCCAAATCATTTGCAATTTCTTCGGCTATTAATTCCTGGCAAGCTGCTAATAAAAAGTGTCGTTTGTAATAAATTTCAGAACGTTATTTGGATACATTATTGATATTTCTCATATAAAAATGCTTTTTGTTGTTGTTAGTGGACAATCTAAAAATATATTATTAAATGCAAAAAATCTATTACACCGTCTAAAAAATCTATCTTTCATTAAATCTCTGAGTTTTCAATTAAAAAAAATGGTTTTCACCTATATTCTATAATCCAGGAAGCCCAGGTTGGATCCCTTAATAATTAATAATAACGGCAATGTTGTTTTAATTAAAATTAGCTCTAAATTAACAGTGTCAAGATATGTGACATCAGAACAATTGAGGGAATATTACTTGAATGTGACTACGTGTGACAAAAAGAGAGAGAGAAGTAAAAAACTCACTACATTTTTGTGACTTTATTAATGGATTAACCCTAAGGAGTATTGTTACTCATTAGATTCCTAACTATAGAAGAGATTATTAGCAGAATGAATTACAGAGTGGTTAATTGAAGCATTGATTAATTCATACGTTGGTCTACCTCATTTTAGGCAATGATTAATAGATCATATCGTGGAATCTAAATTTATAATAAACTTATTGTGTTGAATATTATCTTATCACATGAATTAGATACATTTTTAAACTCAAACTCGTTACTTTTTGGCATAGTCACGAAGTCATTTTCATTCGTAAATACATAAAATTTCCAAATATTCTTAACTAGATTCCAAAAAAACTGAACCGAGTTTTTCATTTTCATATAAAAAGTGAAGCATCTTTCTGAAAATGCTTACAAAGCGGAGGTTTTAAATCTTTTTGAAACATGGCAGTCACCTGAAAGTGACCATTAAAACTGGTATGTTTCATATTTATAGGAAAACAAATAATACAGTTCGATTATTTGGCATCTGTAAAATAAAATATGTTTTAGCATCCAATAATTGGATGCTACACCTGTAACTGTATGATAGTGCATGTTAATTTTTGTCGGCAAATAAGGTGTTAGAAAGGATAACAAAAGTAATGTATTAAACCCAGTTTTATTGACAAATTTTGTTTTATCTGAATTACAAGAAATTGAATTTTTTGTTTAAACTTTACACTTTTTGGGAAAATTTAAAGAAAAACACCTTATGACCTAGAATGTTACGAGTAGTTAACCCATTTATGCCTAGCGTCCCAATTTTGGGACCCTTAATAAAATAGAAAAAAGTGCATTTCACACAACTTTTTTTTAATTAAAATTTGCTGTCTTATTTTATCGAGGAGTCCTCTATAAAATAAGACACTAAATTTCTATTTTAAAAAAAGTGGTGTGAAATGCACTTATGGAAATTACGGTACTTATTTAACATAAGCCACATTTCCTAAAAACCACTTTTAAGACTTATTAAAACCGAAAAACAACAGAAACTTATTGAAATAAACAAAGAAACTTTTAGCACTCATTTCCACTCAGAATAATTAAGTGTTAACTTCTCCTGTAAAGCTCTCTTTTGTAGGTAATATGGAAATTTGGACTCATAGTACATGTTCTTAGGTATCTCAACTTTTATTTTGAGGGCTAAAACTAAATATTTTATACAAGTTAAAAAATCGTCATGTTTTTAAATATTAGGCTGACAAAGTTCTTAAGGCATATTAAAATGGCAAAAACAACAGCTGCCAGTGAGTTTTTTTTCTACAATTTAAAGTGTTAAAGAAAAAACCTGAAAAAATAGGAGCGATGGATTATGGATGTATGGGGGTAATGTTTTTTATTAAATAAATATTCTGGTAAGAGTACATTTATATGAAATGGGAAAAAAAAGAAGGTTGAAAGCCATGTCTTAGATAGTGTCCCAAATTTATCTTTACAACTTTGATTCTCCATAAAACCTAAACGAAATAAGATAGCGAAGTTCGGTTTCATGTGCGTATAACAGCAACTCATAAAGTTTTATTTGTACCAAAAAGAATGTTTTTGCTTTCAGGTACGACCCAGTAAGGTCCATAACTGGTGATGGCTACACCACAGACTCATTGTGTGGCTTGGTTCATAGAGACAAAGTCAGATACACAAGTCCAAAGGAAAGGAATTTCCGAACAAAATATGGACGTCTACGATTACTGCGGTCATCGCAATAATTCCTGTGGACATCTCCACAGAATATGGCAGAAGGTTGAATACCCTCTCGACGTTGTTCGTGCAACCAAAGGTGCTCTTGTGGATTTCTTCTAGCATCACATAAAACTTTGGAACTTGCTGTTCATTATACAATAAACAATTTTTTTTTATCTAATTTCGTTTAAGTTTTATGGAGGATCAAAGTTGTAAAGATAAATTTGAGACACTCCGTATATTAATTAACCTATGCCAGTAGCACTAACTAAAATTTCTGTCATAAATTTCTGTCACAATCAATCTGTTAAAATCTGGTAGAGAAATGAGCTGGTGAACTTCACTTACGTTTTTGCAATCATATGTCTATATCTATATATTATAATGAATCATTATTATACATACTAATTGTTAACACGAAACTATTATTTCTGACTAATGTTAACAATTAAATACTACCCTCCTACATGTGTCTGTATTTGTCATAAAACAAGAGGGTAACATTATAAAAAATATAAAATCACTAACATCCAATCCCCCCCCACACACACACACCTGCTTGCTCTATGTGTTTTACCCAAATTTAAATAATTATACATATTTTTCCGGCGTAGTTCGAAAATAACAGATGAATACTTCCGTTTCTTAAATAGAAACGCGTTCAGAAATCAAGCCTAGGCCAACAAGTCCGAAAACCAGCATATTTCTGCCAGTATTTGTGATCCGCTTGTCAAAGGGAGTAATTATTCCAACTATAAACTGCAACATAAATTTTCGGGTTTATTTCAACATGACCTCTTGGGTATGGCACTTTAAGGATTTCACATGTTTATATATTGATTATACTCTATCAATACATAAATAATCGCCGTATTCTCGGTTTCCGATCTCGGATCCTCCCCTTGTCGGACAAATCTCTGGTACCACGGATAGCTACACGCCGAGCAACATTGAGAAAAAGAGAGTCCGAAAATCTAATTTTTTTAATAAAAATTAATAAAATCTGGTTTCTGAAATTTCAAGAAATGTGTTTTTGTTTGCAAAAGCCTACATATTTCTACCTCCTTCCTAAACGTTAATATAGATCTTTAAAAAATACCCCTATTTTTTAAGCCTCAAATCTAGCAGTGCACCATTAAAGGGACGATTCAAAAGTCTCCACCGATCACAAAGTCCCATTTTAAACTGTGAGAAAATATGAAATCAGGCTTAGTCATTATTTAATACGTTTTAAAAAATTCTGTTTTCTCTCCCAGAAAACTGACGTTGGTTGTGGACGTGTATACGTTTTCAGAAATCGTCGCTCTAAATATTTAAGTATTTTTAAAAAGCAATAAATTTCGAAAATTTAACTTAAATAAAATGCATTGTTTTTTTTATAATATATATATATATATATATAATATTAACCAAATCTCCAAAGAGATAATTAGTAATAGAGTGTAGACAAAATACCACAAAGCTAATAATTAACATGTGCAAACATAATATTACCAAAGCATTTGCATCGATGGTAATCGGCCAAAAATACTGAAATTGTGAAGAATATTTAAAGAGAACAAACAAATATATATATATATATATATATATATATATATATATATATATATATATATATATATATATATATATATATATATATATATATATATATATATATATATATATAGAGAGAGAGAGAGAGAGAGAGAGAGAGAGAGAGAGAGAGAGAGAGAGAGACTCGCGCTTTCACACTTGTTCTTAATTCATCCATTGATGGAAGCACATTGTAATCTACCCCAATAACAAATTTAAAATTCTTGAATTTAAGAGAATTTTAAGATAAAGGGTTAGCATGAATAAATGACCGGATTTAAAAAATATATTTTTTTTTTCAAAACTATTATACATATTATAATATGTTGTATATGAAAATAAAGAAAAACATTATATGTTTGTTTTTCTTGGATCAATGCTGGATTGCACGTCTAATGACGATGATTTACCCTTATTATACATGGCCACCAAGATATTTCGGATCTTACGCTTTCTGATTTCGTTTTGTGGGGTTACATCAAACATCTTTATGAAATACCATTTCCGAAAACATTCAAAGAACTTAAAGAACGCATCAGTGCTGCATTAAAAACCGTTGACAGTGTAAAACTGCAAAACGCGTGCAACAAACTTGATTAGAGATTAAATGTTTGTCGTGTTACGAAAGGTTCACACATCGAACTGAAAAAAAACTTGGAATGTTTTTCTTTATTTTCATATGATTATTCTTATTATAATATATGTAGCAGTTTTAAAAATATTTTTTTTTTAAATCCGGTCATTCATTTATGTTAACTCTGTATTTAAATTGCTTATGGATGGACAGACCTGCAGACAGATCAATTTTATATACCTTGAGTTTGACTGTTTTATGTAACAATTTAGTCGGTAGTTTAGTATCAATAATAAACTTCTAATTTGTAGTTATTTCCATATTCATAATTTAAATTTTTGTTTGCATTATGAAAAGAGATTAAATTCAAAGCAATCACTGTAAATTTCTTCATACAGCAAAACATAACAAAACAAAATTTATTTAAATGTAGATAGCTTATTTCTCGCCGCTCAAATCTTCAGAAAAAGCTTCCGCTATTTAAAGTAGTGGATCAGACAAGAGGGTCGTATACGACCAATGCCATTTTTTGATTAATATTGATTATAATTCACAAAAACCTTAAATATACTCATAAAGAGAGGTCAAATAAAAAGTAACTTACTAATGCATAAATTCGCATTTCAGTAAGATTTTTTCCCCATAAATGCATTTTTTTATTTCATGATATCGGATGACTGGAATTCGGATAATAGCAGTTTTACTATAGCTTTGAACATTGTCTTAGCTGTTAGGTCGCTGGGGTGGCAAATTCCATGGGCCCCGAGCCTCACTTAGAGAGCTTACGTCTTTTGAAAACGCAAATTGTAAACGAAACAAGTCCTTCCGGCTCAATTGGAAGAGTAGGTTAATTTCCTTTCTTTCTTCCTTTCTAATTTTGTTTAATGTACATACATCACATTTAATACAAATATAAACAAAAAAGTTTTACTTCTTCTATGTTCGCTATTTTAGCGAGAAAGGTAATATGAAGGAATTTTTTTTAATTTGTCTTACCAAATGTAATTGAATGAATATGGGGTAATTACATCAAAAATGTTAAAATTTTGTTGAAATAATAGTTTAAAAATCGCTCATATGCTTTAATACAGGGATTGTCATAATTCTCTCCGGATTTTAGAAATGTTATTCTTAAAAAACTTAGAACACATCAGAAAGTTACACACCACCATATAAAGAATCACTTCGTGTTTTTAATTACTAGATTGCCCCTGCATCCGAAGATGGCAGTCCTCTTCTTCCGTCACCTGACTTAATCCCATGTGATTACTTTTTATGGATTACATCAAAGATCATCGTGTTTGTACCTTGATTTAACAGAATTGCGGGGAAGAATCACCCGTGCATCTGCTAGCATTCAACTTGACACGTTGGGACAAGCATTGCAAGAATTTGATTTTAAAAATGAAGTATAGCACATTTTTTGAACCCTTAAAGTTACTAGAACGTCCTCAAAACAATTTTTTGTTCCACCCAATATTTAAGCTGTGACAACCAGTTTAACGAACCGTTGTCGCCGGTGACAAAAGGGCTAATCAAAACTTTAGACAAGTTTTTCTTGAAACAAGTTTTTTTACCGGTGTACGTTAACTGTTCAAACTATCGACGTTTTGTTTTCTGAAAATTAAATTAGACTTTTTTAATTGGAGTACAAATCTTTAAAAATTTAAAACTTTTAATAATTTTGATTTTTTAACAGTTTCAAAAATGAAAAAAAATAGTGCCAAAACTTGACCTAAAAATTCAAACAGCACCCATTTCCAGAAATTTTGATTTATCTTATCAACTTTAGATTTGGCGTCCAACAAATTTAATATATTTTAAGAATCTGTGTGATTTTTTTTTGTTTCATATGATTATTAAGAACACAACCACTTATACCGATTTACTGTGCACGCTGTGTATAGGTAACTATGGAAGAGTTTATATCGATTAAAATAACAACATTTTTATGTGACACTATTCACACTTAGACGAAAGTACAATAAATTCAATATCAAAAACTTTAAACTAAACTAAATTCTCGAAAATTACCTAAATACCCAGCCGTAGCGGGAGAATCTCCCCTCAATGTTTTAAAAATTACATTTCATATGCATATGTTTTTGCATTATACGAGAGTTGTTATTTTATATGCTTTTATAAAAATAGAATACTTATGTTGAATAAGTCTTTTGTGATAACTCTATGTTATTGTTAAAAAATTGAAAACCGGCTTATAGTTCTAAAAATTTTAATAACTACAGCGAAATATATAGAAAAAATATGACGACAGAATAATACCTACTTTATCGTTTATGAATTATTTTTAAGTCTGGCCATTGTACAAAGAAAATAGTTTTCGCGCTTATTTATGAAGTACAAACTATTTTCATCTAAATTGGTTTTTGGCTTTTGAGTCATGTTGTCATTTTTACATCAGTGATTAGTATTGTGTGTTACTTTTGTGTAGGTGCTAACCATCGTAATTGTCGTTTGCAGATGTTAATGTCTAACAATATTTATTTACTGTAAAAATTAGACAAAAAGTCATTTCTCCGAAATGAATTAAAATGTAAATGGGAAACATTTTGTGAATAAAGTGAAATTCGCTATTGCATAGTTTTCTTTTGTCCTTTAAGTGTGCAAATGCATGTTCATTTTCTTCTGAAAAATATTTTTAACAAATTTTAAATGAGTTTCTTATTTAACTCATTGTCTCCGTTAAAGTTTCAAAAGCAGAAAACTTGATTTAAAATGACAAAGGCTGGTATACGCAGAATTTGTTTTATTACCTCATTCAGATTGCTTCAGATGGAAACGTTCAAATAGTTCTTTGTAATATTTTAAGCATATAGACAATTTTTAACATATTTTACAAAACATGTATTGTTAAAATACATATTTTAAAAAAGTATTTCTATTTGATAAGTTTTTTAATTTATTTATTATTCTGTTATTCAAATTCAGATTAGAATATAAACCGTTGCTTTTTTCCTATGATTTTGGCAGAAGAAGTAGAAGTGAGTAATTACCATGTATTTTCTCATAAAGCACAAAACACGGCACATAAGAAATGCAATTATTTCATTTATTTTACTTACAACTTCTAGATCCCTGAAATTTGTATTGCGAAATCTATATGTTCTATGCAGTGACCAGGATCGGTTTTGGAAGAGGGGCTAGGTCTAGAGAACGCATAGAGCACTAAAACTTAAGAGGCAGAAAATACACAAAATACTTAGTTATAACTTAGTAGCTCCTTTAAAATAGGCGTTTTCAACCTGTTGCATGCGGGCTACAGAGCTACTATTATTTTAGAATACAATAATTTCCTTATTTGACAGATACTTTGCAATTTAATTAGGCGAAGACAACTGTATATAAATTGTGGTGTCAAACAATTTTCAGCCAAAAAGGTTAGCAAGTCAGGCAAAGATCATTCTGTCCATCACAGAATGATATTTTCATGAAGACATCACTCGATGCTGAAATTAATCTTGCCTACAGGCGCTGTGACTACTAAAGCGAACATTGTCAATGACTTAGTAAAAGCAAGCATGTTTTCATACAGCTTTCAGAAAGATCCCATGTACATATATACTTTGCATCCTACTTTTTACACCTAAAATTTTGGGAAAAATAAGTTCGCATTATATATGCGTAAATACAAAGATACTGAAACTTTATAACGCAAAAAATGACAAAAAATGGTGCAAACAGAATTTGTTTCGTCATCTCTAGAAGCTTGCACGGGTAGAAATTTTCAGCCCTGATCCCACCTGACCTGGATGAAAACTATCTTGGACCGACCAAGTATAAACTTTAAAGTTCGTCCAGTTAAATTTTCTCGCAGTTCAGTGCTCCGCCCAGCCCAACTAGGTTTCTACAAAAAATGCCGATATCCCTTAACCAAAATTATCCTACAATTTAAATTATTTTAACAGAAAATTAAGTTCGCATTATATATCCGTAAATACAGTAATGCTAAAACTTTATAACGCGGAAAAAAATGACAAAAAATGGTGCAAGGAGAATTTGTTTCATCACGTCTAGAAGCCTGTGCGGGTCGAAATTTTCAGCACCAGTCCCACTTGACCCGGACGAAAACTATCTTGGACCGGTCAAGTATAAATTTAAAAGTTCGCCCCGTTTAATTTTCTCACAATTCAATGCTCCGCTCATCCCGACTAATTTTCTACAAAAAATGTCTATATCCCTTAATAAAAATTATCCTACAATTTAAATTATTTTAACAGAAAACTGTATATATATTTATTCAGATTATGGCCAAAAATCCCCGGACACTTTCAATTTTAGATGTTTTGTAAAATATCTAGAAACATATTTAACGCATTCTTTCGGAACTTCAGGAGTATAAAAAAAAAGTTTTGATCCTTAAGGCAATTAGAGAACCAACCACAAATTCAATTTAAAAAAATGTGTATTTTCGATCACCCTGGTAAAATAAAATGCTCGAAATGATCTGTACCTATAGCACAGAACTGTATGGATCTTGTGCAACATAAATGTTAATTTGTATAAGAATAAGCAAGTATATTCATGGAGATATAAAGGTTTCTTTAAAACATTCAAGCAATCTCCGCATGTTTTTTTGTTTAAAGCGTGCAGGATTTAAACCAAATTTAACGCCACTTTTAGGAATATTGACAAAGTACAATAGAACAACATCCTACAATTGGAATATAAAGAAATTGAATATTTAATTAAATATGAGTATTTGTATGAAATAGATTTTAACTGCGCATGCACTAAAGATAACAAACTTGTTTTGTACAAGTTAGCAGCCAAATTAATAATGCAACTGATATAAAAAAAAACAGTCGAATATTATGAAATATCAGATATCGGCGATATAGAAAGCTGAATTTCAGTTGCTTTCTAAAAGTAGCTGCATGATAAGGGATTTTCCACAAATTGTCAGTTTTAATTAAAATTTTTAATTCTTTATCTCTTCTTATAAAACCATCAGAACGAGACCGTTCCAATAAAAAAATAATTGCCAAAATCGAAACATACGCTCCAAAGCTACTGATATTCGTTAAATACTAACTCCTTTTTTGGAAGTCAGTTTATAAAAAATGACAATTGGAGGAAAATCCTTTATCATCCTGCTACTTTTCGAAGGCAGCTAAAATTCAGCTCACTGCCGATATATTTCTGAATTTTCAAAATATTCGACTGGACTTTTCATATGAGTTACCCTGTATAATTTATAACTAAATTAGACAAAAAAAAAAGTTTTATTTTTAGCGCATGCGCAGTTGAAAATTATTTCATACTAGCTGACCCGCCCGGCGTTGCCCGAGCCCGTGTAATAAACTGAAATCTTTTAGAAAACGAAACTCTGGCCAAGGTTTCGGATGGCTTTGACACCGTATACCAGGCACGCTCGCACGCTCCGGAAAATCTTTTATTTCCCCCTTCTACCGCCAGGGGAGCAACCTCTTTCGGAAAGAACCTCTGAGACAGGTTAATGTTGCCTGCGGTACTGTATAGTAGGCGTGCGACAAAATCGAGCTGGTTTCGAGAAGATGGGAACATTATAAGCCGAGTTATTGAAATAAGGCACAGTTAGAGAAAATAATCATGAGTGAGGTGCCAGGTGAAGGGGATGTTCAAGTGTCCTTCAGAAAATGACTAATTAGGAGGACTACGATGCTTCTTTAAAAATTCGTTCGTTTGGTTAAGCTAGAAACTTAATTACAAATTTGGCTTAAACTATTATTCGGAAATAGTGGTAACCTCTACTCATAAATTTAGTTTAATGTTATAAAGGGTGTCTATTGAGTTAATTATAATGTTTGGAATCAGTTGCGTAGAAATCGGAAATACAGTTGCGGAGATACGGAAACAGGGCCTAGTTAGAGGAAAAACTTTGAAGGAAGGATTGGGGGGAGGGGGGGAGGGGATGTTCAAGTTCCCTTCAGCAAATGACTAATTAGGAGGATCACTATGCATCTTTAAAAATTCGTTCGTTTGGTTAAGCTAGAAACTTAATTACAAATTTGGCTTAAACTATTATCGGAAATAGTGGTAGCCTCTACTCATAAATTAAGTTTAATGTTATAAAGGGTGTCTATTAAGTTAATTATAATGTTTGGAATCACTTGCGTCCAAATCGGAAAGATAGTTGCTGAGATATGGAAACAGGGCATAGTTAGGTAAAAAACCTTGAAGCAGGGGTCGGGGGGGGGGGGGTGTTCAAGTGCCGTTCAGCAAATGACTAATTAGGACAACCACTATACATCTTTAAAAATTCGTTCGTTTGGTTAAGCTAGGAACTTAATTAGAAATTTGGCTTAAACTATTATTCAGAAATAGTGGTAACCGCTACTCATAAATTTACTTTAATGTTATAGAAGGTTACTATTGAGTTAATTATAATGTTTGGAATCAGTTGCGTAGAAATCGGAAATATAGTTGCGGAGATACGGAAACAGGGCCTAGTTAGAGGAAAAACTTTGAAGGAAGGATTGGGGGGAGGGGGGGAGGGGATGTTCAAGTTCCCTTCAGCAAATGACTAATTAGGAGGATCACTATGCATCTTTAAAAATTCGTTCGTTTGGTTAAGCTAGAAACTTAATTACAAATTTGGCTTAAACTATTATCGGAAATAGTGGTAGCCTCTACTCATAAATTAAGTTTAATGTTATAAAGGGTGTCTATTAAGTTAATTATAATGTTTGGAATCACTTGCGTCCAAATCGGAAAGATAGTTGCTGAGATATGGAAACAGGGCATAGTTAGGTAAAAAACCTTGAAGGAGTGTTCGGGGGGGGGGGGGAGGGGATGTTCAAGTTCCGTTCAGCAATTGACTAATTAGGACAACCGCTATGTATCTTTAAAAATTCGTTCGTTTCGTTAAGCTAGGAACTTAATTAGAAATTTGGCTTTAACTATTATTCAGAAATAGTGGTAACCACTACTCATAAATTTAGTTTAATGTTATAACGGGTAACTATTAATTATAATGTTTGGAATCACTTGAATTGAAATCGGAAAGATAGTTGCTGAGATATGGAAATGGGAAATAGTTAGAGAAAACTTTGAAGGAGGGCCCCGGAGGGGGGATGGCGAATGTTCAAGTGACCTTCAGCAAATAACTAATTAGGAGGATCACTATACATCTTTAAAGATTGATTCATTTGGTTAAGCTAGGAACTTATTTTGAAATTTGGCTTAGGCTATTATTCGGAAATACTGGTAATTGCTTTTTAGAAACACACCTTGAAGCAATGAATGCTGAGTTTTACGATAATTTAGTAAAAATGGAACTAAATGGAGAAGTTCGGAACATTATTACTGAGATATTACTGAGAAACTGAGATTTAAAATAGCGGTATTCTGTATATAAAACAACAATTAAACGCTACGGGTTAAAATTGTTAAATGTAATTAGACCCCTACCCCTCGCCATTCCCGCAAATATATAACAAATAATCTGTTAAATAAAGTTTTCTGTAATAGTAGTCTCTATCATAATAATATATGTCCTGTTTTAAAAAAACCTTAAACCCAGATAATTATAATGAAGAAAAACGTACCTGTAAATGTCTTAAACAGGTGGCGTTTATGTAATTTGCCGTGAGTAGATGGCGCTGTATTAGCTTGGCTATATGCAGGTAACTGCAATCAATGTTGGCACTATTTCGTTATAAGTCCTTATCTATGCAATGTCACTCTGATTTATTTAATGTGTTCTGAGAAGATATTCTACACAACCAACCAATGAAAAAAAGCGTATTTTTAATGAGAGTTCTTTGTGCATTTTAATTAATATTTCAGAAAGTAATTAAAATATTAAAATTCTGACGCAATGTTGCACCAGGAGAGGGTTTGGACTACCTAAATCTAAATTTGCAGCCTTCTAGGTGGGCTAGATTTTCCTAGCCATCGCCAACAGACACACACACAGACAATCACGCAGAACGAAACTTTCTTTTATTAGTATAAGACAAATGCTCATATTTCATCAAATATTTAATATTGTTATATGTCAATAAAACCGTACTTTATCAAGTTTTTTGAAAGTGGCATTAAATTTGGTTGGAAATCCTGCCAATATATATAAAAAATATATCGAGATTATGGAGATTTCTTGAATTTTTTAAAGGAACCTTTATATCTCAAAGAATATACGTGCTATTCTTACACAAATTAACACAAATTTTCCTCAAGATCCATATAGTCATGTGCTGCATTTACAGATCATTCCGAGCATTTATTTTACAGGGTGATTGGAATTGAATATTTAACTATTATTTTGATATAACTATTATTTTGATAATTGAATGTTTAACATCAATATATAAGAAAGAAAACCGACAATGTGAAAATTATCGTGGCATTACTTTAACAGCAACGTTTAGTAGACTATATGGACGAATCTTAAAAGATTTCATTAAGGAAGAAATTAGAACGAAGGAAAGTTAAGAGCAGAGTGGATTTAGAGCAGGAAGATCATGTAGGGGAGAGTTGGACAAAACCGGGTAGGTGGATAAAACAGGGATCCAGCTTTTATGCCTTGATTTGTTGCAGTATCTAGCAGAAACTTCTAGAATTACTTCTAGGCGAGCGGCTTGAGAGCACCCAGTAAACAGTAGTCGTGTAAAACAACTCATTTCGCAGTGGTGATTTTTTTAAAGTTTCACGTGAAAAAGTTAACAATTCGGCGTCTGCAATATTACGTTACCAATCCTAAATGCCTAAGGATTTAGTTTAGGTAAGTAAAACGTATGATAGCCCATTATTTACTTGTTATTTTAACGTTTTGTATTGGTGGCTATGAGTTGTTTGAACAACGCTAGAGTAACATTTCATGAAAATGGTGTGGTCGGATAAAGCCGGGATGCGGGTCGTCGGACATAACCGGGAAGTTTCCGGTTTTGGACAACTCATTTATTTGCGTGATTGAAATGCAATTCACTTGTTTAGTTATTGTTTTACGATCTATAAATATTTAAAAACTATACAAAAAGTATTATTTAAATTAAGTTGTTATATAAAACTGTTTGTTAGTCATTTATATTCCAAATTAAGTTGAAAAAAAAATAGTAAATCATCGAGTTGAGGCTAAATTAATTTATTCGCGAGATTAAGCTTTTGTTTAATTTCACGGTCATTTTCGACTTCCGGTTTTTGATAGATTAAGGGTCCTGTTTTAGAAGGTCCTGAACACAATTTGATGGTTTTTAGAAGATATCTGTCTGTGAGTCTGTTTGTCTGTATGGGACAAAAATTTTATGGGCACTCTATCTGCTATAAAAGGGTTTGAAAAGACAGGGATCTACCCGTTTAACAGTGACGTATTCCCAGATCACCTCTTTACTCTCGTTTAGAGAACCGAGAGGACCATGGAAGTGGAAAAGAATCCTTTGGCTGAATGTCAAGTATTGCCTGAACAACAACAAGATCCTGATGTAAACATGCCTGTAGGAACATATAAACCTCAGCCTGAGAAAAGGAATGGGTCTATAGAGAAGCCGTGAACGCCGTCTTCGAATGCTCCAGTTCCTGTGCAACCGTCTACGTCTTGTCAAGGTCTAGGCAGAGATATCATGCGTCCTTTTGCAGTCTCACCACAGGATATAAAGCCTATTCCAGTACAAACCGGCCCTAGGGCCATTAAGAAATCCGACAAGCGTCGAGGGAAAACAGCTATCCTTGCTTCAACCCCC
>OZ007586.1:471536653-471824153 GCA_963931845.1 Maratus michaelseni
CCCTGATAAGATGAGAACGGGTGGATGGATTTAAAAAAATTTGTAGTACCAAGATGTTTGTCTTCGCGCCCGAGCTATAGCTTTCTTTTCCTGGCACAATCGGATATCTCCAAAGTGCTTGTTTGATTAAAAATATATCTATAGAAATCATGTAAATATAACAACTATGCATCTCCCTCCTATCATAATAAAATGTTAATAAATAGATAATAAACAAATTAAAGAAAAAATAGGAATGATTCTATATGTAATCGTTCAGTTCTAAATATTGAAGTAATATAATTATATCAGAAAAGTGGAATTGTAAAGTTTTTCTTTTACTTACCCATCATACGTAGTATAGGGTAAGTCTTGTAATCGTTTTGAAAATCGAAAAATTTTTTTTGACGGATTTACACGTTTCAGACACTGAAGATTCCAAAAAACATATTTTTAGAAAAAAAAAAATTGCCGTCCGTCTGTATGTCTGTGTGTCTGTGTGTGTGTGTGTCTGTGTGTCTGTAAACGCTCTATCTCCCGAAAAAATTGAGATAGACACTTGCAATTTGGTATGTACTTAGTATGTAATAATGGGAAGAAGCCTATTTCATTTCAATAACCTCGATTAACCGGAACTATTTTTTTCGGACTCTCGAAATATTCGTTCTGATAAAAGGTATATAAAAATTTTCGAAATTGTTTATTTTAAGAAATGAATATAAAAGACAATAAAAAAACATAAATTTTGCATAAAGCATGAAGTCGATCGGATAATTAGTTGCTGAGATATTTGTAATCCTATTTTTCACACTCTTCGATTTTCCATGACCCTGTATTTCATCCAAACTTCACTTCAAAGATATATTTTAATTGGAAATTTGACGCTTAATCAGATGCAATAAACCGCTATTTAATAGGATTATTATTTTTGGAGTTATAAGGAAAAACCTCTTTCAAGCAATTCAGTAATCGAGCCTATAAAGTTATGACGTCATCAAGCCACGATTTTATTTGAATCGCTATGCATTTTATAAGTAGTTTACACATTTTTGTTTTAATATTTTACATTATGCATATCCATGTTGGGTAAGTATTACGGTGGCCCCCAACGACTAGTTTGTTTTGTGTTCGTTTCATTTGAAGTATCTCGTGTAAAATCATGTGTCGTTGTTTTATTACTAAAAATTGTTACTCATTTTTCTATGATACATCAATAATTGCATAGCCGTTTTCCGTGACAAGGAAAAAAGCTTTTGTTTCCGCCCCATCAGCGTTTCTATTGCTTAGATAGCTTTCTTTCCTTTATTACTCCATTGAACTTATTTTTCTCTGTGGGATTATGTTATGTGTGTAACACTCGTGTACTCAACTTCAAAAGCGCATCTCATGAACTTCAAAAGCGTATCTCGAGTGGATTGCCCAGCGTTACTGTACATTGATCAACTGATAAATGTTACTATCATTTAATACATATGTTATTTAACAAAAATATGTAAATTAATCATATTTATGCGATAAATAAACCACGTGTGTAATTGAGTCAATTATAGCTATTACTGTTATATGCATAAATGTGTAACACAATCATGAATGAGGGAAATATATCTTGCTTAAAATGCCATATAAGAGCGTAATACCATGAGTGGATACGTAATGATGTTCTATGTAATAAAGACCAGCTGAAGATCGGCATTAAGTGGTTAAATGAAAATGTACATGCAAATTCTAATATTAATTTCTTATTAATTTATTTTTTGTAATAACCATATAACTTTATAACCATTTAACCATTTAACTATATAACCATAATTTTTATTTCTTTGTATTGGCAAGGGATAATTTGCTTTATTCGGGCGGGAAACGTAACTCCAAAACTGGACGTGTTAAATGAAAATTTAGCAATAAATTCCAGTATAAATTGCTTAATGCTTTATTTTGGAAATACACATGCAGGGAATACTTTCATCCTTTTACATTGATAACCACATGAAAAATTGTTTAAATGTTTGACGGAGAACTTGATTTCCGCAAAAATTCCCAAATTTGAAGCTGCCTATAAAAGTTGAATAAAATCTAGCCAAATGAGAAATTCCAAAACAATTTTGGCCTTTTAATTTTTTATAGTCATCTTACGCTTACTTAATCTTTTATCCCGAAGTTTGATCAACGGAGAGACCCTTTATTAAAACCTCAATCGTATGACTTTCGGATCAATCTATATTCTTCCTCTATTTCCTCCATTATCAAGGCACTGCCAACAAAAAGGAGAAATAAACGCTTTCTCTTTTATGGGAAGAGGAGTCTTTGTAGCTAGTCTGAAGGGATTGCGTGCAGAAATCCTATCAGTCAAGAAGAGACTTGCCTAGCACTTCTTGTAGGAATGTCCTTTTTATGTGTTGAATGTCCATTAAGGTTGGACCGTAAATCATGACAAACATCTTGAATTCACTCGAGACGGTAACTGTGTAAATAAAGCATTTATGATAAAATGCGTTACATAACATCATTTGGAAAGCACACGAACATTTATTTACCTGAATAAACGTCAGTATCAAAGTTTTAGATAATACAAATGATCAACGTTTTTTCTTAAATCAGTATATATGTTAAAATTAATATTAATTTATTATTTTATTATCTGAAAAGAATTATGGAATTTAAAATTCAAAATTTTCGTATGTAATTTTATCAAATCAAAAATTGTTTTACATTAACAAGTTATGCCATTAAATCGCAACAAACATCTTGAATTTACTCGAGACGGTAACTGTGTAAATAAACGAATTTTGATAAAAATTGTAATACAATATCATTGGGAAAGCACACGAAAATTTATTTAACTGAATGTCTGCTAGTGTCAAAATTTAAAAAAACACAAATGATCATTTGTTTTTCTTAGGCCAGTATATATCTAACAATTAACTGTAATTTTTCATTTTCTTCACTCTAAAGTATTATAGAATTTAAAATATTAAATTTTAGTGTATAATTTTACCCTGACAAAGAGTGTTGGAGATTAAATTGTTTCTCGCTAATCAATGCCATGTCTTTTTATACCATGGTCTTCGAATTACTCGAGACGGTAGCGGTGTAAAGAAAGCATTTATGATAAAATGTGTTATATAACATTATTCGAAAAGCACACAGACATTTATTTACCTAAATGTACGTCAGTAGCAAAGTTTTGGAAAATATAAATGATCAACGTTATTTTTAGATAAGTATATATGTTATCAATTAGTTCTAATTTATTTTTTTCTTGTCTCAAAAAAGTTATGGAATTTAAAATTTTCACGTATAATTTTCTTTAAACAAAAATGTTTCAGATTAAATTGCAACAAGTATGCAATTATAACAAGTCATTCCATTAAATTGCGAGAAACAGCTTGAATTCACTCGAGGAAATAACAGTGTAAATAAAGTATTTTTCATACACTGCATTATAGAAAATTAGGCGGAAAGCACACGAACATTTATTTACCAGAAAGTGCAATCGGATAGAAAAAAGAACATGCCACATATTTTAATCGCCAAATTATCCTAGGAAAAAACGAAAATAGCCATTTGACTGGAAATTATCTTCTTTCAATTTATGTTAAAAATAGATTTAGGGGGTCATCTTCATACTAAAATTGTACCAAACTCAGAAATTTTCAATACGAACACCTAATTTCGATATCATATTTGGCGTTTTTGGTAAATTGTACGTAAGGATTCCAAGAAGTAATTCATTCGGTCAAGTAGTTTACGAATTATGAAGATTTAAAATTTGGAACTTCTAATAATAAATCCATTTGTAATCGTTCCAAAAAAAATTTCACTGCGGACAGTTTTTTAAGCATAAATCACAAACTACTTGACGGAATGAGCTCTGATTTTGAAATTCCCATATTTGAAGCTTCTAGAAATTGATTTCTGTTAAAACATTTATATGTTGCGATTCATATTTTTTTCGAAAATATATATTTTTGCAAATTAATGTTAAAAAAAGTGTGAATTGAAACCTATAATTATTTTTAATAGAAATCTATTTTTAGATGCTTTAAATATGTGAATCCAAAATTATAGCTCATACCGTCAAATAGGCTTTGAGTTATGCTTACGATTGCAAATGAATTTAACGTTATGAGTACAAAATTTAAAACCTTGTTTAAAAATCATGGATGGCGGTAATGCATCTCGCAGAAGAATGCTAATCAGGGTGATTATAAAGTAACTCACTACTTGGTGGAACTCTTAATCGATTTTAGAATCAAGTTGGTATGTTGAACAAATTATTGAGCGAACATTGCTTATTATATGAATTTCGTAAACGGAGAAGTGGCAATGAATGCCTTTAAAAATTTCCGACCTAAAATACAACTAAAGAAGAAAATAATCAGCGCAGCAACTTGTTCTACAGTCCAAACTAATAATTCAGACGAATAAATGATCCACCAAGTTGTAAATTATTTTATAATCATCCTTCTTTGCTTATTTTCGGAAAATGCAGTTGTATTAGCGCTGTTATCGGTGAAATTTTTGAATTATTTTTTCTGTTGAAAACTATTTCGCAAATGAAATTGTCTTTAAAAAACAACATACAAACATCATCTCTTGAGAATTCTACTCTTATTTTGCGTTAATTGCAATTTTTTGCTGTGGAGACAATAAATAACATATATTTGAAATAAATAGACAGATTGTGTATGTTTCTTACCTCCAAACCCCCATAACGAAATAAGAAATTACCCAAATAGCAAAACAATATTGTGCCAACATTTGGTGTAATTGTTATATTTTGGATAATATTGGCCTTATTGTCATGAAATATGGCTTCAATACTAGGGTGTTTACAACTTGCCAAAATTGCACTAATATTGGCAAGAATATTTCGATATTTCATTGCAAATATTTCCAATGTAAAGCAGACATTTGTGTAATGATGGCATTTCATTGCAAATATTCCCAATGGAAAAGCAATATTTAATCAATGTTAAATGTTTAAATTGGAAATATTTGTTGAATCAATATTGGTTCGCAACGTAACCAATATAACTAATACTGTTTTACTACTGGTGTGATATTTATTCAGATGTCTGAGGGCATCTTTGTATATGAATGTACTTCTGAATGTAATATAATGTTATTAATAAAAACGCAACTTTTCGAGAATTTTTTAATATATTTATTCTGATACACAGATCAAAATTATGTTTCAAATATGAAATCTTTAACTTCATGCTAATGAGTCGCTGACTAAATGATAATATGGCCACTGGTACTAGAAAGATTGCTTTTATTATTTAGAAGCAGATTGATTAGAAGAGCAATTATCCAGAAAGTAAATGATCTTCAGGTTGAAAGTCGAATGTGATGATTATTAATTATAGATGCATATTAAATACAGTTCCAGGAAGTAAATTATATTTTATGCAGTGATTCATTTTGCTCGAATCGCAGAATCAACAAAAATAATTTTATAATAAAAAAAGTATCTTTAACCGTTTCGTTTTTTAATAAAAATGAAAAATAAATAAATATATTAATAAACATTTTCAGATAAAAAATTATGATAATATTTTAATATAAAGGTTTTAATTTTGTTTTAATTTATTTTGTTTAAAACATGACTGATCCTAGTCAATTAAAAGGATCTAAATATTACACTTCTGTTCTAAAGTTTTTAAATGAAGAAATTAGCCCAAATGGTAACTGTCAAATTATTCTACTCTCAATTTTTCTGAGGATGATATTGATTTGCAATGTATAGTAACACGAATTATGTAGAGAAAATCATTGAAGTGGTTAACGTGCTGTTTGCTAATGAATGTTATGTTAAAAATCTAAATTTGTACTAAATTTGGTTACTTAAATGATACAGATTCTCATAGTATGAAACTTTCAATATAAAATATATACAAGCAGAGTAGACAGCAATATGTTACAATTTCTTATTTTCAAAAAAATTTTAATTCCTTTCTACATAAAATAAAACAAAGTGAGTTGGTAAATATTTTGTACACTATTGTTCAAGGTAAAAAAGTATTGTCCCAATTTTAATAAAGTATAGCACTCATTTCTTGAAGTCAGAAAGCATGAATTATGACAAATAAATTATATGGAGTTTATTTAATATAATAAAATAGAGATGAGAGATAAAGGCATAAAGATATAAAGAATTTTTTTTTTCCATTGGGCATGCTTAAAATTTTCAAATAAATTTGGTTTAAAATAATTTATATTTTCAATTAAATTAAATAAAAAATTACGTAATACATATGTATTTTTGTGGATATTAAATTTATAAATTAAGTGAAAATATATTTGATTTTGAATTCCCATTAATTGTTCCTAAAATTCGTATTCACATATTTCGATGTTTGCTGTAGTGAAAACGCGAAGATTTAGTTCCATGCTTCATATTTTAAAAGGACATGTTGTATGATAAAAATATCACATTTATTTTAAAAACACATAGATTTTTTCATATAAAAAAAACATATATATTGCTGTATTTTAATAATAGTTCTTGTAAATATACAAATTTGAATATTAGATCCGCACGATGGACTTCGAAAAAACACACTAGTCAGTGTAAATTCTTTTACGTTAAATTATAAAAACTTATGAAAATGTTTATTTAAAAATTCTTCATGTTTTTTCCGCTTTTTTAGTAAAAAATGTCATTACTGAAAAATTTTAATTTTTCAGCATCAAGATTGAAAGACTTTATGTTATGTTCAATATTTATTTAAAAAAAAATCCAAATAATTAAATGCTTTTGATATTTTGTAAAGCTACTAATGTGAGTTTTGAAACTAATGTGAACGTTATTGATAATTTCATAAATTCATACAAATTTGCCATTTCTCTAGTATTACAAGAATTTGAACCAGCATTGGTTATGTTTCTTCGTTAAAACATGAATAATATTGCCAAAATTTTCCCTAACGTTAAGGTATTTACATTTATCATAGTTATGCCAATATTAGCAAGCAATATTTAGCCATTTCATTGATAATTTTTCTAATGCAAAGACAATATTTCTAAACAATTGTACTTTTATTGCAAATATTTCCAATGTAAAATTAATATAAAGTTAATTTAATCAATGTTGGTATTCCGTAGAAAATATTTCCGATGAATGCAATATTGTCGTGCCCAACATAACCACTATAGATTAACTACTAGATTTGTGGTATTCCCCTACAAATAAAAAATAAAAATGATGTGACATTGAATATATTTGGTATGCTTTGCTGCTACACATTAAAAACATGCGACACCATGTGACATGACGTATCATTTATTTTTTTTACTGATAAGTGAGTTATTTATAGATAAAAACATGATTATTATATTATGTTATTTCAAGTTATATTATTTCTGCGTTCTTAGCTATTCGCACAGCACATATTCAAAGCTTCGGCAAAAAATATTGTGCTGCTGAAACTAGCAGTTGTCTTCATAACGCTAACAAATACGTTAATTAAGGGATTAATTATCACTATACTGCTTAACAAGTTATTAAAGTGAATATAACGCAAGTAATCTGTTAATTCTCTTTCCTATTTCGAAGTATTTATACCTTAACTACAGTGACCTCTCACTTACACGCGATGTTGAGTAATTACATTTTTGTACCACTATTTTAAAACAGAGAAATTCGATTTATAAATTCTGTGATTGAAAAAGGCGAAAATTACTTTAAATAAAAACTGGTACTGAAAAATAATTACTTTGTATCGGGTATAAGTCAGAGGTCACTGTATATTAGCTGTTTATTAGTCGTACTGGTCAACGATAAGAAGAGATGCCAGGGCATCTCTTCTTATCGTTGACCAGTACGAATTCCAAAATTGTTTCAAATGTTGTTTATCATAGGAAAATTCATCTACACACACACACACACACAAAAAGAAACTAATGATAAGAAAAAAAAATTATACGGACCCTGGGTGTGATTATTTATAAATTTAAAAACTCTATCTGTACTCTAACAAGTAAAAAAATAAAAATAAAATTTTTCTATAATAAATATTTACCAAATTATGTTACTTCAAATTTTAAGAATTTTCAACATTTTCTGGCACTAAAAACGTTAGCTCATTAATTGTTAAAGTGATTTATAACAGTAATTGACTTATTCACAGCTTCTAAAATAGACCTCATAAGTAATAAATGTTAAAAATATCTTGTAATATGTTCATTATGATAATTAATTAAATTCGAGCGAGTATCATCTGCATATCCGTGAGATTTCACACATTATTTTTACAGCACGAGAGATTTTTATGCGTTTGACACGCATTGCCGATGAGAAGTCGGGATAACAGTTTAAGAAATGAATTGTTTTGAAGGGAAACTAAAATTGATCCATAAAGTAGGAACGAAAAGAAGTAACTTGTCATTTTTTTTGTTCTGTCCTTCAAGATAATCTGCAGCATATTTAAATTAATAAATTAACCATTATACTAGAAATAAAAGCGATATTTTGAGAGGACAAATCAAAGATGATGCGACATTAAATATCAAACAGCGTCTTTATCCTCTTGGTATTTTAATATTTTTTATTTCCCCAATTCAACAACTCTAAATATTCTGACACAATTTCGTAATTGACAAATTTTCGTATTCTTATAACTAGGATACAACCTTGAATTATATTTGAATAATTCTTGGTTACGATATTTTCTGTGTTGACGTACACCAAAGATCGTCCTAAAATGCCAATTTAGACAGCATTTTCGGAAAGATCATTTGCCTTTTTTAGAAAATAGAAAACGCTGTTCGATTTCTTGGTATCTAAATGAAAGCAGTTGCACTTACGAATGAAAGTACATTATGAATGTATCAAAAAGTAGAGAATTTTGATTTGAGAAGACTCGCTATTTAAGCTTTACCGCAGACGACGTGAAAATTGCGGTAAGCAGATTTTATAAAACTTTTCGAACCATGCTGTTATTGTTACTCTTAGTTTCGGTATGTGTGAAGCCAGGAATTTACTTACTACTCTTCATTTTTTTAGTTCCAAATATCACTGATAGATGGTGCTGTACTGTCTCAAACCTTTAGAACATTCGAACCTTTAGAACGTCTCGAGCCTTCAGAACCCTTAAATTAATGTGTTTAAAAATGCATTAACATTCACTCAGTTTTTACCTTTCATTCTTATTACCAGTTGAAACGCAAAAAAGAGGTTTGTGTTTTGAAATTGCAAGGTTATTTTGAGCTGAATTACAATTTGAGACAGCGCATCGCCATCTATTGCGAACTAAAAAACGAAATGTAGTAAAGAAAAATTCCCAACTTTACACCTGAATAACTTAAATAGTCTAACATAGAACAACTTCCATTTACTTGACAATGAATTTTAAAAACCGTCATTCGATTTTGGACTGCGTTTATGAAGTGTTCACTTCTAACATTAAAACTACCAATCCATTAAAATTACGTTTAGAGAAAGCATGGTCTATCGACCGAAAATATAAAATATCGAAATCTCATTTATCAGCAGGCAAGAAGTTTGTAAAGTGGTTCTATAGGTTTTGGAGCGATCGATTGCGTGATGAATGGTTTCCATAAGATCAAAAACTAATTAAAGAAGAACCCAGATTCGAATTTGAAATCCTTCCTCACACACTGAAAATATTTGTCATTTCTGTAATCTCACTCAAGGTATTTCTAATATTGGAAAAATCAGAATAACAATTTTAAGTTCTTAACTCAACTTCTTAACTTAACTTCTTAACTTAAAGCATAATTAAATTTATACCAGTCACTATAAATCATAGTTTTAATTGGGATAATCCATTAAAGTCAGTGTCTACACTTTCTTTGAGATAACTCTAGAAGCATATATTAAACATAAAAATATAAATCATTTTCTAATTTCACTGAAAGTTTTTCTAAAGCTGGTAATTTCAAAATATTAATTAGGAATTCTTTTAAAAAGATAAATGAATAGCGATTAATATAAATATTTATTAAATATTAAATATAAATCTAAAAAGTTTTATTCCAGATAATCCATAGAGTCAGTTTATGAACTGTCTTTGTTATCTCTAGACGAGTATAGAATAAATTGGTATTAAAAATATATAGGTAAAAATAATAATTGCAAATAAAACTTCTCAATGCACTAAAAATTCGAAAAAAAGAAAAAATAAATAAACTTTCTTTGAGACCTTTTTTATACTATAGTGTTTAATACTACCAACCATCACTTTTTATTTGTATAGTAGAGAAAAAAAAACAATGTCTGAAATCATAATTTTCGGAATGCGTTCTCGAATCACCGCACGATAGTCATAGCTATAGTAGGAAAAATGTCAAAGTCTTTCCTTTAAGGGGGCGTAGGCCTTTTAAATATATATTTAAAAAAGTCGATTTTTCGAAAACAAATATATGGAACAACAATATTTTCTGGGCAATTGAAAACAAACCGCACAATGAAATTCCTATAATTATACTAGTTATAACTAAAAGTATGTCTCTATGTAAACATTCATTAAAAAGATACGCTAAGCGCGATTTTCTCGAAACAATATTCTTTACATCGAAAATATGTCGCCAATAAATAAACCGATTTCCTTGTTTGATACTTTTATTAAAGTTTTATATTTACCGAGTCCTTGACTCCTTGAAGAACTCTTTTTTATTCGTTCTTTTAAACTTTTTTTATTCGACAAAATCAGTTACTTGTTGAAAACTGATACATTAAATTTCATATTCGGCCATTTTGCTAAAAATGGACATTAGAAATAAGCAAAACTTGACTTAAAGTACGAATTTTTGTTTTTGTGTTAAGACATGTTAAAATTGAAAAATATATAAATAAATCACATATACCAAAATTGTGTTTTCATAATTCTTAAAGGTAAATAATGAAAATAAAATATCATAACTTTTTCATATGCCTTTTTTAAGAATATTTCGCAGTCAATAAATCCTTAAAATACTCGATGCATTTTAAATTTGTTCAAAATTGTCAACATCTCTAAGGTAAATTCTTGACACATACAAAGGTACTTGTATCAAATAAGGCCATGCTCTTAATGAAGCCACTAGCTTATATCTCGTAGAGAACGGTCTCGGGTCGACACATGGCAGCACATACCTGACAGTATCCTTAACACGTTCGTATAGTCTCAACCACAGCCGGCTTCATCGTCATTTTCGGACCACTAAATCTTTTGACACGTTATTGTTAAAAACAGTCAGTAAACTTTGAAATGCAATCAGAGTAAATTATTGATTGAATTATTTTACAATCTTTGCTTGATGTACAAGATAATATAACTATCTTTCAGAATGTATATTGAAATATTCTGTATTTTTAATATTATTTGTGTTTGAAAATGAAATATATCAAAAACATAATTCATCTAATATAAGGTTTTCCTTCATTTGTCAAAAAGTTCGTGTCTTAGATTTGAGTCTTTGTTCAAAGTTCAAGACGTCCATGAAGAATGTGTAGGGTTCACTTTAATTGACATGGATACCTTTTTCTGCACTAAATGTGAATAACTTCATTTGGATTTCTTCATAAAACAGTTACTTTCTTTTGACATTTTATACATACATATTTTATTTTCAACACATAAAATGTGCAATTTAAAAACACTTTTTTATTTTGTTCTATTTTGGTGTAACATCGGTAAAATATTTGTTAATTAAAGTTAAACCATGTAGTTAGCAAATTGTGGCCTTATTTAGAACACATGCGCATAATAAGGCTATTTTAAAGTGTGTTTTGTTTTGAACTCTCCTGGCCAAAATTCAACTGCGAGAAGAATATGTATGATTTAATAGTGTAAAAATATAAATAATACATCTAACAACATTTAAAATGTTAATGCTGATATAATACATTTTATTGTGATCTGACTCGTTAGCGCGGCCTTCTTTGGCACAGGTATCTTACAAAAAATCTATGCATGCGTTTTAGAATATTGGTTTATTAAGGTCGCAAATTAAGAAGAAAAAGTCTATTAACTTATGAATTTTTAATGAAAATTGATTTTCGTTCAAATTTTTTTTTAAATTATTTTTTAAATAACTGTGTTGGATTAAAAAAGACTGCACAAAATTTTTAACAGTTATTTAATTTAGTCCTTTTAAGCTATAAATTAATTTAGCATTTTTATCCATTACTATAACCTTAGTTATTTTTTAATTTAGTCTTTTTAAGTAATAAAATGAATAACAACGTATAAAATATATAAAAAATTTATACACATTGAGCATTTAAAAATGTTTAAAACTAATTAAATCACATTTTTAGCAAATTAAATATTTTCAATTATTTATTGAATTTATGATAAAGAATACTTCTTTACAATAGTCATAGGTATAATAGAAAAATAATACCAACTTCTCTTTGATATATTTTCTAAGAAAATTAATTTAGCTTTCAGAGCGATTAAAAAAAAAAGAAGAAAAAAAAACATTAAATCAGTTTTTTTTTCTAAAAACTCGGAAATCGGACTAAATATAAAATGGTATTAACGTAAAAGGAGAAGAAAATCAGTTTTTTATTGAAATGTTCATATTCGCAATCATCCCTTAAAAAAAAAAAAAAAAAAAAACATAATTTTGTCTTTACGCGTTAAAACAAGCTAATTTAGTTTGATGTGTTTAATTTCATTTTACTAATATACATGTATAAAATATGAAATAGAAATAATATTTTTCTGCAATGTCTGTTAATTTCGATCTTTATTATTATTATTATTATTATTATTATTATTATTATTATTAACTAAAAAAATATTCTGATTTGATTCTAATTGAAACTTATAAAATAAAGGCACAAAATCTATTCTCTTCTGGGAATGGAATTGGTAAATAAACAAAGATCATACCTTTAACTATGATTCTGAATAAGAGATTTCTTGGATACCTAACTTTAACATCTTAACTGGGAAATGACGTAATATTTCGTAAAACAAGAATTTCACAACGTCATATTTAAGATATTTTAAACTAGAAAAATAAGTTAATATTTTTTGAAGTTATAATTCTAAAAAGAATATTTTCTGGCTATTTAACCTCTTAATTGTGAATGACATAATACCCTATCACATTTGAATTTAATTATGTTAATAATTTCCAGTTAAAAGGTTAAGTCAAATAAAGTTACATTGAATCACGATGAAATATCGACCGTACTCAGAGATTGAAAGAAAAGAAAGACGAAGCAGTTCGTGGTGTTTATAGAGAAATCGATTTTGAGTAAAATGTATCTTGAAAGACTAGATCTAAGGCGAGATCTAAAAATTATCTAAAGTCACATGGATGTCAGTTTTATAATCTTTGATCATTTAAAATTGTTATTAAAAAGTAAATATTCACAACTTTTACTTTCTTGATTTTGAAGATTTAGATAAATAATAGTAGATGTAAAATTGTAGTGATCAGGGTGTCATTTCTTATTGCTGCCCAATATATAATTCCTAAACCGTTAGTTTTAGAGGTATACTTCAAAAACGTTTCAAAAACGTTTCAAATACTGCTTTTCATCATATGAGAATCAATTTATGCCAAAATAGTTATTTTTTAATTACGAAATAGATATTTTTATACGGTCCCTGGATAAGTTACACAGTGTGGGGCGCTAAAACTTCCTTTTTTCAAGACGAATAAAAAAAAAAGTATTGCTGATAGATAAAAGTGATTTTTTGCTAAAGAAAGATTATAATTTGAAGTTTTAAATTATGTATTTTTAAACAAAATATCTTGAAGGGGATGTCCATCGTCCTCTATGCACTGATGCAACCGATTTCTGAAGTTTCCCTCTAAACTTTCCAACAATTTCCAACAGTTTGCATCAGAATTTGGACTATTTCTTGCCAAATAATATTCTTCAGCTGAATACGGTTTGTGGGGCGATGTTTAAAATCCTCTGCCTTGAGGTATTTTCATTAAAAAATCACGAGGGTTAGATCTGGGGAGTGCACCACCCACGAGAATGTTACCTGGAATCGATATGAACAGTTGTTCAAAAAATGGGCTGCTACCACAAACGAACGCTGTTCACCCGTACACCTAATGTTTTCTACTGATATCTACCAGACAGAAACTTTCAAGACTGCTGCGTTCGCCGAGCCTATACCCACTTTTCTACGACGGACCCACCCTTCACAATGCACCCACAAGAAAATGAAGTTTCTGCGCCCTACATTGTATTAAGAAAAACTTCCTCCATGCTCTAACAAATAAAATAGTAATTATTTTATTCTTCTACGACCAAAATTTGCACAGTTATGATATTTTGAATTATGCGTTTCCCCGCATTAAAAATGCGGAATAGAGAAACTTTTTCTAAATACCGTAATTTCCAGCGTATAAGCCGCGGCTCAAATAAATATGTTTCGGACCGGAAATTATGTTTAATTAAATGTAACGTGTTGCATCTTGGCAGTTATTTGAATTTTTTTCTTTAAAAATATTTCTGGTTTGAAACAGGCTTAATTTACCCGCGGCTTATACACCGGAAATTACGGTATAACTTATGAGTACTAATTGATGAAAAAAAAAAAGAAAAGTATAGTTTTAATTCTCATAGAGTCTTTTATAATTTTATGTACTTTATTTTGTAATGTGAGATCTTCTACGTATTAAAATTAAACCAACATTAAAAAGTTGAAAAAACAATACCATAATTACTTATCCATTATGCGTAGTATTGGGCAAGTCTTGTAATCGTTTTGAAAATCGAAATTTTTTTTTTGACGAATTTACATGTTTCAGGCACTGTGGATTCAGAAAAACATATTTTAAAAAAATGCCGTCCGTCTGTCAGTGTGTCTGTAAACGCTCTATCTCCCGAAAAAATTAAGATAGAGATTTGAAATTGGGTGCGGCGTACTTAGTATGTAATAATGGGAAGAAGCTTATTGAATTTCAGTAACCTCGATTATCCGGAAGTATTTTTTTCGGACTCTCGAAATATTCATGCTGATAAAAGGTATTTAAAAATCTTCGAAATTGTTTATTTTAAGGAGTGAATATGAAAGGCAATACAAAAACATAAATTTTGCATGAAAAATGAAGTCGATCGGATAATTAGTTGCCGAGATATTTGTAATCCTATTTTCCACACTCTTCCATTTTTCATGACCCTGTATTTCTTTCAAATTTCAATTCAAAGATATATTTTAATTCGAAATGAGATGCTTAATCCGACGCAGTAAATTGTTAGTTAATATGATTATCAATTTTGGAGTTATAAGGATGTTTCTTTTACGCAATTCAATAATAGAGCAATTAAATATTATGACGTCATCAAGCCACGATTTTATTCGAATTGCAATGCATTTTATAAGTTTACACACGTTTTATTTTCATGTGTTATATTATGCATATCCATGATGGGTAAGTATTACGGTGGCCCCCAACGACTAGTTTTATTATACACTGATGTCCAAAAGTTAAGGGGCAGAGACCGGACACTTTCGATTTCAGACGTTTTGTCGAATATCTACTGAAATTCATGATGAAATGATCCCTTGAACTTTGAGGATGTAAAGAACATGTTTGACTTCATGTTTTTCAGTGAAGATTTAGTCCCGAGGAAAATTAGGAGGGGTAATAATAAATTTAATGGCAAATGACTATGTAGGTCCTGTTCAACATTTTTGTGCATATGTGTAAGAATAGCAGGCATATTCTTGAAGTTGCTAACGTTTCTGTGAAAAATTCAATTTTTTTTTGTTTATAGCATGCAGGGTTTTAAACCGAATTTAACACTGCTTTCCGAAAACGTGACAAAGAAGAGTAGAAATAGTATAATGCAATTTAAAGATAAGATGAATATATTGAATATTTGATGGGATATGGGTATTTTATAAAATACATTTCAATTACGCATGCGCGAGCTATACCTAAGCTTTTTTTTCATGCTTTGGTAGTCAATTCTACAGAGCAACTTATATAAAAATATCATACAAATATCGTGAAAATTCAGAAAGATAGAAGCAATATAGTGAGTTGCTTTCTAAAAGTAGCTGGATTATAAGAGATTTTCCCCCCTTTTTTTAATCAGCTCACTGTATCGCCGATATCTTTCTGAGTTTTCACGATATTTGACTGGTCTTTTTACATGAGTTGCACTATAGAATTGACTACTAAATCATAACAAAACAACAACAAAAAAAAAAACTTTGCTATAGTTCGCGCATACGCAGTTAAAATTTACTTCAAACAAATACCCATATCTCATCGAATATTCCATATATTAATCTTTTAATCGCAGTATACTATTTCTGCTGTTCTTTGTCCAGTTTTCGGAAAGTGGTGTTAAATTCGGTTGAAAACTACGTATGATATAAACAAAAAACATTTGACTTTTTCACAGAAACGTTAACCTTCAGCAGAAATATACGTTCTATGCTACAGAAATGCACACAAATATTGAACATGACCTACATTTGCTACAATTTCAAACCATTTTGAGCATTTTCTGTTACTTGGGTGATCGCAAATATTATTATTAAAATTATTATTGCCCCCTAATTGTTCTCGCGATTAAATCTTCACTGACAATTATGAAGTCAAACATGTTCTTTACATTCTTGAAGTTCAAGGACAATTCGTAAAGAATTTCAGTAGATATTCGACAAAACGTCTAAAATTGAAAGAGTCCGTCACAGCCTTTAATTTTTGGACATCATTGTATATTTGAGTTCAGCAGATCTAGAAACATCAAAATGCAAACTTCCATCTATTTTGAAGGATTAGTTAGTGAAATTTGATGTATTGAAAAGTTGACTGTAATATGAAGTTCTTGGTCGTGGTAAAGTGGATTTGATACGATGAGTATTTCGATGGCAAAAAAACAATATTACCTTCTAATTAATCTGTAAAATTCAGAAGAAATGAGAATAGGCAAATTTGGAAGAACAGGCAGACTTGAGTAGATGAAGGTGTTTTAATAATATACCAGGTTCTATAGATAATGCACATGTACAGGAAAACGTTGGCTGCCCACGGCAGCGCAGGGCACCCGGGCCCGCAACACAATTCGTGAAAAAAGTTACATGTTGAAAGCAAGATGATTAACGAGAGAAGTGATTGTTTCTTGTACCATGACATGAAGTCGGATGAAAATTACATTTCGCCAAAAGGTTACAATATGGCGATCATTTCTCCAAACAGAGCATAAAGACAATTAAAAATTTAAAGGACAGAGCCATTTTTGGCATAAATCATCCAAACAAATTTTTCGGCGGTAGCCAACATGTGTGGGAATGCAAAAACCGCAAAATGGGGCTCGAGAGAGTTTTTCGCATTCTTGAACCCGCGAACCTTAGAATTTGTTATGACTTCGACATGTACGTTGGATATTTTTGGACCAGAGTTATTCAGATGCGCTTGGGAATCATTGTAATTAAAAAGGGTGTGTATGAAGAAATCAGTTAGCAACAGAACTGTGTGACCAAATAAGGAGATAGCAGATGGGCATATTTTTGCTGGCTATTTGAAAGTGTAGATGTAATGGTTTTCATTTACTTTATCAGCACAGTATAGAAATATTTTTAGAGTAAGTGAATTAAAAGGATATTAGAATAAACGGAATGAAATTTGTTACATTGAATTTAACAAAATGGTGGGAAAGGAAAATGAAAGAGTATTTTTGTAGAACAGTGAGCGTTAAAATAATGAAAAAGGGAACAAATTTGGAAAAGGGAATTAAATGAGAGGGGAATAATTACTAAAATTGAATAATATATGATGCGACATCATATTGACCAATAAATATTAAAGTGCAACATCGTTTTTTAAACAAAATCCACCAATAATATTTCATTACATTTTTTATTCATACGGTACTTTATAACTGTCCAAACATAGTGCAGATGCATATGTTTTTGAAATACTTATTACTCATTAATGATCCAAGTATTACAAATTTATAAATAGAAACATGCGCATGTGTGAAACTCAATCAATGCACTATTTGCACAATTTTTAAAAATATTGTCATTTTTTAAACTAAATTTCATAATCTTATTTCCTACCTAATTTGTTAATTTACATTGCCTCGTATTTCTAACAGGTGAAAATATAAAGTGCGCTTCAATCTCTTTGGGACGCTCTGTATATTAAGTAGCTTCATTTATATAATAAAGTGCACTTAGTATATTTTTACTGACATATTTTGATCATACTATCGCAAAGTGAATAATAAAAACCTCGATTTTAAAAGTTCTGCGGGTAAATATTGTTAGTTTCGTAAATGGGAGAAAATAATGAAATTTTCTGAAGTTAAGTGCATTTTTTTGTCATATTTTGAAGAAAGTAATTTATTATTTAATTTTTATGTCGTAATTTTCAGCTAAAACATAACATTAATAATAAATAAATTAGTAAAATATGTCAACGCATCGATAAAAGCTTTTTAATTTGGACTGCGAAAAAAATTGGAATGAAATTTCGACACACTAAATTATAGGTGATTAGTTTTGCGTATTAAAAAATACATAAGTGCGATCCAATTTTGATAAATAAATACCATTTAATGCTTGCTTTATTTTAGCTTTGAAATCATGCAATTTCTAACAGAAATGCTTTTTCAAATTAAGTTCCACTTAAAGTTTTCCGAATTGTAACCAAAAACTGAATCTCATTTTGTAGCCCAGCAGAACTTTCGAAATTATGTTATCGGATAGATTTTCAAATTGTGCTGTCGTGTGTTGAGTATAACTGCAGTAAATCTAAATTCTTAGCCCTTTACGGATTCCGCACAAACCAATTATCCGGCGTTAGAGACGACATCTTAAGGATGCAGAGTAAGATATATATTACATGTTCCAGTGTATTGTACGCATGATGATGATGATATATCGTGCAATTTTAGCCCAGTAATATTTTAAAATTTACGTTGCAAAGTAAAGTCCAGATCCACTGAGATATTTTTTGTGTAACACATGTAAAAAAGATACGATTTAATTTAATAATAAAATTAAGTGAAATGTGCTCAGTATGTTCCCTATCAACCGCAATTCATGCATATTCATCGACCGGAATTCATGTACAATACATGACAGTGCACATGACGAATACATTGAGCATACTAAGCTTTAATTTCTTATTAAATTAAATTATATATTGCTTACATGTATTAGGTTTATTGGTAAATGTGAATCTGCCTTAAAATGCTTCACGTTTGAAAGTGATTAGTGACAATTTAAAACAATGATTGGATATAAAAAAATGTACATATCAGGTCTACTAATAAAGATATTTTTATATATGAGAGAACATTTGATACTGAATCGAGAACGCATTACACTTTTGTGATTGACATTATTTTCATTATTTTCATTATATCACATATAATTCGAGATAGGATTAATAACAAATTTACACCACTAGGGTCGCTGAAGTCACTCTCCTATGATATTGCATAGCCTCTTTACTATAGGTAGTCACTTGTTCCACAACTTTAACTTTAGACGTTTAAAAATTAAGTGTATCCAGTGTATTTAACATTCCGTCAGGTGCGTCAACTACAGGTGTAGACAATGAATATATTTTGCAGCACAACTCCTAAAAATTAATGAGTGTTTCATTATTATTATTATTATTATTATTATTATTATTTTTTTAAGGAATGGGATTTTCTTAATTTTGTAGTTCTAACTTTATGTAATATTTAGTTTTTGATTAATTTTCAGCAAGTTGTACTGCAGAAAGTCCCTTAAATTCACTTGCTACACCTGCAGTTCACGCGCCCGATTGAGGGTTAAGAGTAAGCATTATATGTTATTTTATAGAAAAAATCAGCATAATTCACTACTTCATGCTATTAAAATGCTTTCTTGACAGTCTTTTAGTAATGTGTCGTTTTAATATTTCGGTACAGTTTGGTCTGATATTGTTCCGGATTTGTCTATCTCTAATGCATTATTCGACACAAGAAGTGCTGTTAAAATTAAATTGAACTTTTGTAGTTTAAACAGCTTGTGGACTGAATACAAGGGAGCGTTTTTCAATTACTAATCCAGAACGTCATTTGATAATAAAATAAAGTAAATGAAACATATTTTAATATACCAAAAATACATTATATATTGTATTACGTAAACGTAGCCTTCTGAAACTGGATGCGCTCATATAATATTCAGAATTTTTTGTGAACTATACATTATATGGTGGTTCATAAGAATTCAGATTATTAAGGTGTATATTTTTTAGATATTGATTAATAACAGTTTCTTTTTTATGCTCCAACTTTGATTCTTAGTTAATAAAACACATCATTTTATTCAACGCTGAAAAGAAGGCGCGTGCCATTGAATCTTCCTCAAATACTCTCTTTTAAGCAATCTCGACAGAGTCACGTATCACACACTTATTTCAAACGTGACATAACTCAACAATTAACTTTTTGAGATAAGACGAAAAACTTTATCAAGCATTGTGTTGCAATTAAAGAAAGGCATTAAAGTAAGAATTAAATAAATTTTAAAATATTAAAAATAATTATGAAATATGGCATAACTCTTAAGCAAATCGAATAAGTTATTTTTAAGCAACTTCTATTTAATCACCTATTTAACAAGCAAATGACATTTCTTGGACTATGTTAAAAAGAAAAAAAAATGTGTGCCACTAAAGAAATTCTGATATTTTTTATTCTGATACTATTTTTACTAACACGTTAAAAAATCAATATGATATTTAATTATATATACTTGTATTTAATTACCTATACTTTTAAATAAATAGTCAAAAATATACTATTTATATTCAAATGAGTTAGGGTAAAACACATTATTTGACGGTTTTTGACACTATTACTGCAAAGGCCAGGCGTGAAAATGGTAAAATCGCTCTAAATAAGTCATTTTAAAAAAAGTTAATGTATTTTTAATCTGTACGTTTCGGAAACTTTTCTTTCAATTTTGAGACAATCTTGCATTATTAACCATTTAAGTGGTTAATTTTCAGCTGCCGAGATCATTCACTGCGGCTAATTTAAATTCAATATACAACTGGAAAATTTATTTATTTAGATTTCTATGTTTTATATAGCATTTCCAGTAGTATTTTCCTTAAGTATTTTAGAATTTATAAACAATGAATAATATGAATGATTAAATATGTGATAACCACTTAAGTGGTTAATAAAAAATATCTAAAATCATTTTAAAAATAAGTGTGTGATGTCAGTGAAAGAACCATTGCATATAATAACTACAGATTTGCCAATTCCTGATTAGAATTTAAATTTTATAGAAGTTTAGTATTCGAAATTTTTATTAGTGACAAATTTCTATTTCTTTCAATACGGAGATGTTTGTCGTCGTTAGAAATGTGTAAGCCACTTGTGGATTGTTGTCAAAAATCCAGTTACAAATATTATACATCGCTTATAAATATATCATAATTTCAATTTTACATCACTGAACAGGGAAAAAATGCACTTTAAAATAAAATTTGTTTAAAAGCTGCAGCTCAATCTAGCTAATTTTTATGGCTTTTCAAGTAATTTGGCAATTGATTGCCCATAGAAAATTATAATAAAAAGCAAAAAAGAAGCAGATTAACTAAAAGATCGGATTACCCATACGATATCGCACTTTAGAACTAAATTAAAAATTGTCAATGAAAATATAGACTTTTATTTATGTTGAATATAAAATTAATATCAAGTTAAGTTAAATTGGTTAAAAGATACGTTGCATCGGAATATGCTAGAAACTATATTTAGATTTTTACTTTTGATTTTTTAACCTCTAACTGTATGAATATCGAGTTTTTAAATAATGAGTAACTGTATTTTAATATGTCTTTTGTTAATTGAAATTATACTATTAAATTCTAGTCTTATGATGCAGTACTTTTACGACAATACATATTTTTCTTTTGCACACATTTTTATATCATTGGAAGCAAGGTTTTTCATTCTTTGAGAATAAAAACCCTAAAAGAAATCCAATAATGCAGTTTTGACCAATAATGCAGCCATCTCTAAACTGTCTGTGATATCCTTATCGTAATCTCTAACATTCATGTGATTATTAAAAAATACGACACATATTTTTCCTTGCATTCCAAAGCCTGCCGAAACCATTATGGAGCCATCAATTTCAATTACGGAACCATCTATCTGACCTATCTAAATTAAACTTATTTCATCAATAAATTATATTTTAGAAAAAAAGTAGTATTTATTGGTGAAAAAAAGGTGGAATTTAGATGGACTAGATGGTTGGTAATTTTACCGACATGAATTTCGAACAATTTATTTTCCAATCGGTAAGGTAGCAATGGTTCTGTAATGTTTTGGGAAGTCCAAGGAAATGCATATGTCGTAATTTTAATTAATCACGTGAATGCTAGAGATTACCAAAAAGCACTTAATAACCACTTATTACCAGTTGCCGAAGAAATCGGGGGGTCTTGTTTTATGTTTGAACAAGAGACTATCCCGTTTCACTCTACAAATTCTACTTTTCAGTGATTTCTATTCAAAAGTGTGCACATTATTCAATGGCCTGCTTTAAGTCTTGCTTTAAGTCCAATAGTCCACCATCAAGAGCTAGTGGAAAACAATACAATTCCACAAGTGGACTAAAACAAGCGATTTTGTTTCATTGACGTATTATTGGCTAATATCATTTGTAGAAACTCTTTAATTCAATGCAATAATAATAATTCATGAAGTGATTCTGCAGAAAGGAGTAAAAAATTCCGAATAGAACAAATTTTATAACTCTATTTCATTTGGTGGACATATCATTTTGCAATATCCATTTTTTGTATATTGCATTTTGTAAATATATTTGCTATAAATTTTTGTTCACATTAATTTGCGTTTATAAGAGTTTTGTTCTTTGTACAAAATATTATTTAATACTCTAATGCAATAATTTAGAAGAAATCTTAAAATTTTGAGGTGGACCTAACATTTTGCAATTGAACAAAACTTCCAGACGCTAGTAAAATAAAAATAAAAAAGTTATTGAATGTTTTTTTTTTTTCGCATTGAACGTAGCTTTTTCTTTTTCTGCATGGTATAATAGACTCTCTCAGTTATTTTAATCATAAATTGATATCTTTTTATGGAAGATTGGAATGTAAGTTTTCATTCGCTGGTATTATTAAATAAAAAATCCTGTTTTGGGGGTTAAGTTAATTTAGAAATACATATGCGATATCACTGAAACCGTCACTACTTAATGTAATTTCAGCATTGTCAGTCCCTGGTTAGGATTTTATTTTTACAGCAGTTAAATATCTGAAATTGTTATCTTACATAATATACATGATGAGGTAGTTCAGCAGAAGCTTATATCGTTAATTCAATTTTCGCTATTTTTTAAGCCAAGTTTATCCCAATACAGATTGATTTTTACGAGAATTTCGGGATTTGTATAAGTTCTTTATGGACGGCGTGTGCAGTAAATGGATGTAAATAATTGCGCTCTTAATAACACCTGAAACAAAACACCTTATATCGTTAATTCAATTTTCGCTATTTTTTAAGGCAAGTTTATCCCAATACAGATTGATTTTTACGAGAATTTCGGGATTTGTATAAGTTCTTTATGGACGGCGTGTGCAGTAAATGGATGTAAATAATTGCGCTCTTAATAACACCTGAAACAAAACACTCACATAGATTCTTAAAATATATTAAATTAGTTGGAAGTCAAACCTAAAATTAATAAGATAAATTAATATTTCCAAAAATGGTGGCTGTTTGATAATTGAAGTCTATTTTTGGCACTAATTTTTCATTTTGAGAACTATTTAAACAATTGAAAGTATTAAAAATTGTAGTTTTTTTAAATTTTGCATTCCAATTAAAATGTTTAATTAAAAACGAAACGATGATACCTTGAAAGGTTTAAGCTTGAAAACCTACATCGGTTAAAAATCGCTTGTTTTAAGAAAAACGCGTTTAAAGTTTTTGAAAGGCTCTTTTGTCAGCCGTGACACTGACCTGTTAACCCATAACGCCCAAAACTATGATTTTTAAAATATATCTCCACAACACTTTTTCTATTATGTTATTTAAGCAGATTAGAGCATTTTAACCATAATAAAATAAAATTACTAAACAATTTGTTATTACGTTTTATTAAGTAATTGTGTTTATCATAGTTTTTACTTCCACTAAACTGAATATTATTTTGATGTACTTTCTTCCTGTTGAAGAAAGATGCTCTCTACCTCTTTTTAGCACTTTCCAACCTAGTTGAAAAGTGCTTATGACTTCGGTTTGTCTGGCCGTCTGTCCGTGCTCTAACTCCCGTAAATATGCTCGGATTGCTCTGCAATTTTTATATGTTAGTGTCGTTATCTATAGCACGTTCCCTATTTCAACTGAAGTGTGTAGCACTTATAGTTTTATTACAGGGACACTCAAAAGAATTCCGTTACATTGCGGTCTATGGGGAAAAATCATTTGCGGTTTATTTAAATAATGTTTCACTGTTTTAAACGCATTGAAATTTATATATATCACTAAGGTGCATTAGAAGACGCTTAATATGTAATAGGGTGTGCATAGCACTTATAGTTACTTTACAGGGACAGTCAAAAGAATTCCGTTACATGACGTCTATGGAGAAAAATCGTCTGCGGTTTATTTAAATAATGTTTCGCTATTTTAAACGCATTGAAATTTATATATATATATCTAAGGTGCATTACAAGAGGCTTACTACAGAATAGTGTGTGTATAGCAGTCATCGTTCATTTACAGGGACACACAAAAGAATTCTGTTAACACTAATTCCTGGAAGTGCGTTTTAAGTTACTAAACGCGATTTTAATTTTAACTCGCTTTTTGTCTATTACATGGTGTGTATAAATTCTGTAGATCCTATACAGGGCAGCACAAAAGTTCGCGAACACATTTCCGTTTATTGACAGAAACTCCAGAAAGATAATTTTAAACTGTGCTACGCGTTTCCTAATTAAACTAAAATTTAGCATCCTAGCATATACAAATCTATAGATCATATACAGGGCTGAATAAAAGTATTCGGATATTTTTCCGAATATTGTATCTGTTGGAAATTCCTGAAATTATGTTTTTAAATATGTTATGCGTTTTCCAAATTGTTTACTTAGATGTTATCTTTTAGCTTACTGTTTCCTATGCAGAAACGAGCATCAATCTCGTATATTTATGAATGTCTGGTGTTTTTATGAATAAATTTATAACTTATCAATTCCAAATACTGACGTTTTCATGAATAAACTTATATTTTATCAATCAGAAAGGAATCCTTGATTTATGTGAAAACTGTAAGTGATAGAAATTTTTATGCATATCCCCCAACATAATCATAAATAAGAAATAAAAATCATGTATAATCAATCAAGCATAGATTATGAAACACTCCAACACATTCAGAATAGCATAACAAAACTTCACAGTTTAATATGATGAAAGATGATAATGTCGAAATAAACAATTTGGAAAACCCATAACACATTTTAAAACACAATTTCAGCAATTACCATGTATAGTCAGAAAAATATCCGAATTATTTTATGCAGCTCTGTACATGATCTATAGATTTGTATAACCGACATAGTATGCAGAAATATAGTTCAGTTAGGAAACACATTACATAGTTGTAAATTGCATTTCAAAAATTTCCGTCAATAAGCGGATATGTACTGGAATTCTTTTGTGCAGTCCTCTGTATGATCGACAGAATTTATAAACACCAAGTAATATGCAAAAAAATAGTTAAATTTAAAAATGCATATCACAACTGAAAACGCACTTCAAAGAATTATCGTTCATAGACAGTACTATAAGCTAATTCCTTTGTGTGTCCCTGTAAATGAACGATAAATGCTATGCACACCCTATTCTATAGTAAGCATTTTGTAGTGAGCCTTAGTTCTGTATATCAATTTCAATAATTTGAAATAGTGTAACTTTATTAAAATACACTGCAAACGATTTTTGCCGACAGACTGTAATGTAACGGAATTTGTGAGTGTCCTTGTATACGAACTATAATTGGTCTTCCTGTTTAATACCAAACATTACATTATAAATCTTAATAACATATATAAATTACTTGGCAATACGACTATATTTACGCGAGTTGGTGATCGGACTGACAAGGTCAGACAATTAGCGAGACAAACCGAATTCATAAAAACTTTTCAACTATGTTCGTAAATTTTAAAAATACACATGAAACACCTTTAATGTTAAAGAAATATAGTTTCATTGCAGGTCTATGTTATTCTTCTATTCTTTTAACTTTAAAAATTCTTTCAAAGATTTCTACTAACCTGTAATATGAAACTTATCTTCCATAATGATAATCTTCAAATGCTTGAAAGAAGAAATAGGTCAATTTTAACAAAAGGAACAGAATTGCTTATGTTGTTGTTAAAAAGATGCATTTCTCTCTGGTAACTATTAAACATTATTTCTATGAAAAAATCCTGGAAAATGAGATAAAATGTTTTTGGAATTTATAGAAAATAAAAATGTACTAGTAGATATATAACAAGTATATGGATACAAGGGTATTCAAAATACACTGACTGTTTTTAGAATCTAATACAAAATAAACGTGTACAGCTAAAGATGTTATTCTTGCACAAGTGTAATGTGTACCAGGAATTTCTGAACTATGCATCCTTATTGCAGTTGTAAATATCACAGATAGAAGGCGCTAAATTTCAAAATTCTCGAATTAACCTTGCAATTTCGAAACGCAAACCGTATTGGGGCATATCAAGAGCTGAACAGAAGGATGAAACTGAATGAACTTTGATCCATTTTTATACGTTAGATTTAGCATTATAACAGTTTCAGACACCACCTTGCCATTTATAGGTGTTATTTTTAAATTAAAACAAGAAAGTGTCCGACCTCACGCATTAATTTTCTGGAAGAATAACTTCAATAGCTGTTACAGTTTGCTTTTTATGAATTTTAGGAACGTTCAGTCCTATTATTTAAAGGAACTCTGTTTTAGAGGATATTTAAGAGACTCTGTGTGTATAGTTGTTATTTAAATCACATACGTGAGATTGCTTACATTTTTTCATATCATTTACCTCAGAGAAACTATCTAATAGGATATATTCTATGAATGAAGCTTTCATAAATTTAAATGAACTGCAGCCCTCTTTATCGGTTAAAGGAATATTTCGCTTAATGTAATATATTCTCGTTAACTTAAACCACTCCAATCGGCTTCCATGTTAAAAAATTCCGGTTAACGAAAAATATTTTTAACTCTAACACAATATGTTTGTTTCCATTCCTGACATTTTAATTTAGTAATTATTAAATGCATGTTTTCAAAGCATTTCATTTGTTCTTTCATAGAAAAAGTTAAAAATCTTTAGTAATACGTTACAAATGACACTATAAAAGTGTGTATTTAAAGATCACGAATATATAGTAGATATAATATTAAAATAATAGATAACAATAGATATAATATTAAAGAGAAAGTTGGAGTTCTTCTTTTCTTCATTTCTGGCTAGTATCTATATGAAGTTTTCAAATATAAAATCCGACGTGAAGTGATTACTACGGCTAATTTGTTGGTTTAGCAAGTTAGAGATTAATTTATTTCAGACACTAATGCTATAATAAATAAAGTTAAAGATATTATTTAGTCTGTTAAGAAGTAATGCCTCCCTAGCAACCAAAATAATAGAATAAATTTGACATTTTTATGACATTAAACTAAATAACATACAAGATATCTGACCTTTAATGAATACCTTTAGTACTATACATCCTTTGAACACAATTGATACAATTTGTGTGTCTATCGTTTCCCATAAAGATAATGTCAAAGTTCAGCAAAGAAAACTCGCCTTATGAGTAGTGTTTCAAAACCGGAAATGTTTTTTCCCAATTTCCATACATTTTACCATCTCAAATAATATAAAGTGCGCATGGTAAATTGGTAAATTAATTTGCATCTCCTTATTCTACTTGTTTCTAATAAATTTTGAAAAACTATGTCTCTAAGGTCATGATTTAACATTATTTTGTCAGATATAAATGTTAAATAAGGAAACCATAATAGAGAAATAATAACTATAATAAAAAAACCCATAATTTCTGGACTCTATACAGGTTGAATTGCTAAAAGAATTTCAGACTTCAACAACATTCCTTTAAATAGAGTTTACAACGTAAAAAAGGTGCAAATTGCTTATCTTTATCTCTCCATACCTATAGTCCAATAGAACTAATGCTCGTATTTACCATCTACCTCAACCTAGAAAATATCGGTCGAACGCTCAAATGAAACTCACGATAAACCTGATTGGATCTGACCAAAGCAAAGTCCAATCAGATTAATGATGAATACCATTTGAGTATTCGAGCGAGGTTTTCTAAGTTGAGGTAGATGGTGAGGACGAGCATTAATGTACAGGCTGAAATACATTTGAGTTTTCAAAAGCTAAATAAAAACAATGCAAATAAGCGAAATAACAAGAATAACATTTTACTTTCTATGAAGGAATATCATACAATCAATCAAATAAACAAAAAAATAACTAAATAAATGTAGGATACCAAAAGAGATTTCGGATAAAAAACAATAAATGTAGAATATCAAAAGTGATTTCGGATAAAAAACAATCAAGAGAAAGGCAGCGAAATATTATGCGAAGTTATGAGAATGGAAAGATATGAGCGGTGCCTTTGCTTCACACTTCCTTCGCCGTTTTGGTCCACATAAGCTGGTTTCGAAAGGAATTTCGACGATCACACGTGCGATCCTGGAAAGAGGGGACCTGTTGATAACTTTCCAAATTTACATTATTACAGTAACGTTTTGCCATGTACGTATTTAAAAGAGATGAGAGGGGAGGGGTGTATTTAAACTAATCCTGAAAATTGGAAAAAATATGGAAATGTGATTAATATTATTTTATTTTATTTGTTAATTTATTTCTTCATTTTTCTATGGGGGTACACGTGCTCATGTGTTCCAGTAGAGGGGCCGCCACTGATCTTACACTTTCTTCAACTTCTAAACAGTATGTACATAACGTTATCGAAGTCCGCAATTTTCTTCAGCAGTTCATCTTGCGCGCAAACTACACATTATCGTCACATAACTTTGTACTCCTTCGACATGATTATTGTTATCAGCATTAATCATCCCGATGATTAATGAAGATGATGCATTATATGATTTAACACTTATATCTGGAAAAAAAATGATAAATCATAAACATAAAAAAATAATATTTTTTCAAAATGAATAAGAAACACGTGAAATAAGGAGATGGAAACTTATTTCCAATATATTGCGCGCACCCTCGATATATATAAAAAAATATTTCTGAGTCACACTAGGCGTATAAATCAAACTACATAGACATATTACACAGAGTGTTTGCAGCAAATTTTTAAAATATCATTTTTTGTAAGGATGGATAATGAAAAAATTAAGTTTACGATAAAAATAAAATACGCGACAAGTTGTTTATAATGAAAGAAATGTACAATGCATTGTAAAAATTGGTGCGAGTACATCCCTTAGATAAATTTAAAGCTACGGGCCTTTCGTGGTTGAGTAATTATGTGGACCGCGATCTTAATTTACGGTTTTCAGACTGTACGTGTTCCGCGTATGTTTAGGCTACCCTTTTTTTCAAGCTTATTCTAGAGTGTACGCCTAAACCTTTCCCATATGATGATTTCTTACGTTTTTAAAAACATGTCTGACTTTATAATTTGAAGAATTTTTATCAATATCTTCAATTTACTTCAAAAATTTCCCTTTTGATGTACTTTTGACCACAACAGTGTAACTGCAAAATTAAATGAACAGTGTAATTAGAATAATGTAATACAAATACACTTGAAAAATAACAATTATAGCACATTATTAATGATTTGTTTTGAAGAAAAGTTTTTTAAAGAAGACATTATTGGCACTCTTCACCCAGTAAAACTTATTGTTGCTTACTTCTTTAATCTTAACCATAATGTAAGGTAAAGCAATTTTATTTTCAATAAATACAGAGGCAGTTTCAACTGCGAAAAAAAAAAAGAACGGAAAAAATGGCGTTATTAATAATTAGCTGAAAAAAAACCTATATTCTCAAACTAATATGATATAATAACTATTAATCTGGAAATTTTCCCAATAAAAAAAGAACTATTAAAATGTAATTAGTCTGAAACTAAAAAAAGCAGAAAGAAAAATTAATTGAATATATTTAGCCATTTCTGAAAAATATCCTAGAAAATCGAAGGTACCCTTATGGGGAGAAGAATTGATAACTAGGGTCAGTTCCATACTATAGGTTAGTTCTATTATGTTTGTATTTTAACAGATTACGCTGGAAACATTTTATTGTAACTATTTCAATGAGTGCTGTACCCTTACAGTTTCTTTTTTTTTTATTTTAACATCTATACTCCGCTCATCGCCATTATGATATGATATAATTTCTAATACTGCAGAAAATTCACTGCAGAAAATTTAGTAATATAGAATTGGTGAAGTATTGTCTCCGTAAATGTGCTGCAGTAATTTCTATCTTTAAATCATCATTTATTATGCAGTTGTATCCCACTTGAATGCAGTCCCGGAAAATGCTGATTTTAGATAAATAAATACAAGGGGCAATAAAAGTACGTCATACTTGTATATTAATTGCTGTTGAAAGAAATTATGTTGTCGCAGGATGTGCTGGACATGTCCTCTCTAAGCTTCCAAATACAGCTAAATACCACTTTGCATGTTTCTGAAAGTCTGCCAGAACCACTGGTGTCAAGTGAAACAAGCAGTATAAATATAATTCTGGACACGAAATTTTAAATATAGTTAACTTTCACCATTTATTTCTACTTTGTCTTCTTACATCTCTGTAGGAATAAAAGAAAAACAGATCAAAAAATACTATATATTTTTTGCCTTTCACAAGAAAATAAAACTTAGTATCTTTCTAAAGAAGCCCTCAATCAAAAGGAGAATCACTTGAAAAAAGTTCTAAGTGCCCGTAAATGTTAGTAGTGAATTAATTATTTAGTTAATTTATAGTATTTTTACATAAGTCGTTCCTTGCTTATCCTACGTAGTAGTGAATATTACTTTTAAAAATTAGGAGAAGATGAGACACAGTGAACCGCTTTTGAAAGTTTTATTTTCTTCTTCTAAAATTTCTAAATATACCTTAGTTCCTTATCTTTTTTATTAATTGTTTGAAAGCGCAAGTCTTAATAGTTTTAAACAAAAAATACTTTTTATTACTTTGTCCCGCTGTACCCCATGTCAGGGGGGGAGGGGTTAAAGGTCTCGTAAGAAGACATTCTTTTTTTTTTTACGTAAGGTAATTTCATAGTTATAAAAAAAGTTCTCGTGGTCTGAACTGATCGAAATTTTTATCGATTATAAATAATGGTTTTAAAGCCCGTTTAAAAATTTCGTGAAAAAATATTGTTATCTAGTAGAAAATAAATATGTTTTCTTCTCGCTTATTTTTTGTTTGTTTTCGCTTCGGCTCCTTTAACATAACAATAAAAAATAGTTCTCATCTTCCGAACTCTTTGAAATTTTAATCGGTTATAAATATAGCTATATGCAAGATCTTTTTAAATTTTCGTGAAAAAATATGCATATTTAGTAGTGAAAACATAAGTCGAAACAGAGTAAATCCACGACGAAACATCTTGCCTTTTTGCGTATTTTTTCTAAAATTTCTCAGATTTTATTTTTTTTAAATACTTCTGCACGTACGAATGTTTCGATAAATCTGTAGGTGATGTATATCTTGTCCACCAAAGTGCTCTAAAAAGTTGTGACAAAATACGGACGTTTAGTTACTTTTAGTGTAGAAAAAAGATCGTCTCCATGAAGTGCAAAGTGACCTGCGTTTACCGGCGCTTTCGAATTAATTAAAATTCGTATTTTAAAAAACCAATTAAACCATCGATTAGAAGGAAGTTCAAGCTATAACAGCATTATTTTGGTTTGTCAGTACCAGTAAAATTGAGCTTTGGAGAGGCGTTGCCATAAAAGGGAATAACGTCTTTTGGGAAAACGACACTTTAATTATTTTTCAAAAGGTTAACAACAATATTTTTTCGAATTGAAAGCGGCGAGACGTAAGAGTATTATCTTTACGAATATGCCTTCCAATTTTAACTGTACTGAAGAGTTTGGCAGATTTTGGTTTAAAAAACTATGGAATAACAAAAAGAAAACACTTACTCGGTTCTTAATTTTCTACCGATGCGTAAATCAGGTTCTGGGCATGCGTGAAAGCTTTTGCTGGCTCGAAATGAAAGAGATGAGTTTTTAATTAATACCTCAGCTAATTATAAAAAATAAAAAATCTGAACCTCAGGTGCATCAGGATCACCCTTTGACTATCTTAATCCAAATTTTCAGACTTGTACGTGCGGTAGATTTCGCTAGCCATCGCGAACGAACACACACACACACAGAACGAAACTTTCCTTTATTACTATAGATGGAACCGCAAATTTTGTTTAGATTCACCAATAAATGAGGGCCCTATATTTAAATTCAATTGTTGTTTTCCTCTATACTTCTAAATTTTATTAACCGAAAATATAAAATTTCAGAGAAGCAAAATTTGACTTTTGTAGCTAATAACAGCAAACTTCTTTAAAATGAATAAATTCTGCTTTTATCACATGATTTAAAGATGAAAATTTACATTACTATATTGTTATTTTGAGTACTAATATGAAGTTGCAACAATCTAAAATAAACACAGAAGGGCTGACATTTTTTACGCTGCATGTAATTACAGAAAATGTATGTAATGCTATTAAGACCTTTAAAGAATAGACGTCTGATGCTGACGTACTAACCTTTTAAAAATTGTCTCCTGGAATAATAAGTATTTTTAAGAATTCAATGAATTTGGAAATTTTCATGAAGTTAAAGTTTTCAAATTTTATTGCTATTATATATATATCTATATATATAAATTAAATTGATGAAGACAACTTTTGAAACTCAGTACGTCGATATCGGATAGCAACTTTATGATGCTGAAAACCGAAATTTAATAGGTATATTAGGTATTAAAGAATTTTATGTTTAAATTTACCCGTAGTTTAACATTGGTTTTCGTGATTTGTGAAGAGTCATCTGTTTAGCTAGCTTCTCCTAAAAGAAATTATTTGGCTTTCGGGCACGAAGATCATGTTTTGCACTCATGAGCTAGGTAGACTGGGATTCAAGATTATGGTGGATTCCGAACCCCTACGAACATGACCATTCAAATTCGGGTGCTTTTTAGCCATCGATCCCACACACAGTAGAGAATTTTTCGGAAATTGTGGCCAAAACTCGAATTACTTTCTGCTTTTCCAAGTTTTCTCGTGAAAAAGGCAAAAAGTCAGACTGAAGAAATGTGTTGATAAATTGCTATGGATCAATATTTTATGAAACTTGGATCTCACGAGTTATATTTAGGTAAAATTATATGAAGGTCCGGATAAAATTCAAGTAGTTTCGTATATTTATTAGATCAAATAATTTAATAATAAAACTCTATTATTTTTAATAAAATCGTTTAAAAGCAGAAATATACTATTAATATTGTAAAATTAATATTACAATTTTTTGGCGCATTTATTATCTCTACGGAATACGGCGGAATTAAATTGTTTTGGGAGAAATATATACTTATATGTGAAATTACTTTGACGACTTTTCTACAAAGAATTTATATATTTACAGTCAAAATCTACTGATACAGACTTCCTGAAACAAGATCCATGTTCAATAACCAAAAAAAAAAAAAAAAAAAAAAAAAAAGATATCTAAAATATAAAGTTTGAGCGATTTTGAAATAATGAAAATTAGTTAATTTTCATTATCATCAATTCAACATCAAAAACAAACTGTTAAGCATTTCCCCACTCGATGGACTTAGAATGAAATAGACATAGTCTAAGGATATTAATCTGCAATTATGCAAAGTTATTCATTGAAAGTATGCAAGTTCTAATTTCGGGTTTTTGCCAGCATTTTGATAAATTTCGTTAGTGTGCAACGTCAATAAAAACAAGCAAGTTTACGTTTGTGAATCGTTAGATTAAACAGACTGTTGAAATCCAACTTACATGAACTTTCAAGGTGTTTTTTATAATTTTTATACAAATGTTACTGAATAATACTGATATTGTTTGATATATTTTTAATCTCTACAAAATTTATACCAGAATTAAAACGTTCAAATTTAAAATTGATATGCAGCTTTTAAATGTATATTATGAATTAAAAAATGTGCAAACGTTGTCGGAAAGTTTAAATTTTTTTATAAATCTTTGATAGTTATATACAAATAAATAAGTTCGTTGTTTATATAATTTTTTTTCATATTCTTATAAAGTTTGAAAAGAAATAGTATCTTTAAAACAATATTCAAATCGAATATGGATGCAACTAAAGTTACAAAGAAATAATATATTTACTTCAAAACCTGAAAATATTAATTTTTATTCCAAAGACATGATGAGCAAAGTGACAATGGCACCAGATTTTTTTTCTAAGAACTGTTTTTTTGCAAAATAAGATTAATGAGCTTTCTGGCGGAGACAGTTATTATTTAGTGCACTAAATGAAAATGTAGCAACAGAGATTACATTTTTCGAGGACAAAAATTTTATTACTTTTATGGAAATAATAAAAAAATAAATATTTTAATTTATCAGGACGAATTTCTAAAAATATTATTACTACTAATTAGATTAAAACATATTAATATTATGTTAATCACGATGTTTTGCAGTAAAGTCGCTGTGAAGTTGTGACCATGATCATGGTCATTTCGGCAGATTAAGATGATAGCTAAAAAAAGCAAAAATGGAACTAATGAAGTAAAAATAAATAAAATCTTTTAAATTACATAGTTATCATTATTTCTAAAAAATGTTACTGCGTTTAATTTATAATGTAAAAATATATAAAGTTGTAGACAGGAAAAACTCTATTAAAAATAATATCATGCAGAAATAGCCGCATTTACATAAAATACCATGTATAGATACGTAAAGAAACTTGATAAACTTTGTTTTTAGACCTCTTTCTTTTTATGTAAATACTCTTTATACATTTTGCAAAACGTAATTTTATTTTGTAATAAATCTTTACAGCATCATCATATATCATTAGATTTCAGGTATAATAAATTCAGGTTATAAAATACGTAAGAATTTCAAAAATGAAATGAAACAGTGTAAAATGTTTAAAATTATATTTACTTTGAGAGTATTTACGAATGTATTTAAAAATAAAATTTTGACATGATATATTTAAAATGTGTTTAATTGCTAATTACATGCTTGTAAGCATCTCACTCATAAAATATTTAACAATTCACAAAAATGCTTAAACAATTATTATATTAAATAAGTTAATTATTTTAAGAAAATAACTTATAAAATAATTATTGTCTTTTTTATAGAATATCATTTTAAAAGAAGGAACACTGGATTGCCAAAATGTACTACAAATTTATCTTATTCCTCAATGTAGTCAATAAAAATGATTCTACTAATGTAATGAATGTTATACATGTCGCATAAATAAAATTAAGAATACGTATTTGACAATAGTTGTAATTCATAAACTTCTAACCGATACTATAACATCTATTACACCATCCTATTACACGAGGCGTGCAAGTGTCCCTTACTTTTTGGCAATACCATGTTGACACATGGCTTAAAAAAGTGTTACTCAAACAAAGTACTTTTTATTGTTGAAGGAATTTTGTCACTTGTAAAGAAGCAGTGTCACATTTAGCCAATGAAATGCTTGGAAAACTGACATAATGTTTTTACTGACGATTTATCCATTCATTCATCTATTTAGAGCAGCCATACTCAACCTTTTTTTCTCGCGGGCCGCAAACATATGTTTGGAATGTTCGGTGGGCCGCAACACAATTATATTATAATGTAAAAGAGGGGTAATTTAAATAGTAAGATTTAAAAAAAGTAGTATATAACAAACCTATATAATGAAGTTAATATAATCAGTAGGATTGAACATTTGTCGAAATAGAAATCTTGCTAAAACTTTTAACACCACTATTTCCAAACAATACACTTTGTGGTAGGTTTCAATTGCAAATAATGTACAAATATTGGTATATAACATTTTGCTACCAAATTTTTCCACGGTAAACGTTCAACACTAATAAGCATTATTAGTTTAACGTAATGCTTATTAAGAAAAATACCTGGCGTATTTTGCTTATAAAAATATAGCATTTCCAAGTTCTAAAGAAAGAAATAAGGTGATTTGCTTTAATAAATTAATAGTTTTCTCAATACAAAAATTCTTTTTTTAAAGTTTATACACTTAAAAAAAAGTTTTTGTACTCAGAAAACGATTTATTACATTTGCACTATACATTTCTATAGAAATGTATGGTGCAAATGTAATAAATTTGGTATAATATAGGTTTAGTGTTGAAGATTAAGAAATGTATACACCACTATAATACAAATAGAAAACTACATGTAAAAAGAGCTTTTGACTAAGGAAACGGTATTTAAGATAGTTTTAAATTAGTAATTTCAAATAACAGGACAGTTTTTCTCTTCCCATTAAAATATATAAAAGAACAGTGAAGGTCTTAAACTTTTATACACATCTCAATTAATGTAATAAATAGAGGTTATTGATTATGTATCTCGGGCCGCACATAAAAGGTCTCCGGGCCACATGCGGCCCGCGGGCCGCAGGTTGAGTATGGCTGATTTAGAGGGATGAATATGAATGCGAAAACGTGGCCAGGTGTTTTATAGTGATCTTAGACACACGGATTAGAGGGATCGTGGTGCTGCGGAAATTTTTGTCCCTTCAAATTATACCAAGTAATAAGAACTTAAGGATATTTTTGTTGCAAATTCCTTAGAAAAAAGCCCCGCTATAAAAGTTTCAGGAACCGGGATCGAATGGTTTCGGTTGCCACTGATAAAATGGCTGTGTCACAAATGGCAACTAGAATGAAAATGCTCAGTGTGTATCTTTTGGTTTATCTGGCGCTTATAGTAATGACACTATCAGCAGTATTAGCAGTATTATATTATAAGCACTACAGTTTTACAGTACTTTCAGCAAAGTCTTCTATTCAGGCATACGATGGCCAAAAAGGTTGATTTTCAAAGTTATACTTTTTTACTTTCTCCTATCTTTACAAGAAGAAGGTATTGGATTCATGAAAATTTTCAACTTCACCTATTCGACGGATTTATACGTTTTAGAAGGTCTTGAAAACGATTTTGCTGTTTTTATAGAATGTCTATCTGTAATCTGTAAGTCAATCTGTCAGTCTCTGTGTGTGTATCTGTATGTGGCAAAAATTTTGTGGGCGCTCTATCTCAAGAACCAAAGCACGGAATTTAATAAAACTTTAAATTCAGTTAGACCGTGATATAAATTGTTGCTGATTAGTTTTTGGTGTAAATCGCTCAACAGGTAGCGCTGTTATGCTGCATTTTTCACGATAGCTATAGCTCAAGAACTAATGCACACAGAAATTTCATAAAACTTCAGATTCTGTTAGATCTTGACAAAAATAAACGTTGATTACGTTTTGGTGTAAATAGCCCAATAGGTGGTGCTGCTATATTATTTTTTCATGCTTTTCACGATAGTTATAGCTCATGAACTAATGCAAAGAATTTCATCAAACTTCAGACAGATTCCGTTAGATTTTGACATAAGTTGTTGTGGATTAGGTTTTGGTGTAAATCTCTCAACAGGTGTCGGTGCTATGCTACATTTTTCAGGATGTACACGGTTTTAGGAATAGTCATATCTCAAGAACTAATGCACGGAATTTAATAACACTTTAGATTCAATTAGACCTTGATAAAAATTGGTGCTGATTCGTTTTTGGGGTATGTGAAACCTATATGAGACAGAAGAAAGTTTTGGGATCAGCACATCCGACTAGTTAATTTTTATACGACTCTTCTAGATAAAATTCGTCAATTAAAGAATTTTATTTTATTTTACTGTAACAAGATCATTATAGAAATTGCATATATATTTCTTTAAAATTGATGAGTTTTGCTGAATTAAAAACTGATCATTATGATTGTGATCCGTATATCAATCTAGAAATGTAAATGTGTGACATATTGCGAGAAAAACGAACCATGAACAACAAGCAGTTGACCTTAAACAAGACATTATTAATCACTTGTAACAATATTAGTGGGGTAATTTTCCTAGAAATGTTTCGATTCCAATGCTAAATTTTCTAATTATTTTTCAAATTAAGCGTAAATAATAATAAAAAATGTTTTTATATTTCGTTGAACTTTTCTAACGTCATGCATGTATTTTCCCAGATTGTGAGAAATATTTTTATTACCATTGCATTTTTACATTATACAGATGCTATGTTCGTAACCAACATGTCCACTGAAATTATGTTCACAGACCTGACAAAATAATAAACTAAATTGAATGATGCTGCTGAATTTTGTGATATTATTATTACATATTATTATATTTTTACAGTTTTATAATTTTTACTTGTTTTTATCTTGTATACAAAATTGATGAGAAGATCTTTACTCATTTGTTTTACATAGTTAGTTTTAAAAACTTAAATATTTCACAAAGATAACACTTGCAACGGATTTCTGCGTTTAAAATGACTGACAGGCTTCTCTTTCACATTAAAGTTTTTTTCTGCCATCTGTCGATCTGTTTAGTAGCTATTAATTTTCTGGATATGGACATGACTCAATTTCTTGTGACAGTAGTTACTTATTAAATATCCTATAAATAAACAAGATTACCCTAAAAATTATTTTTAAATACACTACTTATTTGACAATAAGTAGTGTATTATGAAATGAGAAAAATTAAAATCAACTTTATAGACCTGATCTGGGGTAAAAAATAGAGATGTGATAGTCCACAGACTTCATTTGCCAGGCTCTTTGCACACATTATTTATGTAAAAAAGACTAATATGTTTTACTCTTTTTTTATTTACATATATTGTATGGATATACTACACCACATTTCCATTATAACATATTTCCAATTGCAATTACTTTTTCAATAAATTATCTGTGGCATCGTTTTGTAATGACCCAGTGGCGAAGATCTCCAAAATATTTACAGAAGCCCTATTAGAAATACTCAACAACACATTGGAGATGAGCTAAAGTATTTTGAAAATGCTCTGTGAATTGCTTTTTTTTAAATTATGTTTCTATGATTTAAAACGATATTTGTCTCTTTATATGATTTCTGGCTGTTCAACACTTTATTTACATTTATTTGTGATGCAATTTTTCCCCACTTTAAACATACTTTTCTCCCTAAAGAACGCAATAACTAATTTGTGAATGGTGCTATTTCTTCCGTGCCTTATTAAATGGTACGAAAAATAGAAATAAGTATTTTTTTCCCATTTTTTTCGTTCAGTTAAAGAATCCCACTACGTTTAATTAACCAATATTTTGCAAATGTGACAGAAAATTTTTAATGTTTTATTTGAAAGACTATAATTTAGCTATCCAAAACTGTTTTCGTTTCTTCGTAAAATCATTGGAAGTGTAGAAAAGTGTAGTTATGGTTGTTTTTGTTTCCGCTCTCAAGCTGGAAGTGTGTATTTAAGTAACCTAAAAAAATCTTCCAATATTGAGATTAAGGAATGTACTGCGTATAAATCTGAATATCTAAGAAATTCAGGGAAGTAGTTTTAGTAGATTTACAGAAATAAAATCTTTAAATGCGTTTAACATGATTTTCAGGAATAACCAGTTGAGAAAACATTTTATCTCGAAACATGAGAGTTATATTTATATAAAACTGATTGTCCACGATTTCAATGATGTTGTAAGTGTAATGAATTATTGAATTAAATACCTGAGAATTTCCCGAAATTTTACAGTTACTTTTATAAATTAAATGCAGAAAATATATGAAAAATCACCAACGTAATAATTTAAATGGTTATATACTATACTCTGAACATTTTCATTTTATGGCTCGGATCTTAAATATTACATTCTTAGTGTCTCAAATTTTATATTTATAGAAAAATTAGTAAACTATCATTATTTTTGTTCTGGGTACATTATTGGTAAGTGTCAAATATTGCATTATTTATTCTTAAAAAATAATGAAAAAAATTGCATCAACATAATTTATTTAGAAAAATAAGTTATCTTTTTATGCACTAATTTATTTAAAACAATCGGTATTATAACCTTTTTATCTTCCTTTAAATATATGGGTGTCATTCAATCTTTTGTAATGCGGTTTTTTGAGCAAAAGGACAAAAATATCTCTGAATGACACGATTTGACTAATGGAGCCATATAAAAATTTAAAAGGTGTCAATTTTTGATAATTACACACTTTAAACATCGAACCAACGAACCAAGATTCTAGCAAGCGTTCTAATCACTATACAAGAACTATTTCTTCTGATTGACTGTTGAATAGCTCAGTCGTTTAGTGAAATGATGTAATATTCAAAATTAAACCATGAAAAGGAGTCTTTCGAAACTTAGAAGTAATTACTTTACGCAATAAAATGATTCAATATTGAACTAAAATTTTAAACAGCGTACTTATATTTTATTTACGTTTATTTTACTTCCTATATTTGTTTATCTTTAAAAACTTTATATTGCTCTTGTTTCTGACTGAGGATGGAACTGTGTTTTTGAAATCATCTATTTAGAGCCGGTCTGTATAAAATATATTTTTTAATAGAATAACTGTTTTTTTTATATGGAGTAAAATTAATAGGGAGTGAGTTGAAATTAAAATCCGTTGAAGTATTTTGAAATTTATACAAAGACCCGTTGATCTAATTCTAAACGAGAGAGATTTTTCAGCGTAATATTTTATGTACGTTTATTGCCCACAAATGTATAGTTTGGTATTTTTCCAACCAGGTCCTTTTTAAAGGGCACGTTCGTAATTAATTAATTATTTAGTGAATATGAAACTAAGATACGACTAAATAAGGAACATTTCTAAGCTTTAAACAAAACTATCCATTTAAGCAAATTTGATTCGTGTGATTGAACCGATTATAATATAAAATCAAAACCAAAGTTCAAAAAGCATAATGCGCCACAAAGGCGTACACCTGTTGCAACGCTTAAAAGTAGTATCCTTTAACTATGTACTCACTTAAGTAAGTAATCGCTAATGCTACTTTCCTCTCTCTTTTGTTTATTCTGTGGTATAAAAGTGGATTCTTCTTTAAAAACTTAACACATTTATTATGTCATTTGATTTTGTTGCAAAATTGAAAACTTGGTACTTGGTTTAACTTACTTTGGGTGTAGCAAGTAGCTACACCAATAAGATTGTGAAACCTTGTCCAATATTTGGTGCTCTGGTTGAAGCATGAACTTGTGAAATGTTGATCCGTAAATTGATAAAATGTTGAACAATAAATAGGTAAAATGTTGAACCATAAAGCTGTTACAATTTTCCTTAATAAATAAGGGATAATCAGAACGAGACCTCTATTTAAAGTGGAATCCGACACACTTTAAACATCCATGCCTGGGGTTTTGAAACCAAGATTCTTGACACATAGCAAACGTTCTAATCACTAGACAAGAAAACGGATACCTTCGTGCTTTTGACGCAGCATATAGAGTGTATATAGAACTCTTCTGATTGTGCGATTCTTCTGATTGACTAATAAATAGCTCAATCGTTTAGTGAAATGATGTAATTTTCAAAATTAAACTATGAAAAGGAGTCTTTCGAAACTAAGAAGTAATTACTTTACGTAATAAAATAATTCAACACTAAACTAAAATTCTAAAGAGTGTGTGCTTATATTTTATTTACGTTTATTTTACTTCGTACATTTGTTGATCTTTAAAAGCTTTATATTGCTTTTGTTTCTGAATGAGGATTGAACTGTGTTTTTGAAATCATCTATTTAGAGCCGGTCTGTATAAAATATATTTATTAATAGAATAACTGTTTTTGCATATGGAATAAAATTAATAAGGCGTGAGTTGAAATGAAAATCCGATGAAGGATTTTGAAATTTATAAAACGACCCATTGATCTAATTCTACACGAGAGAGATTTTCCAGCGTAGTATATTGTGTGCGTTTATTGCACACAAATGTATTTAAATTAATGCCGGCCTTATAACGTTATTGTAAACGGATTTGTAGTCGTATAAGATTACTCGCAATACGTGAATGAGAAGCTTTTTGCTTTAAGTTACTTTAACAAGTATTTAGTTACGAGCATTCTGCCCTATATAGCTCTTAAATTTCTAACTTGACTAGAACCGGCAGATTAGGATGAGATAAATTGCTCAGCCGTGAGTTTTGTGTAAATGGTAATCGGTTTTCTCTCGTATATAAGGATTTGATTATTTGTGAAAGGAGAAATTTCTGTATAGGATTTAGTGTGTCTAGATATTCACAATATGTAATCGATGTAGTACTTGATAATGTAGGTAACAGATTAAGTAAAATAGAATTCGTGTATGAACAGTAGCGTACATTTGTGTAATTAAAAGAACAATTAAGAAAGATTATCTCTCGGATTTCCAATTCCTCTCTCCATTGTTAAACCTTTATCCACGGAATGCATTTCTATTTTTATTTTATTTTTTCTATTTTTATTTATTTTTTTTGAAAAATAAAGTTTTTATTTTGTTTTCTATATTTTCATCTAATTATCAAATTTTGGAAACTTGCAAAGAGACTTGCAATAATGTAATTTCATTTAAAACTCACTAAGCTGCAACAAGATTTTTGCTTCAAAATTAAATTCTATATATTTTAGACATGTAATATTGAAAAATAGAATAAGATAGAAAAAACAGCATTTAAAAAGAGTATACGAGAAAAAATTAAATATATATATACAAATTTATCTTTAGAATGTGAAATATGTACCAATTTATCTTTAGAATGTGAAATATGTACAAATTTATCTTTAGAAAGTGTTAGAGCGACTGAAGTATGTAGATAAAACAGAAGTTGTTAAGTTTTAGATATTTTGGGTAAACATGCGTGCATGCTACCAAATAACTTTTTCCACCAAAAAGATCATTTTTGTTAGTTTTTGATTTCTCAACTCAATAAAGGTATTTGTTTATTAAGTATACTTTGTTGAACCAAAATTCGAACGTAAAAAATTAGGGTTTTTAAAGCAAGATCATTGGGGATAAGATGGTAATTATTTCAAACAAAAATGTGACAGTTGTGGTAAAGTTATAAAAAAATTAAAACCACGCGGTTATTAGAGCTATATTTCCTCTTTAAGTAATGGAAACCATTTTTTCCACTTTAAATTTTACTTACAATTTAAAATTTTGAAAATATCCTTTGTTTGAAGGTAATGTGGCCAGTGAAGATATTTTGGCCACTTTCCTATTTTTCTCAATAAATCCATCCCTACTAAATTTTATTTAATTTAAGATAAAATTGCAAGGGAAGTGGAATGAAAAAAAGACGCAATTATATTATTTTTAGGAATATAAATTTATTTCTATTTGAAAGAAACCGAATTTAAAAAAAGAATTCCAAAAAATCAATTTAAACATTCGAAAAAGTTTACAAAAATTCAAACTGCTAATAAATTTGAAACCACCGTCTCAATTCTCAATAAAAGTGAAATAAAAGTGTTATAGCTGCTCCATATTCGAAATCTGAAGCATCGAAGAATAGTTTTATCTTGTTTCGTTCATAGTGGTCATTTTTCTCCTCAGTCATATTTCTCAAAAATCTCTTGTGATTCATGTCCGAACCATAAATGATTAAAAAAAATCATCACACATCATTGAAGATCAACAAAATATCTAATAGATTCAATAGTACATTATTATTTTTATTTTAGCAACTGCACAAAAAGTTGGTAAACTCACCAGATCAATTTAACATCGACTTTACCGGAAACCAAACAAATACAGATAACTCTCGCTACAGGAAAAGTTATTCAACAAATCCCGCTTGTCTCTTGACTGTTTCTTTTTTATTTTAGCTTATTTTTCAACGTAGTGGAGCAATTTGTTGGTAAACGTTGAAAGTAACTCTGTTACCACCAAATGGCCGTATTACCCCCTCCCCCTCAGTTACCCTATTTCTAAAATATATAATAAAAAAAACTATGCATTTTCTCTCCTTTTAATAGCTGAATGACTCGTTAACAATTCTTTTCACTTAGGTTTGTATATATTTAAATTTATTTCCGAATTTTGGAGTTTCTTACGTAAGCAAATATTTTCCCTTCAGCAATTTCTCAGACATTTACAGTATTTCATTGATAATGATAAATGCCTTAAATAACATTATAATATTTAAACTTCAGTTTATAAATTGTAAATACTGATATTTTTCTTGAGTTCTCATGTTTTGTGTAAATCTCCCCCGCTCCCTTTTTTGCGTTTATTTTTTTAGCCAAACTTTTTCTTCCTAATTCGATATTTCATGATTTCCTCACTTTAATTTTATATTTTATAAATTAAATTTTAAGAATAAAACGTTAAAAAAACTGTACAGATGAATTATGATGATTTTACAGTTAAAAGTTCTAAGCAGTGCGTGATTAAATCCGTATTTGTTTTTTAAAAACCTTTTAATGCTTTATAAAATACATGTGTTCATATTTGAGAAGTATCGTAGCATAAGCATATTTCCTGTTTGACACTTTTTGTGCTGAAAATTAATATGCTACATCAATATCTTTGTAACTTGTTTAACTTTCATATATTAAGATAAATCAGCAAACGAATGTGCCAATATCAACCGAAACTGCTCTTTTTATACCACTGGATATCTAATCTGAAATCTGAAAACTACACCTGTTAATAAAAAAAAGGGTTGGGTTGGGTTGATTATTGACGGCCAATTATCTACACATGGGATATAGGCCCGGGGGGAGTGCCCTTCGTGGGGGTCTTTCTAAGGGAACCTAACCCGTATTTACGCATGGATACATCCACGGCTCGAAGAAAACCACGAAAACTTAATAAAAAAAAAAAAAAAAAAAAAAAAAAAAGGAACTATTTTAGTATTAATTTTTGGTATATTGACTAATGAAATTCCCTTTCTTTTCCATCTACTCTGTAAAAACTGTATGTATCTTTCTACGTTCATTAGCTCGCGAATTATAATTTTTTTCCTTTTTTTCCTCATATTTGGATCCCATGGTACTTTAATAAATATATAGAATTTCTCTTAAAATTTTAAGAATTATATAATAATAATAATAATAATGTTCAAATTTAATTATATATTTTTGTATTTATTTTCAAGAATCCATTGCTTCAAAAGTTACAACAAGAACTTTATAACCAAAGTTTAAGACCTTTTTAGAAAAATTCATCCTTTTGAAATCAAAGAATGATGATATGAAATATTTTCAAGAACTAGCGAAATTATGTTAATCTTATATGAAAAGACTTTATGATTTAGCAAATTATTTGACAAGGAACTTGAACATTACTATGTAAAGAAATAAATCTTCGAAGAGAGGAAAGAACAATGACTTAAAAACAGATTTAATATATTTAGTTAGCCTTATTTTTTTCTAGTATGCTGATTTACCAAACTTGAAAAATTAGTAGTAGTTTGCCATTTCTGACTATGAGAAAGCAAACCTATGGATTTATTTCTTGTTAAATTTGAATATCGATAAGTTTGTTCATTTTTCAGACCTTTATTTATTTAAATTATATGGAATATTTTATCAACATTTTACCAACATATATTAGTTTTCTGAAAGGGTAAAAATGTAATTTCATATCATATATGCATATTTCCTGCGGATACAATCTGCCTCCTATTGATACAATTTAGTTTCATGGCGCAACTTTAAATTCGTCTTAAATTCTGGGAACGCCTTTGGGATTCACAAGAATGCCTTTATAAATAAGATAGGGGTAATATAGGTATACTAGGCGCATATTCATATTGGAAGTTTTTGGCTAAACTATGGCAACCCACATATCTTGAAGACACCCGCTTGGACGAATTGGATTAAACAAGCAAGGCAAATCAGCAAACATTATTTGGCAATAATGGCAAACTCGCCAAGTTATAGTCCAAAATACTCTTAACCGATAAAATTTTATTGCATGTATATCGCCACTCTCATATTTATAAAGATACTCTAAAATTAATTAAGGAATTTTACCTAAAATTCCTTTAAGGAACCTAAAATTTATTAATGTCTAAATTATAAAGGATTTAATAATTTAGACAGTTAGGTAATAATCCATGTATATTTTCACAATTTTAAAAAATGAGATTAACCAGTCTGACAAGTATTTTTTTCTGAAAATTTTGAAAAATATAGTTTTTTGATTTGTTAGCCTTAGATTGCGTCTATATGAGAGTGGTGACATAAGGGATATAAAATTTGATTGGTGGATATTATTTTGGAGAAAAACGAGTCGCCAATATCTTGGCGAGCATGCCATTATTGTCAAGCTGATATTTGTTAATTTGTTTTCATTAAGGTGCCTCTATATGAAAGTGGCGACAGAAATATAAACTGCATGGTTAGACTATGCTCAGACAGAAGTTTTTGTCTAAAATATGGCAATCATGCATGGGGATGACAAGGAATGGCCGTTCCTCTAGAACGTGGCGAAACTCGTCTAGATGAATTTTGTTAGACGAGTGACATATATTAACAAGCATTAGCTTGGAGATGATGGCTCGCCAAGCGTGACCTACGTTATACACGACCGGAGTTTGACGTTTAAAACGTCACATGGAGTGGATCATTTTTACACGGCGATTGGTGAAAAACGGTGGGCTCGCCTCTTTGCACCAATCATCGTGTAAAAATGATCCACTTCATGTGACGTTCTAAACGTCATGCACTGGCCGTGTATAACGTGTAGGTCGCGCGCCAAGACGCTTGGTGATTCGTTTTCGTCCAGAATCATCTGATCTAACCAAATTTTCTATCCCGTATTTCGCCACTCTCATATCGAAGCACCCTAGTAAGGATAGCGTTCAGAATTAAGTCCTGTGTCATCTTATGGATTTTTTAGCACTTTCCAACCTAGTTAACACTTTCCAACCTAGTTGAAAAGTGTTTATGACTTCGGTTTGTCTGGCCGTATGGCCGTCTGCCGTCTGCCGTCTGGCCGTCTGCCGTCTGTCCGTGCTCTAACTCCCGTAAATATGCTCGGATTGCTCTGCAATTTTTATATGTTATAGTCGTTATCTATAGCATGTTCCCTATTTCAACGGAAGTGTGTAGCACTGATAGTTTTTTTACAGGGACACTCAAAAGAATTCCGTTACATTGCGGTCTATGGGGAAAAATCATTGAAGGTTTATTTAAATAATGTTTCACTATTTTAAACGCATTGAAATTTATATATATCACTAAGGTGCATTAGAAGAAGCTTAATATGGAATAGGGTGTACATAGCACTTATAGTTACTTTACAGGGACAGTCAAAAGAATTCTGTTACATTACGTCTATGGAGAAAAATCGTCTGCGGTTTATTTAAATAATGTTTCCCTATTTTAAACGCATTGAAATTTATATATATCACTAAGGTGTATTTCAAGAGGCTTACTACAGAATAGTGTGTGTACAGCAGTCATCGTTCATTTACAGGGACGCACAAAAGTTCGCGAACACATTTCCGTAATTATTTAACTCCAGACGGAGAATTTTAAACTGTGCTACGCGTTTCCTAACTGAACTAAAATTTAACATCCTAAGTAGTATATATACAAATCTATAGATCCTATACAGGGCTGAATAAAAGTATTCGGATTACTTAGTTGTTATCTTTTAGCTTATTAAACGATATGATTTGTAAAATTATTTTAGAAGCGTTGGAAAGTGTTACATAATCTATGCTTGATGCATGATTTTTCGTTCTTGTTGAAAAGTGCTTATGACTTCGGTTTGTCTGGCCGTATGGCCGTCTGCCGTCTGCCGTCTGGCCGTCTGTCCGTGCTCTAACTCCCGTAAATATGCTCGGATTGCTCTGCAATTTTTATATGTTATTGTCGTTATCTATAGCATGTTCCCTATTTCAACGGAAGTGTGTAGCACTTATAGTTTTATTACAGGGACACTCAAAAGAATTCCGTTACATTGCGGTCTATGGGGAAAAATCATTTGCGGTTTATTTAAATAATGTTTCACTATTTTAAACGCATTGAAATTTATATATATCACTAAGGTGCATTAGAAGAAGCTTAATATGGAATAGGGTGTGCATAGCACTTATAGTTACTTTACAGGGACAGTCAAAAGAATTCCGTTACATGACGTCTATGGAGAAAAATCGTCTGCGGTTTATTTAAATAATGTTTCACTATTTTAAACGCATTGAAATTTATATATATATATCTAAGGTGCATTACAAGAGGCTTACTACAGAATAGTGTGTGTATAGCAGTCATCGTTCATTTACAGGGACACACAAAAGAATTCTCTACTGTCTGTTAACACTAATTCCTGGAAGTGCGTTTTAAGTTACTAAACGCGATTTTAATTTTAACTCGCTTTTTGTCTATTACGTGGTGTGTATAAATTCTGTAGATCCTATACAGGGCAGCACAAAAGTTCGCGAACACATTTCCGTTTATTGACAGAAACTCCAGAAAGATAATTTTAAACTGTGCTACGCGTTTCCTAACTAAACTAAAATTTAGCATCCTAGCATATACAAATCTGTAGATCATATACAGGGCTGAATAAAAGTATTCGGATATTTTTCCGAATATTGTATCTGTTGGAAATTCCTGAAATTATGTTTTTAAATATGTTATGCGTTTTCCCAAATTGTTTACTTAGATGTTATCTTTTAGCTTATTAAACGGTATGTTTTGTAAAATTATTTTGGAAGCGTTGGAAAGTGCTACATAATCTATGCTTGACGCATGATTTTTCGTTCTTGTTGTTATTGCACTCTGAATCGTCAATCAGGATATTTCTTGTAAAAACGCTTTATGCTCGTATTCACCATCTACCTGAACCTAGAAAACCTCGGTTGAACGCTCAACTGGTATTCATCATTAATCTAATTGCACTTCGGCTGCGATCAAATCCAATCAGGTTAATCGTGAGTCTCATTTGAGCGTTCGGCCGAGGTTTTCTAAGTTGAAGTAAGATGGTGAATACGAACACGAGTGAGTTATTTGTTTGTTGAACTTGTGTTCACGTAAAGAATATTTGAATCATTCCGAAATATCCTAAATACACAATTGTCTGTTATTATAAGTATGCTCACAGTTTATTTGCCCGCAATATTCATAGATTTTGTTTGGGATCCAGTTACATTTTTGAATTCGTTCATTGTAGTGTTAATCTGTGAAAACTTGCAAATGAATGAGCTTCATAACAGAAAAATAGGTTATATAAGTTGTCAAATTGCAAAACTCTATGTAGATATAGCTGCAAAGACATTTTGATATTGTGTGCTTTCGTGGTACAAAGCTACTTCTCCGCTAATCGATTATAATTCAGGGAAAATAGTAGCATCTTTGTCATATTAGAAAAGAAAATAGAATTTCAAAATATCTATGGGAAAAAATCGGTGTTTTGCCATAATATTTCCTCCGAAATTCTATGGCATTCTTTTCATAGGCGAACCGCTGAATTCAATTTAACAGAACAGGGAGTTATCTCTCGTTTTAGGAGCTCAGTGAATCCAAGTATAGCGCCTAGAAAATATAGTGGGTTATCTGGCTATTCCAAAAAGTGCTAAAAAAATGAATCTGATAAATATCGAACGATGCTTAAAGATAAATGTCCATAGTAGCGGCATCTGGTAGCTCAAACGTAAACAATACATAAGTATCTTCTAGATGCTATACCACTGAGCTCCATAATAGAACGAGGGCTAACTCACCGGTCTACTTTCTGTCGGGACCACATCACACTTTCAATGCGCAAAAGTAATGAATCCTGTTCGTTTCTTAATGTTAGAGGCATTTTTTCAAACTTTTCCGCATACTTTTTATAATTTTTGTTTATTTCTAAACCTTTTTCATATTTTTATGAAGAAATCTTTAAAAAAAAAAATTGTTGAGCTTACATAAAATTTTATTTAAAAAATATATCAAATTAAGAATTTGTCATGAAATTAAATAAGATCTGTAGTGTTTTCAATTACATATATATATATATATTAGCTATAATTGTAGTAACTTCGTCATATTTTTAAAAGAAAATCCAATTTGAAAATATCTACTCCATACTAATCTATGGAAGAAAATCTCTGTTTTGCTATAAATTTTCCTGCGATATTCTATAGCACTGTATTCAAGGGCGGACCACTGGATTCAGTATCACAGGATAGAGAGTTAGCTCTCCGTAATATTGTGGAGCTCAGTGTGCTATACTTATGCAATGTTTACATTTGAACTATCAGAAGTCGTTGCGAACGACATATATCGTTCATCATCGTTCGACATTTATCCATAGAGAAGAGATAAGGGTGGAGTGCGCTTTCCGTAGAGAATTCCCTTGAAAAGTGGCATCAACATGACCCATCCTACTCATGTAAAGGTTTCCGGTTTTGGCGTGATATTGCTTGCTTTGGTAATTTCAAAAATGTTGTCGGTCATGAAAAAATTATAAAAATAGTCAATATCCAGATTATGCATGTAAAGTGAAAAATATTTACAAAAATGATGTAATAATTTGTTGAAAACAAATTTTTGTTATTTACTAATAAATATATTAATGTCAATATAAGCCTCATTTAAATATGTGAGCGATTTAAATATAATTTCGTTTTCTAGCCAGTGTTGGGCATTAATTACATTTTCAATCAATTAAACAATTATCAATTTCAATTTCTTAATCATTTTTCACAATATTGTTTTTCAAATTATATTAGCAAATATATATATGTTGATGACTGCACAAGCTATAATAGATGGAATATTTAAATAGAAAAGTAAAAAACAATTCAGGGAAGAAAAGGAACAATACAATATTGAAAACGTGTTTATCACTTACATTACATAATTTATAAACGGCATGCTCAAGTTATTCAGTGCACCTTTTATTAACAATATAAATTAAATATAAACCAAATGAAACTATGGAGTAAACTAGTGCAAAGCTCTCCATGGTAGAGTAGTTAAGACACCATTCCGCTAATCGCTGTAGAACGTAGGAGAGGCGGCGGGTTCGACTCCTTTGGACACATTTTGTAAAGTTCCGGGCTGTAATTCTTCGGTGTTTTTATTTCCTTGTGTCTATACTGTCCTCTTCAAGAAGAAGTTTTATATAATTTGTCAAAGTCCTGTATGTGTGTTTCTGGAAATAGAAATATATGGATCATTCGAGGCAACAGCCTTGTAGCTTATAGGTCTCAAAGCAAACCTTTTTCAAATCGAGGCTAACGAAAAAGTAAGGCTACCGCGGTGCTTCTCGCAAATCTTTTTTTACACACCGCGGGACTCACGTGATGCTCGAATGCACCAATACAGATGTACGAAAAGAGCAATACGTCACTCTAGCGGTCTGTAAAAAAAGATAAGTGGAATGCACCGCGGTAGCATGTCTTTTTCGTTAACCTCGCTTCAAATCATATAAGAAACTAGTGCAAAAATTTAAACGAAGTATAAATCTTCGTCAAGATGAGAACTGGATAGACACAGGGAAATAAAACACTGAAAAATTGCAGCCGATAACTGTACAAAAAGTGTGCAATCGAGTTGACAGGAGTCGGATCCGCCGTCCTGTCTCCTACGCTCTCTAGATGTAATCGTGTGGTAACGTGACCTACGTTATACACGGCCGGTGCATGACGTTTAAAACGTCACATGCAGTGGATCATTTTTGCACGGCGATTGGTGCAGAGTGGCGCGCCTCCCGTTTTGTACCAATCGCCGTATAAAAATGATCTACTCCATGTGACGTTTTAAACGTCATGCACCGGCCGTATATAACGTAGGTCGCGGTGGTAACCGGCTATTCCAGTAATGCTTTAAATGTGCTAAAAAATAAAGCCAATAAATGTCGAAAGATGATGAACGATAAATGCCATTCCCAGCGACACCTGGTAGCTTAATTGTAAACATTGTATAAGTATAGTGTCTAAAAGATACTTATACAATGTTTAATACAATGTTTACGTTTGAACTACCAGATTTCGCTGCGATCGGCATTTATCGTTTAGCTGCGTTCGATATTTATCGCCATTATTATTATTATTATTATTTTTTTGCACTCTTTGAATAGCCGGTTGCCACACTATATCTTCAAAATGCTATAATCGTACTCTTAACGGGTTACAGTGAAATTTAATCTAAACAGACGTACTGCTGATGTATTTCAAACGTTTTGGCTGAATAACATGAGTTCTTTAGTAGTATTTGTAACAATATTTAATTACCTGTGTTGTTCTCAATATACATGAACTACAGCTGTATTGTTAAATGCATGATGCATTCTAACTGTATGATTTTTTGTATTATTTAAATATTTTTTTTTAATTTAACGTTTGTTTATAAACACAAATGCAGTTTCATTTGTATTTTGATGTTATATCAAAATCATGGCAGAAATATGCCTTGAGAGTGTACCTGTAAAACTGTTCTCAACTTCAAAAAGATCTAAGCGATCCCAAAAAGGTATGTTATAATTTGCAACTTTTTTTCAACGTATTGAAAACAAATGATATTTTACTTTGAGTATTATTTTACTTCCGCTCAAATTAATATAGAATTCGTTTTATTTTTTGATTTATATTTCCACTACATAGGATCTGCAGTTGAAACAAATGACATAGTAAAATATTCATATTTTACAAAATAAATAAATGTTCTGTATCATGACATGCAAATGGTTGTGTGTGTACAAAGCTTTCGAATAAACCATTTCCTAATCGCTATAAATAAAGATATGAAACCTCAAAGATATATTTTACATGTAAAATCGAAATGAACTAAACTCTGATATTTCCCAGAAAATTGTATCTACTTATAGATATTCTGAATTCAGCTTATAAAATATACTTTTACTAAAATCTCAAATCTCTCCGCTGTTATTTCGAATTTATATAATGGATAAGACATAAAGGGAACGTTGGTAATGTTAGCAGATGAAAAAATTCCAAATTTTGGTAACTATTTTTATGGTAAGCTTATTTTAATGTAAATTAGTTTTCTAGGAATTATAAAAGTGACATAGCAAACTAACATAGGGTAAAAAAGAAAATGTTTTCTGAAATACGAATGTAACTATATATGTTTTAAAAAAATGTTGAAAATGCAGTGAAAACTAACTTTTTAATAATATGTATGTATGTTCAATGGTTAATTTTTGCAATAAGTTTATATATATATATATATATAATGCCTCTTAGATGCTAGTTTATAATTCACTTATTGTACAAAAAATATTATAAAATGGAACCTTAATTAGGAATTTACTGCTAGTATGATATTTTGAATGTTAAAACTTTTGGTGGTTATGCTACTATTTATTTCATAAATTATGCTCTGCTTTTATTAGAAATGACATTTAGAATGTAATTTAAAAAATTGTGCTCTTAAACGTTAGTGTTTAATAAATTAGATGAGCATTTACATTCAATTTATTTCTACAATTTAAAAAAATATATATATTTTTTTAATCAAAATAAAAATACAGAAAAAGGACACAATTGTTCAAATTATAGAAATGCATACATCGTATAAATGATAGAATGAAAATATTTCGTAGCATAATTTAATATTAATAACTTTTTTGTAATTTTTATGTTGTGGATAATTTGTTTTTGTCTTAGCTAGGCTTTTATTGTCATTTATCCTCCAAAACTAATCAGGGAATTGCCTTATCACAATAAACATATATACAAAATTTGAAGCAAATCGGATAATTCTGTATGAAAAACCCATTTATCTAAATTAAGGAGGATTAGTCCCCCGTTCCCCCTCTATACTTAACCAATGAACCCCCAAAACTAATCACGGAAGCGCCTTATCCAAATGAACCTATATACAAAATTTGTCTTAGATGCTTTACACTCACGCTAAAAAAAAAAAAAAAAATTAATCGGTTAAAAAAAAGAAAAAAGTCGCCAAATTTAGGGGATTTTTTCCTTTAATGGCAACCTAGCCATTGTATTAAGTTATTCGTTTGGCGCAGTCTTGGAAATCGCGCCAACCAAACAGTCGCCAATCTTTTGTTTACATTTTAGCGTGAGTGTAACACATCTGTTCCCTTTAAAATAATTTAAATAACCAAATTAAAGGGAAAAGTGCAAATTTAAAAAAAAAAGGTATTTAGTATAACTTTTTTGCCAATTTATAAAAATTGCCCATACTAGCTTTCTCCCCTACAGGAAATTTTGACTTTACATTTTGAGTTTACATTTGGAAATTTTACACTTTAACTAATTCAAGTTTCTGTATAAAAAATTCATATTTTGAGTGCTTAAATATTGGAATGTTTTGAATGCCAGCATTCTGTAAGTGAAAGTATATTTTCTAAACTTCAGAAATGTTTTCTTCACATATATACAAAACATACATACATAAGCCATACATATTACAGATACGGTAAAAGATAGTGTATTTAATGGGTTTTCGAAATTCTTCTGTTTCGTCTCAATGAGAGTTAAAAATAGAACATATTTTCAAGAAAATGTACATTTTTACTAGCTACGAGTTCGTCATATTTTTTTTGTTTTTCTTTTACTTACGACTCTTTATATTAATGGAAAAAAATAAAAATAAAATTGCATGTTAAAAAATATGCTTTAAATTTTACTGTCTATCTGAAGAGAATGTGAAAATCCTTATATGTATATAGTCAGAGTGAATATTTAAGGCAAACTCTTTGAAACTTTTATGTTCGAAATCTGATAATCTGTACGTATTTTCAATGTACTCCTCCGAGAATATAACGAACTGCGGACTGAAACAAATAGGATTTTTTTTAATATCAATCCGAAGATGTTATGAAAGCTCTCTAAATTTCTTAAATATATTTTTTTATAATTTTTATTTAAAAATTTTTAATAGTGGCAATTTTGTTATGTATATCAGTTTTAAACAAAGTGAGAAAAAGAGAAATAATATTACTATATCTTTATTGGCGTCCATTTCTCATTAAGAAAAAATACTTTTAATTTGAATAGGTGGTGTGTAAGTCTTTTTACAAGTGCCCTAAAAGCGCGATTGTTTAGAGATTGAAAATGACATTTCTATAAGAAAACATTTATTTTAATTCATAAAATGGAAATGTCAATTTCATTCCACCAATTACAAAATTAGAGATCAAATCATTAAATGAATAAATTTTTTTGACAAATGTCGAATAAAGTTTATATATATATTTTTTTTCAAGCAATAAGAGCACAAAATTTAAAGCATAGAATTCGCAGTTAAATTATTTTACTATACAACCAAATGATAATATCTTGGATGTAAACACGGCACTCTTTATAAAAACACAAGTTATTCCAGTTTCTTGAAGAAAACGAGAGTTATGAAAAAGTGCGACACGATGAAAGCAGGACATATTTTATAGGGCAATCTAAATATAGATTTTATTTCTGCCAAAACATACTCAGTGACATAATTTGTATTTTTTAAATCAAGTTGTCCTTGAAAATTTCTTTTAATATTATTCCTAGAAAAGCCGAAGAGAAAGCGAAAGTTTTAAAACTTGATTGAAATAAAATGTTTACTTAAAATAATTCTTTTAAAAATGGTATGTTTGTATATATTATTAAAAAAAAGTTTATTACGCAAGGTGTTTTCGAAAAAATATAATTGAATATAAATTTTGGTTAAATCTGTACTTTATATAATGAATAATGTTGGGTTACTTTTGTAAATTGTTTAAAAAATGATTAATTAATGATTACTCAAAAAGCCCGTGTTAATAATTATTTTTAAAAGATATATATTTATTTGTATATTTATATAATGTTTTTATATATTTATTAACAAATGTGCTTAATTAATCATTATTAAATAAGTAGGTTTAAATATTTCTTTTATAAATTATATATATTTGAGTATTTTAATACGAAAAAAATACTATTATTATAGTAGAAAGGAATTTTTGGCAAAAGAAAACTTACGTTGTTTTATTACATAAAAATATTTAAGCAGAATTTGGTTTAGCGTAAGTTTAGGATAAAATTATTTCATATGATAAATAATTCAAAATTACCTAATGATATTTAAATAATTCTTTTAAAAAAGATATGTATGTATATTTTTATATTTTATTTGAAGTATAATTTTGTACTATTAGGAATGTAATATAGAATACTCAGTTTAATACAAATTTCTGGTTTAAATAATTTTATATAATGAATAATGTTAGGTTACCTTAGATAACCTTCCTTCAAAAATGCTTAATTGATCATTATATAATAAGGAAGTTTAAATATTTATTTTATAAATTATATATATTTATGTATTTTAATAGGAAAAAATACTGTTATTATACTAGAACGGAATTTTTGGGCGAAAGAAAGTTGAATATAAGTATAAATGCTGGACGATTACACCATGAAATATTACAACATTAAAGACGTGAGTATAAAACATCACAAATTTACTGAATGGTGTTTACAAATGTCAAATTTAAAATTTTATACATACATTAAAATTAAAAATATCGACGTTTCGACCACCTTCTATGGTCATCCTCAGGAAAAATTTGTTATATTGCTTCCAAAGTTTCAAATGTGAAAAACAATCCGTCCGGTTGAATATAAGTTTCGGATTAAAGCATCTCAATACGTTTGAATGGCCAACTCTTTAGCAAATGTCACAGAATTTTTGTATTTTCTTTCAAAGAATGTACATGGGAAAATTACCTATCAAAAGCGGTTTTTGTTTTCTTCATGCGATCATTGAAAGTGAAGTTTTAGATGTTTTTGTTTCAGCTCTCAAACCGGAAATGTGTATTTAAGTAACCGGAAATGTGTAGTTAAGTAACCGGAAATGTGTATTTAAGTAACTTTAAGAAAGCAATTGTACTCTAATACTGAGATTCAGTAATATACAACGTAAAAATAGGGAAATATTTAAGATATTAGGGGGAATATATCTAATAGATTTTCATAAATAAACAGATAGAAATAAACTAATAGATTTTCAGAAACATGTTTTTCACGATTAATCACATTTGAAAAGTGTTTCAAAAGTATGGTTATTATTTATGAAAGACTGATCACTAGCAATTTATTTAATGTTGTGAGTGTAATAAGCTGTCTGTTTAAATATCTGAATTTTTCCTGAAATTTTAGAACTATTTTTATAAATTAATGTACAGAAAATATATGAAAAATCACCCAAATGTAAATTTGAATTGCGAGGGGAAAGGGGATAAGAAGTCGAGCTTTAGATTTCACTGAACTCAAAAAGCTAATTACAAAGCTGTAACTGATATGATAAAACTTGTTAAACCGTTCTCTCGAACAGAAAATATATGAAATGTTTTCATTTGCCCTAAAAGGATGAAAAAAATGGGTCTTCTGTAAGAAAGTTATATTTGTCATCTTGTCCTACATATCGTGTAAGATAACGAAATAGATAACAATTTCTCTCAAGGTACCCCTAAAATTTTGTTCCACACACTTCACTACGACCTCGAACACATTCATAGTTTATTTAAAACTGGTTGAAAATTCAAAAACAAAAATCATATCACTAGGATCTGTGCCTGGCTTGATCTACACCCCAACCAGAATAATCTGCATGCGTCCAAAATTTGCACTAGAATGAACTTCACACTTGCACTTTTTCAATAAAAATGCATTCCTTACTGCCAATTTCCCATATCATTGTCATTCTCGTCATATTTCCCCACAACCGCCGTTTTTGTCTGAACTAGGCTTATCGGTATAACCTTCAATGTAAACAATCTATATTTTGTATGAATTGTTACATTTTGAGTTGTATTTTGTTTTGAAATTATTTTAATGTGGGAGAGAAATAATTTATCACAGATGAGTAATTTTTTTAATTGTGAGATCCAAAAAATACAACATTCTTGAAAATCGAACTTCGGCTCTCGACTACTCACAAATTGTTTTGCAGCGAGTTGTTAATCAGTTATATGAACCTCCAACAAGGGTCTTTTGTGCAACAGGCCAGGTTACATATGACTCGACGAGAGAGAAAACATGTTTTTCATCTTACTTCTTCTCTTTCCCCTTTATATTTAAAAGTTTTATTTTATATTTTATATTGTAATTAATTACATTTTTAATAACTTAAATTGTATGTTGAGATAAAAAATCGTAAACTATCATTATTTTTATTACAAGGAATTTTTTTGTAAGTATTAAGTTTTGCATTACTTTACCTTAACGTTGTAAAAATTAAAAAGAAATTGTGTTCGAAATAATTTATTTGATAGATTTGTTATATGTATATATATTAATATATTTGAAACAGTATGAACTACATTGTTGCTTTATTTTTAAAAATGAGTGTTTTTAATGTAGTAGGATACCTTAAAACATTTCTTTACATTAGAGGTCTCCACCCTTTATTACGCGGGCTACCAAGCTACTACTATTTTAGAACAGAATAATTTGTGTTATGTAATGACAGAAATTTTGCGACTAAAACAGGCTAAGATTACCTTTCAGAATTTATTATGGTAAATGACTTTAAGGCAAAAAGGTAGAAGACACCCCTACATTATAGAAATTTAATTCTAAAATAAAACTCGCTATCCGTCAAGCGTCAAATTTATAGCCATGGAATGCAATCGTAATTTTCAAGCTTCTAAACAGAAAATTAAAATTTCTTTTTCTGCATACTCTTCTTAGATGTTTCTTTGCTGTGAAACTTCCTAAATGTTTCTAATATCCATACTTATTACAATATGTGTATTATTCCTTCAGAAAACTTGCTTTTTGCATCCTTTAAAGGCAAATGAAAATATTTAAAATATTTTCTTTTGGAGATAAGGGTAGTAAAATAGGTTTCTTATCAATTTCAGCTTTTAATCAAATTACTGAGTTCAAGAAAAATCTTGGAAGCTTAAGTTCTTCAAATTTTCTCTGACCTACTGTAAAAGAAGAAGGTTAAGGACAATAATGTTACAAACATCTTAAATTAGTATCTAAAAACATTTTAATATTAAAAATTACTTCTAGTATTTATTTTATTATTTATCGGAACTTTATTCTATATTTATTACTTATACGAATTAACTTTAAATATTTGATGAACTTGACTTATAAAAATGCCATTAGTAGACACGAGATCTTTTTGCAATTACATTTTCTGTAAAAATATTTTTTCCCGTTCTAGATTAAAAGTGAGAACACACATAGAAAACGATATTTTAAAATTTATGAATTGTTAAAAGTACAGTACAACTTTAATGCTAAAAAAAAAAGCTAAATTATTAATTAAATATAGAAGCCTGTGGGAAACTTTCAAATATTTTTTTTTTCTCTAGCCTGAAAAACTTTATGGTTCTTTCTGATTCTTTTCGCATTGCTCGGTGTTCATTAGAAAAAGCAGCGCTTTTACAGGCTTTCTTTTGCATATTTTGCCAAAATGTCAATATCTCTTAAAAATATTTAGATGATTCCTTTTCAAAATGGTATATTTGGAACTGTTGGACTTTGTGTAACAGTTCTTAATCAAGTTATCGATTTTAAACATGGAGTAAAGCTACATGAGACCGAGACATGTACTTTTATCTCATTATGAATTACGTTTGTTTTTATAATTTCTATTTATTTGACGAACACGACTTTTAAGAAAATCGTTTGCATTTTTGAAAAGTGTTTACTTTAAAAAAAAAAAAAGTATGTACATATTTTATTAAATAAATGTTTTGACAGATTTCTACATTTTAGTTTAATAGTGTTAAAACCTTGTTGGTTTCACAACCACCGTTACCAAGTAGCAGTGGGCAACAATCAGATATGTGTGGTGGAGACTACGAATTGTTTTTTTTTTTTTTTTTTTTTCTGAACTTGTGGATGATCAGATTAGTTTTATTTGTATGAAATTTGTGGACTAAAGTCTGTGGAATCAAATGAGGGTTTCCGTTCTGAAAAAAAGTTGTCACTTTGTTCTACCAAAAACTTTATTAAACATGCTTCTCACTCGGTCTCTTTTTTGAGTACCACTTTTTTCTTAAAGAAATCATTTTTTTTGATTTATTTTACAAATACATCCACCCGGAACCACATTACCAACATCTACCCGGAATGTTATTTTTGTTGCAAATGTTAAACTGGGACGAACAATTTTCTTCAGAAATACTGGTATTCAAAAAACGAAGCCCTATATTAATTCAACGGGCGTTGCACCGGTATTCCCCCTTTAAAGAAAGCCAATTCAATTCTGAATATTTAAATATCAAATTTGTTTTTCAATACTGTTTCACTTCAAAAATACCCAAAAAGAGTATTTATATCCAGGTTATCATATTTCATGAAATAAACGAAATATATTTAACAAATATATTTATTTATAAAACATAAAGAAGTGTTAGGAGAAAAAATAATTATAGTTGTAAAAAAAAAAAAAAAATGTTAGGTGTTTATCCATAAATTTCGAAACAAATTAAGATCTAACTGAGAAAATTAACTGGAACATTCAATTAGTCACAGGAAGAATTGTAAAGAAATTTTATTTATAAAATAAACTAATTGTAAAAGCATTAAAGATAGACGTTTACACCCAGATGGCTATAAAGTTTATCCAAAACTGTTAGAAGAATATGACATTTAACTACGTGTTAATATTAACACTTTACACTGCTTTTAATAAAGTACAATTATGTACTGTTTATATTTTTATTTTGTATAAACTGTTTATATAAAAAAAAAATAGAAATTTTCTGGTAACTTTCTTAGATTTTCTTCTCTGTGGATTCAAATGATAACGGGAGACGGCCACCTTAGACCGCCGAAAAATAAAGTGTTTGTATATCTCGAAAACTAATGATAGGAATGAACTGTAAATGGGCCATGTTTTCGACGACGCTTATTCTTCTTACGTAAAATTAATGTAGCCCGTAACTCATTATTTTTTAATGTGAATTTACTACCAATTTTTATAAATAAATATACGTTCTTGAATAATTTAAAAAAGCCTAGATTATATTTGTGTGCATTCAGCGTATCTCTTTATAAAAGAAAAAAATTCAATCTGATGATTTTTTGGGGAGATATACATTAAAGATTGTTACTAGTATTTCACATTAACATCCTCAAATTTTTACCTCTTGGAACTCCATGAAATTTTTTAAAAAAAAGCACATAAGATATGCTACCTTTCTGGGATATTTTCATACGAGAAACTCATATTGTCAAAAGAGGGTGTTGTCATATGAAAAATCAAAGTTGGTGAAAATTTTAATATGTAGGCGACTCTTTATGACAAAATAAACCGCTTTTGATTATTAAAACAGTCATAAGAATTAAAACGGTACTTTTTGTTTATTTTTGCATGAATTAGAGTTGAAATTATAGCCGTCGTACAGATGGTCTTTCAGACTTGTCAACATAGTTGAAATGTGTTTATGATGTCGGTTTGTTTGAACTGACGTAAATACACTCTGATTCCCATGTAATTTTTGTGTTACTCAGATTTACTTTAGAATGTTCGGTATTGAAAATAAAGTGTAAAACATTTATTGTTCGTTTACAGAGGTACACAAAGAGTTGCTTTACATTATGGTGTACGGAAAAAATAGTTTCCGATGCATTTTAATGGGGTTACAGTGCTTCAAATATAATAAAACTGATATCCAACCCTACAATGGACATGCTTTCTCAGGAATATAGAATAAGTAGCATTTATAGTTTGTTTTAAGTTTGTTTTAAGTTCGTTTTGTCCAAAAGAATTCAATTGCATTGTGATATATGGTGAAAAATCGGTTGCTGTGAATTTTAATGATGTTACGGTAATTCAGATATAATGAAATTAAACAGGATCACCGACGACGTGCACTATAACATGTTTTCTATAAATTACGTAGTGTGTAGCATTTATTGTTCATTTACATCAGAGACGCACAAAAGCATTCGGTTATAGGACTGACTATGATCGATAATTGCTGGAAATGAGTTTTCCGCTGTTGTATTCATTTTAAATTTATCTAATTTTTAATGTATTACATGGTGTCTAACAGACTATATAGCAGGATGTACGAAAGAATTCGCACACATCACCGGATATGGTCCACAATTGCTGAAAATGGATTTTTACTGAATTATGGTATCTTTAAATTGCTCTTTTAGATATCTCATTACCTTCTATGAAAAAATGAAATTTCTTAATAATATTCTATTAGTGTTGGGAAGAGTTTCATAATCTAAGCCTGATGCATGATTTTTTGCTCTTGTTGTTTTCTTTGTGGGGAAGGGAATATTCTATAACAATTCTGTTTGTGATAATTCTAAAACACAAAATCGCTTAATCATAAATTTAGTCACAAAATGTCCAGAACTGTTACTTTAATTTAATAAAAATAAATATATTTTTTAATACCTTAAATATGTACTGTCCCCTTATTAGATGAAAACATAAAGAGTATCTGTAGCGCATATCTAATGGGAAATATTTATCGTATTTCCAGCGAACTTAAGCCACTAGTAAACATACTTTTGTAATAAAACTATTTGTGGCATTTATGCAGGTTTCTAAACATATATTTTCGTACCGTTTATTTTTAAGTTTTCTCCAATTTGAAGATTTTATGAATGAATTAATTTGGCAAAGTTTCAGAATATTTACAGATATGTAGTTGCATTTTATGACACTAGATTACTTACAGAGATAGCTGGCAACTAGCCTTGAAAATTCTTTAAATCTTCATTATTAATGGTACACGTAGCACTAAATTAAAAATTATAGTCAGTTTAAATTCTTTGAATATGTACTTGAAATTAATGTAAATACTTGTACTATTAAACGACTTTACTGCCTTTAATCCTTTCGAAAATTTAAATGATTTTAAGTAGGAGTTTTTTGAAATGTTGCGGTTATTTATTATTTTGGAAATATTAGATATCTAAGGTCTCTACAACCTAAAGATAAATGAATAGTAAACCAATGCATAGTACAGAAAGAAAGCCTATGTATTCCGGCATATATCTATTGCGGATAAGTTGCGGTTTAAACCTTAAAATCTTTATTCTACCTTTAGTACTAATATGTATTAAAAATAATATAAAAATCAATTGTGTTTTTTACCTTTTTATCTAGTAAAAAACAAGCAAGAATTATCAAGCGTTAACCATAGATTATGAAACACTTTCCAACACATTTAGAATACTGTAACAAAACGTCCCCGTTTTTATTTTCTTCTATCTACAATAGAAGAAAGTATTGTAATCGAAATTTTTTATAGACTACCGGTTTTAACGAATTTGCACGTTTTAGGGTTTAAAAACTTCGAAAAACGGGTCTTTACAGAATGTCTGTCTATCCGTGTGTTTCTGTGTGTGCGTCATCTTTGTATCATCGAAAAGTGCATGAAGTTTTGTATAGAATTGAACCAAATTTTATATGTTTTAACTATAGCAAGATGGTCCCAATTGAATTTGGGAATATTCAGCCTGAAAGGGCGCTGTGATAGCAATTTTTGTTCCATTTTCTCAATTGGTTGCAGTTTAAGGGGAGAATTCATGAATATTTTTCGATGAAATTTTATATTTGTAAAAAAAAACTAGCACGAACAATTTTCTTCGAAAATGCTGGTATTCAAAAAATGAAGCAGTGGCAGCCATATATTAATCTAACGGGCGTTGCACCGGTATCCTCTCTTTAAAGAAAGCCATTTGAGTTCTGAATATTTAAATACCAAATTTGTTTTTCAATACTGTTTCTCTTCAAAAATGAACCAAAATGTGTATTTATATCCAGGTCCTATTTAATTATATATATATATGTATCTTTCATGAAATAAATGAAATACATCTCACAAATATGTATATTTATTTATATCATTGACCTCCGATATCCTACGCAAAAGTAAAAAATATTAAAAATAATGCTTTCTTCGTTTTAACATTAGTTTGCGACTGTTTTCGCGTAGCTAGTGCGGCTCAATGGGCTCGTAAGGCGACAATTGATGCTTAGCAACTATCACTCTATTCTAATTATATATATATATATATATATATGAGAGAGTGAGGTTGGTTGATTGATTTAAAAAAGAGAAGAAAAACCCTTACCATGGAAGGAAATCTTTTGTGATGTCTTCACGTTGTCTCTACAGCGGACAGAAAGCGTCTGATGTCTCACGTTTTTTAGTTATTGTGCAAACCTTTCTGAATTGGAACGATTTCATCAGATGTGCCTAAATGTAAACTTAATAACGTAAAAAGGGAGAAGCTGAATTCCACAAAAAGATATCCTATTTAACTATAAACCATAAAGATACGAGTCTCGTAAAAGTGTTTTTCTCGAGTTATTTTAGTGCATTATAGGCGGGAGGTCGATCACAGTCCAAAATAGAAGAAATGTTGCCCCAGAGATACTCTAATCTCAGTTTCTTAATAGACAGCGTATGTATTGTGATTTTATAGGAAATAATATAACATCATGAAATTATTTACAAGAGTTGTTTATATAATTAATTTTTGTATGATTTTGTATAATTGTTTATTCATACTGAAAATAAAATTTTGTGATTTTGCAATATTGATTAAGTAACTGAAATATTTCGCCTAAAAATATTCAAGAGTTTGATTTAAATTTTTTTATAGTTAAAAAGATTAAGTGATAAAATTTTGCAGCATAAATATAAAACTTTATAGATGTTCTGCGCTTTTGGAAAGCTTTATTGTAACAAAATTATATATGTCCGGACATTTATCAAGTTAAGTACTCAGAAGAGTGACACACACGCAACAATGACTTTACTATTTAAAAAAAAATTATTTTAGACTAAAGGTGTCACTACAAAAACGATTCTGTATGTGTTCTGTAATATCAATAAAAAAAATAAAACGTTATCTAAATAATTTCACTTCCAAATTTGTCTCAATTTGAAAAAAAAAAAAAAAAAAAAACTACTCTAAAAGTCACACACGTAACGGTGGAATCGCCCTTTTGCAAAAGAACGAAGGATAAATCCAACGATTGTTCGTAAAAATCGTTTTTTTTTTCGTGTTTTTCACTATCTTATAATTATGGGTACTCTCAAGTTTGGCTGTATAACTAAGCATAATAAACCATCTTTTCTGCCCAATTAATTTATGCAAACTCTGTATATAAAATTTGTGTGAAATGGTAAGAACATTTTGTCATTTTTTTTTCGCTACTGTTTAAATTAAAAACAGAATAAGTCATGTAAAACAAGAAAAAATTAGCCAAATTAAAAAAATGTAAAAATATAAAGATTATTAAAATTGAAATTAAAATATTATAAACAAAACTTATCAAACTTAAATCTATATTAGTAGAGGAGCAAAAATTTAAAAAATGCATTATTACTTGTGAAAGTTCTATGAATATGAACAAGAAAATGGCAAAATATAGCTAAAGCAAAATATTAACATGATTTTGCGAAAAAATCTAAATGTATAATTTATTTCCCATATTCTACCTATTAAATCATTAATATTCAAGCGCCTGTAAGTGCTGTTCTTCGCAAGATATAATCAAATTTCCAACTGATATCGAAAGAGAAGCAATTGGGCTAATATTAGATTAAATATAAAATTGATTTTTCGACAGAATGTTGCACTTTAACGCCTTCAGAACGGGCGTCATTTAACAATATTTAAATTTGTAATACCAGTAATTCCGTATTGTATTTTTCTCTTTATTTAATCCAAGAATTATACGATTAAACAAAGCAGCGATTACGACAAAAATATTCTTGTTCTACAACGTAAAAACCATACGCGCACTATATGGAACGTATACATGACACCATCCTAAAGGGGCTAAATGTAGTCGGATACCTTAAATGAGTAACCTTTATGTTCTTAAATCCCGTTCTTAAATCACGTAAATATTTTCCTTTTATTATAATTTACTATCATCTTTTCTATTACAGAAAAAGTCCTATTTCCGATACGGATGGAATATGCTTGGTATCTCCGTCGTCACCAGAAATGTGTTGTCCTCTAAATGTTAGAAATGTATCCTAAATAGTAGTACGTTATGCCGATGCCATAACGGGGTGGCAACGATCTGCGCTATGTATTTAGTTTTCATCACTCATATAAAACGTCTAAATATCGCATAATTCAATTTTTACATCATGAATGAGAATTTATTTGCTACAATAGGGTAAAGTAACAAGTTTCGGAGATACCTCATTTAGCGATCGATTGCACAGAGGAAATTTCGAAAAAGCAATTTCTTTCAGTTTCCTTTTTTTACATTCGATTTAATCTTCAGTAATTCGGTCTACTTTCAAGCATTATCATCATGTCTAAAATGTTTGTTAAAGGGAATGTGAATATACCATTAAATGTTTTAAAAGCAGTCTTGCAACAAATTTTATTTTTTCAAATGCAACATTTGGCTATACACCTGATTAAGTAAGATTAACCATATGATGCTGCAACTGAAAATTTGTCACGAAAAAGACATTTTATGTTAAAAACATTGTTAAGCTGAATTATTTTACGATATTTTTAATATCGCAAAAATGGGAAACAATCAATATCAAATAATTTAACATTCCACTTTTTGAACGGATTTTTGACGGCACAAGGTTCGTGTTGTCTAAAAAAATATAATTTTACAGTACAGAGTTAGATAGAAGAAATTGATGTGAAATAGTTTCCAATTTTAACAATCATATATCCAATTCTTCAAACTCCACAAAAATCTTCTTTAACTACTGTTCGTAATAATAACTTTTCATGCGGCTGTCTTCAGCATATCTAAGGTGTTCTCCATTTTCATCTATGCAGTTGTCTTCAGTGTGTCCTTAAATTTTATCATCTTCGGCTAAACCTGTACTGATAAGAATGATAGTGAATTGAGATTCATAAATTCTACCTTTTTCTGCAGATGTATTTAATGTTTACCAAGTTTTCTATTTTTACTTGTTCTACGGACAGTTATCGTAATGATCAACTTCGTTTTCTGCTATAGGTCGTGATATTCATCAATAGTGTTTCCAGCCATCATCTACAAACCCAATCATCGTGTTTAGAGTATTTTTCCAGTTATCTTTAATAGATTTATTGACGTTTACCAAGTCCAAACTTTCTCTGCATTAATCATCATATTCATAAACTGTTGACGTTTACCTAGTCCAAACTTTATCTGCATTAATCATCGTATTCATAAACTTTATTTACAACCATCATCATCAAAAGTTAAGCATCACAGTGATAAACCGTATATTTAGCTATCATCAATAGTTTGAATAGTGTTTACAAAATCCGATGTTATTCTGCTAAATAAACGCCATAATTTTTAACTTCATTTACAAACATTAATCATCGTATTCATACAAAATATTTACAGCTATCAACATTAAAAATTAAACATCGTATTCATGAATTGTAATAATGCTATCATCATAATTTTATTAATTTGAAAGGTAAAAATTGTAATTGTATAAAATGGTTGGTCGACCAATAAGTGTTGTTCTAATTATTATTACGTGAGTGATTAAATAAAAAGAAATGTTTCAATATATTTAATGTATCTTCATTTCAAAACTGGGGCGAGTCTTTATTATTTTATATTCTTTTAGTATTTCTAATTTGGTAATCAATATATATACATATATTTTCATTAAGTTTATTTCAAATCATTTTATTAAATCTAATTCAAGTATTTTAATATTATTTCCGGCCCATTTTTAATTTAATAAATTGTATTAATATTACTTTAATATTTTGATTACCATGTTAGATTTCGCTATACGATCGCGTCCTCTGACGATGTTTCGGATGTGAAAATTTTGATTTATCTTTATATATTTAATTTTCATTCAATAATTACATTTATAATTCCATTTTTATTTAATTTTTCCTTTTTCTAAATCATTTTTAACTTATCAAAATTTGCATATCCGAAACAACGTTACAATTAGGACCCAATATAACAAATATAAAATATTGGTTTTCTACCAATTTTGTTTTGTTTAATAATATATTTGACACGTTCTTTTAGAAATATGTGCTGTTTTGAAGAAGATAATTTAATCCTTATGTTTACTAACCCTCCCATGGCGAGTATTTTTTATATGTTTAATATCACGTAAAAATTTTCTCTTATTGTAAGGTTATTATTATTTCATTTTTGATACATTTAATTATCGAAAAAATGAAAACAATACAATCTATGTTAGTTCGTATCCGGCTTGTTAGCAACAATATCCTATTTGTTTCACTACAAACATTATTTTCATCATCAGAAATATGTAGTCCACTTTATGGACAGCAGCTAAGAAGTGGTTGCTATACGTATCAATCATACATCACTTCAAAATATCGTATAAATTTACTTTTTAAATCATCGCGTAGGTAAAAAATGTACTTTTAAATGAAGATTTTTTTTAAAACTATCTCAATTCGGTGACTTTTTAAACAATTTCCAGGCATGATTTTTCTTTAAATGCATCTCAGGAAGAAACATCTGCTTTCTACAATAATGTAAAGTTGCCCATGATAGAGTTAGAATAATTGCCAATGGATTGGCCAAAGCAAATTTTAAAAAAAGGACATATTAATCATAAAATCAGATTAACCATACGATACCGCACTTTAGCGCTAAACTAAAATTTTTCAGCGAAATTTTAGATTTTCATTTTATGTCGAACTTAAAATTAATATCATCAAGTTATGTTCAATTATTCAAAAGATGCATTGTATCAGGATATGCACGGAATTGCGTTTAATTTTTTACTTTTTATTTCTTTATTTCTAACTGTTGTACTATTACCGTCTGCCGAGTTTTATATTATTTTTTCCTTTATTAAGAGTGCTTATATCCTCAAGGTAGATTTGTATTTAATATTTTCAAAGATTACACTTTATTTATAAGCAACTTTGAACATGTTATTTTTGAATTAATTTATGTTGTCAGCGTGGATTTTGAAATAACCGGGCTTGAATTTACTGAAAAGGGCGCTTATATTTTTAGTAAATATGGATGGTGCTAACAAAAATTAAGAAACAGAAAATTTCCATGGATCCAGATCTCATTGTTACGAATAAAGAAAAAAAATCAGAATCATATCTCTATGTTAATTTCGAATGGATTCGATTTCAAAATTCTATTTTTTCTGAAACTTAGTTTTAAAATTGTCCGGTTGCCTTCCCAAAGTTAATAAAACGAGGAATTTTGTATTAGGAATTGAAATGTGAAAAATACGAGATTAAATTTTTCCAGAAAGAAAATTGACTGTTTTAAAATTGTGTAAATTATGTACAGAAACCCATAAGTCCGTTCATATGTGAAAAATTCATACTAAACAAATAACAAATTGTTGTGTCGGAGTGTGGTTTGCGCCATAACATTTGTCAAAGTGTCAGATGTTTTGTAACAAAAGAAAAATAAATAATAAAATTTTCTTTTGAATAATATTTTTCAACAACCAATTCGGACCATTTCCCAAGTCTTATGGGGGAACTCGCACACGTATACGACAATTAGTAAGGTTTTAATGAGTTTTCGAAATGAGAACGGACTTATGGGACTCTTTGAACTAATTTTCTTTTGTCTCAAAAAATGGTGTCTTATGGTGGAAACCGCACTCCAATAATTTTTTTTTAAATGAAGTTTTTGAATGTGAATGAACTTATATAACACCCTGTGTAGGTTATGGATAATTTTAAAATCATTTTTGCGCTCAGTTCTTTTGAATTTTTTTCCTTCATGAAGCGCTAAAAGTTATTGATTCTGACTTACTTAAAATTTATTGGAACTTGAAACTACTTTTTTTCTTCAAGAAAGATGGGACAGTCTTAATAAAAATCTGATATAGGAATAATAAAGTAAGCAGCATGGATGCAGAAAGAAAGAAGCATAAAAATGATTATGAATAAACGTTTGTTATGAAGAAAAACGATGAGTAATTCTATCTCTGTTTATATTAGATTATAGTCAATTTGAAAAAAATATATTTTTCTGCAAATATTTCGAAATAATATGGTTATATTGTGGTGTTTCAAAATTGAATACGATGACATATTTATATTATTAAAAAAAATATGAAAGCATGAGATTTAACTTTTACCGAAAGGATACTGACTGTGTGTTTAAACTTTTTAACAAATACATATAAATAGTTATAAAATAATCTGTGTGCAGTTCTTTTTAATTACCTCCTCGGAAAAACTGAAAGTTATTGATTTAAAACTATTTTAAAACTATCGAAACTCAAATATATATCTATATATTTTTGTTAATGTGTGTTCACAATTTCATAAATTCTATACGTTATATTTATATGATTTTAAATGGAATTTCTAAAGAATTTATATTAGAATATATACAGGGTATCTATAAATAATTGTTCCGGTTTCCTTACCTCATAATTTTTGATTTAAGAATATGATGAAAAATATTATTAAATATTTGTAAATTACAACACAAAGTTTTTTTTATAACACAAACAAAGTTATATATGGGGTAACGTTGCAACTCAAAACGCTATTAATCAAATAACGAGTATAATCAAATAATAATTAATATTAAAACTTTTTCAAATTTATCAAAAAATTATTAATGAATTATGTAATATCTATCTATCTAACTTTGTAATTCATTAACAGCTTTTTTATAAATTTGTAAAGGGACAATCCCCTGTATAGTAACTACCCTAGTAGAGTCAACATTTGTTGTATTGACTATATCGTGTCCAATATTGGAGTGATATGAGTTTTAATTTTCCAACTGGACGGAAAATGTCCGGGCCAGCCATTTTTCGTCCAGTTGGAAAATTACAACTCATATGATTTCTTTACCAATTTGAATAATTGTGTTAAAATTAATCTATTGGAGTGTTGTTTAACAAATTTTGCGCTGTTTATATTTTGCTTATATTGGTACAGTATTGGCAAGAAAGATATGCTATTTCACTCCCAATATTTCTGAAATATTGGCGTTTCATTGCAAATAAATATAATGTAAAATAAATATTTCTGTAATAGTAGCATTTCATTGTCACTTTTATTTAAAATTTAAAGCAAATACTTAATGAATTGCTGTTTTAATCGAAATATTTCCGATGAATGCAATTCTGGTGCAATATTTTCCCAATATACAACAAGTGCAATTAATATTGGTTTATTACTAGAGTGAAGAAGGCAAATGCTTAATTTAAAAAAAAAAACTTCTCATCCTCTGTCTAAAATAATATTTCATATTTTATTGCAAAACTTGAATAAGTATGTTTTTTCAATATTTTAATAATTAAGACTTATAATTATCACCAGATTAATTTAATACGAAACCAACAAGGAGGATCTCATTAAAGCTCATATTCAGAATATTTTTTAAAACATACGACAGATGATTCTCCGTGCGTACCTAATATAAGATCAATGAAATTTAGCTGTGGAATCTCAATAGAAAACATGTTTAAAAAATAAATCTACAGAGTTTTCACTGCGATAGCGATTTGGCGAAGAAGACTGGTGCTCGCCAAATGCACCCAATTAAATTTGCAATGCTTACTGAATTTCAATTTTAGCAATGTAGTAGTTTACTTTTTTTTGTATAAGTTTATACTACAATACAGGAAAGTTGTGTGTATTATTTTAGTTATTTATATTCATGACTGAAAAACTTTTAATGTATTTTATTTTTCAAGTTGCAAATACTCATCTTATCATGTAGTCAAATTAACACTTTAGACCTTATTTTTCGATTTGAAAATTAAAGTATCTGGATATATATTTTTTAAATAATGGCTACTTAAATGGCTCAGTGTATAGAGTAGAAATATTTCTTGGATACATTTTACCCAACCCGTAGAATGGAAGGTAAATGATCATAAAGCAGAATTTGTTTATATTCCATTGTGTCACCAGTCAGCGATAAACCGCCAAATAATGACATTTTCAGTTTTTGCGGGCGTATAATGGAGATTCCTCAAACACACACACACGCACACACACACATGCACACACACACACGCACACACACACACGCAGCTATATATACACAAACAGGTATGCCTACATGAGATGAACTTCTTAATTGTTTAAAAAAAATGGACTATTCGCTTATGGAGACCTTATTATCATTATTTAAAATGTTGCCCCAAATTTAGAAAAATTAACAACAGAGATATAAAAACAGAGTCAGAAAAGTCAAAGAAAACCTTTCCTTTAACTTTTCTGACTCTGTTTTATTAAGTTTGCTTCATATTTCCCCTTCTGTTATGTCTTCTTCTAATTGGGTGATGCACTTGTGTGATTGGTTGATGCTTTCTGATTTTCTTATTGACATTTTTCTTTAACTTAACCCTTTCCCTTCCATTTTCTTTCAGTCTTGCTCTTGCCTTCAAAGTTTTAGTACGTACTCTTTGCACCTGAAGAAGAAAGACAACTTTCTTTCGAAAGGCCTTGCGGATTTTTAAATTTGTTTAGCCTTTAGATTTATTTTAGCCCTTCGAGTTGCAGCTTTTTAGAAATTTATTCTGAGATTGTATACATACAAGTATAGTAACACAATTATCTTTGTTAAATTTTAACAATCTCCACTTTCCGCCGTTACATTCGTTCTGATAAAAAGAAATATTTGGTAATTTTACGCATCTTAACAACACTGAGTATTTTAAGGATACTCTGTACTCATTTTGCCAAAAATTACAAAAGTATCACATTCCAAGTTTTTGCTTTAAAATGTTTTTTAAATGAATTTAGACATCCGTAATATACTAGATAAATTTTAACACAATTATTCAAATTGGTAAATAAATCATATGAGGTGTAATTTTCCAACTGGGCGAAAATGTCCGGGCCATGATTCGAACCTGGGATCCCAATCCTTCAAATCCTGGCTCGGACATTTTTCGCCCAGTGGGAAATTACAACTCATATGATTTCTTTACCAATTTGAATAATTGTGTTAAAATTTATCTAGTGTAATCACATTTACTGGAGTTTTATTACCTGTGATTTATTCTGTCGAGCTGGTTCAGATATCAGACCAGATGCTATGATCAATAAGGTTAACTGGGTGAATTAGGTCCTCCAGATTTGACCGGGATGGCTCAGTTGGTAGAGCATTGGCAGCTTCAGCCAAGCGATCCCAGCTTCGAATCTTGGCCCGAACAGTTTTCGCACAGTTGGGAAATTACAACTCATATCCGTAATATATTTGCACGAAGTGTCGTAAAAGATCCGATACTCCAAAATATGCGGGAAAGGCTTCACTGCATACTCTTAAATGATCCAGAGTTGTAATTTTTAAACTCATTTTTGTTCAGTTTGTGTTTGTTCAAAGTATCGGTAAGATCAGAAAGCTAAAACTTCAACGATTCGCTGTTTTGTATTGATTACCTTTAAGGTGCATTTCATAAAATAAAAGATCTGATTTTCAATAATATAGTTTATTTAAGAAAAAAATTAAATGTTAACTTAATAGTCATTTTTTAAAGTATTTGTAAATAAGTCATGACATTTTATTTGTTTTTTCATTAATTGATTAAGGTTTTGGACATGTGGCTCTTAGTTATAAAGCAGAGTTGTAAGAAAATTATGCAAAATAAAAATGTTTCAAAAAGTTAAGTGTAGGAAAAGTTTTTTTGAAAATTTTTATTTTTTTTTAAAGATTTTTTTCAAATTTTCTACAAGAATTTCATTTTTTTTCTTTTAAATCATTTTCCTTCATGAAACCACTTATTAATATATCAAACAAATATTCTAAAATACTCAAATTTTAAAAAAAATGTTCAAATAGAATCGAGTCTACTTAAGGTGTTAAATCTGTCTGAATTCTATATACAGGTTGGCCGTAAAATAATTTTATATATTTAGACATTTTATATTTAAAAATTTAAATAGAAATGAAATACCAAAGTTTTTCTTCACTTTTGTATGTACAGTACCTTGACGTACAGTGTGCATGTCAGTCGGTTCAAATGAATTATTCCCCTAAATGTCCTCAATGCCAATTTCAAGGTAAATTAATGACTGTACTGCCACGTACTCCCAACACAATTTGTATAAACCATTTTACTAGCAATTAATATAAATATCTGAATTTTGAGTTAAACAGTAGCAAAATTTTCCTATTTTTGTCCTAAATCTTATTTTTATAAATGAAAGTGCACGCCGTTTCGAAACAACTAAAGGTCCCAACAAATATCGTTCTTATGCGTTGCTTTCTCTGAAGTGGTAAAGTGGCTCCTTTAATCTTTTATGACTTTCTTAGCATGTCTAAAGGTCAGAGTTCAAGAGCAGGAGCCGTTGACAGGTCGAGAAACAGCCTTTTCTTTTGTTGAATCTCCCCTTTTTTTTGTAGATGACCCCAAAATGATTCAAGAAGAGTGGGAAGAGAAATGATTTATGGCTATCTCCAATGCGAATTGCTCAGGAAAGCTCTGAACTGGCCCTTAGTTTTTTTTATTATTATTATTATTAGGCGCAAAAAGACATGCGGCCACTAAGAAAGCAGAAACAAATTTGAAAATTAATAGAGAAGAGAAGGGCAGGTGTGAGAAAACAGCGAATAGGAGAATAGCTGACTATAACCAATCACAAAGTGACACGGCAAAAATAATAAAATCTATAAACAAACAGGACATAAATATAGGGAGAGAAAAGAAAAATAAAATAAAGTAAAAAATGGAAATAATAAATAATTTAATGAATACGGAAAAAATATAAAAAAATACACATATAAAATTTTAATAAATAAAAGGAGAACAGTTTCCACCCATTTATTGTTTTCATTCTAAAGAAATTTTTATCTTACTGCGTGCACTAAAATATATGGTTAATTTTATTTAAAACATTTTTATTAACCTTTTTTGTCCAAAATTATGAATTGATAAAAACCTCACCTTCAAAAGCATTTTTTTTGAATTTTTAAAATTACATTAGAAGATTTGTTAAATCTTTAAATAAACTAGGGGATACAATCAGGGTTACAGAATAGAAATGCAAACTATCTTTTTAACACTTTCATACCTAGTTGAAAAGTGTTTATGATTTCGGTTTGTCTGCCGTTTGTGCTTCGGTTAACTCCCGTAAATATGCTTCGATTGTTCTGAAATTTTTGTATGTTATTGTCGTATACTATAGCATGTTCCCTATTTCAACAGAAGTGTGTAGCACTTATAGATTTTTACAGGGACAGTCAAAAGTATTCCGTTACATTACAGTCAATTGGGAATAATCGGTTCAAGCGCATTTTGATGACGCTACGTCAATTAAAATATAATGAAATTGATATATAATTATGAAGTGCATTAACGCATGCTTTTTGCAGAATATGGCGTGCAAAGCATTTATTATTCATTTACAGGGTCAAACAAAAGAATTCTTTTACACAGAGGCACACACACCGACACACCTACACACCGACAGATTAGGTATTTAATCCATTTTCAAGCCAATTCTACGCAGAAAATCACCAAGAAAATGTGACAGAGTATAAAAGATAAATATTGCGGCTAAGTAATCAAACATTAGTAGCACAGAGGTAACGTCTCCAGTTTCAATACTAGAGATCAAGTAATAGAATCCAATCGATTCCACTGTTTCAGAAATTTATATATATATAATATATTTCTTTTTTTAACACTTTCCACCATAGTTGAAAAGTGTTTATGAATTCGGTTTGTCTGTCTGACGTCTGTCCGTCGTCTAACTCTCGTAAATACACTCTGATTGCAATGAAAATTTTATGTTACTGATGATTACTATAGAATGTTCGTTATTGAAAATGAAGTGTCCAGCATATATATATATATAGCTCGTTTACAGGGACACATATAATATTCAGTATATGAAGAAAAATCGTTTGCAATGAATTGTAATAATGTTACAATACTTCAAGCATAATAAAATTAATATGCATCACTGCGATGGACTAAAATCTGCTTTCTTAGGAGTATAGAATAAGTAGCATTTATAGTTCGTTTACAGGGACGCACAAAAGAATCCCATTACGTTATAATCTGTGAGGAAAAATCGTCTGCGATTCATTTTAATGATGTTTCGATACTTCAAGCATAATGAAATGAAAAAGGGTCACATAAGTCACTACAACATGTTTTCTATAGATTAAGGAGTAAGTATAATTTATCTTTTTTAACAGAAATGCCCAAAAGTATTTTGTTACAGAAATGAATACGATAATTTCATTTTATGAAAATGAAATTTCTTTATATTCTGTTAGTGTTGGAAAGTGTTTCATAATATATGCGGGGTGCATGTTTTTTCGTTTTTGGTAACGTTCGTAAGGTCAAGTGGAGTCACTCCAGATTATAGTTTATGGCACTTTAAAATTCAGTTGGGACATAAAGGGTTAAAATAATTTTTGTTAAATAATTTTAATAAAACCTATCTACAGACAAGTTTGAAAATATCATACATTTTTTATCCCATCAGTCGTGTTTAATTTGTTCTTCTAAGGCCGAAATTGAAAGAACATTCCGTGATTAATAACGTTTCCTGTCTCGGAATCACTTTTCTCGTGATCTTGCGTGTGACGAAAAGCTTTGGGAACATTTTCTTTTGTAGTACTTGTTGCAGATTTCAGTGAATAATTGATGTTACGGGATAACATAAAATGACATTTTTCTTTACAATAGCAGGATTATCTGTATGTGTATTCTGAAAAAATAAAGCATGGTTTATTCTATGATAGTTTTCTCTGAGTACGTGACCGTAGAAATATTGGCGAATAGATGGCGGATTTATTTTCTATTTGGAAGCTCCTGCTGTTCTAATGTCATTTTTTTTTTTTAGCGATCTGTATAATGTTTCAGTAGCTAACAATGTCTATCATTATTTAAACTGTGCTTTCTTGACATGAATTTGGAAGAATATTATATTAAAGAATTACCATAAAATAATAGGTTATATATAATCTTATGTAAAATATTTAACTTTTAATTTTATGTAACGGGTTTCAATAAATGAGGTTGGTTACTAGTAATTTAACTTTTTAAAAGACAAAGTGCTTTTAATCGTGAAGTGCTGAAAGGACTAAATGACACAAGAATTTACAAACAAATTTATTTGAAAACAAGTAAAAGCTTTTCTTCACGTACTTAATAAAAGGAAAATTTTCAATCCAAAATTCTGGTGAAGGGATTTAAATTAGGGTTTAGTGATTAAAATTAAGTTATCCAAAAATAAACCACCGCCTTTCAAGAGGTTAATAGATAATTATGCCCAATAAGTAAATTTTCATGAGTGTAGCATTAATTTTTAAGAATGATGGATGCACAGTGTATTAGGGATAACTTAATTATGTACTTTCATTTCCTAAATCTCTTATGTAACTGCTTTTACTGATAATTGCTGCCATTGAAATTTAGTTTTCGACTTGTTCTAGTAATATTATTAGAAATAAGATTTTACCTGACCATGGAGCAATGAATGAGCTCATGCGATTGTCGACCGATGTATTAACCCTTAGGAGGTTACGGAACGCGCTCAGTGCGTCCACATATACGTCTATTCTCCAACGTTACGGACGCTCTGCACGCGTTTATATGAACTTTTAAAGGTATTGAATGTTAACAATGTGTTTACCGTGTTCTAAACTGATTGTTTCTTTCACCAATAGATGTCAACACTAAATGGCATTAGAATACAAAGCAACTGGGGAAAGAACCGAAAGCAGAAACTCAACGGCCTAAGTGTTAAACTTTATTTTTATGCGATATTCATAAGTATTGAATTTCAAAAGTAAATGTCACTTCAACACCCGTATATTCTATGACAAATAATAAAAAAATAGAAATGAATTTTAACCTCTTTATTGCATGATTTAAAATTTTTTACGTACTATTTCATGCAATCTGAGTGGTTTTTTTGGGGGTGCCAGAATAGCGCCCGTTTAGTTAATATCTTTTTTTTTTGGGGGGGGGGATTGATATTTTGCTTTTAAAAGTGAATTGCTATTATATTAGAGGAATTTTAAATAAGATTTGATAAAACTGAAGTTAATTTGATCATCAAGTAACTTAAAACTAGAAATTGACTCATTGTCTTTTCGACTGGCGGGCCACTGCTACTTGGTAAATTTGCTTCTGAAGCAAACAAGGATTTACAAGTTTTAAGCTGAATGTGGAAATCTTGCAAACGATTAAATTTCACAAAAAATATATTTAAGTTTTAAAAAGAAATTTTATTACGTACACTGATGTCCAAAAGTATTGCATTATTACAATAAGTCATTGTTTTTTTTCAAAATGTTTTTGTTGGAAATCGTTTAAAATTCATACATGCGTGATAAGAAAACGGCGTACTAACCATGGGTAATTATGGATTTTTTTTTTAAACCAAACAAATCAGCCGTTTCAAAGGATTAGACGACAAGAGCGTGAATTGCAAAGTAGTTGGATTGTGAGAACGGATGACTATTTTAATTTGTTGTTGTTTCTAGTGATGATTTTGATAATTTTTTTTCATGGTAAGTTAATTACGTACCAAATGAATGAATTTACGCGTAGTCGTGTTACCGGTATGATGGTGACTGGTCGGTGTCAGGACGATGTTGCCGAAGCTTTTGGTATCGACCAATCTACGATTTCGAGACTGTGGTAACGCTACATTTCAACAAGAAATGCTAGTAGAAGTCTTCTAGAAGGTCGTCCTTGTATAACAACACCATCAAACGACCGATTTGTGTAATTAATGGCCCGGCGCAACCGAACAATGCCAGCAAGACCGATAACCGCAGAGTTAAATACCATTGGTGGGCCTCTAGTTTCGCGACAAACTGTATACAAGTGTCGTAGTCAACTTGGTCTTTATGCCAGACGTCCGACAATATGTGTCCCATTTACTTCTTGTCACAGCTGTGATCGGTATCAGTGGTGCAGAGAGCAAGTAGAGCAATGTAATGCTCTCTGATGTATCCAGGGTTAGTTTACAGAGAAGTGTTGTCATATGGAGAGAGCCGGGCTTGAGAAATTACCCATCATTTATACGGGAATTGCATCAACACATGGGAGGTGACATACACGTATGGGGCGACATTAGAATCAATAGACGTGGAAATCGCTACAGAAACGAAGTTTTGAACCCATTTTGAGATTTTCCGGGGTGAAATTAGTCCTAAATTAACATTCATCGATGATAATGCGCTTGCTCACAGGGCTAACCTTGTTGATCAGTTCCTGGAAAGTGAAGATATCAACCGTACACTATTGGCCAGCTTATTCGCCGGACCTAAATCCAATCGAACATGGGATGCTTTAGGAAGACACACTGGAAGTCTGCAACCGCCTCCCAGAAATTTTCCCAACTCCAGGCAGCCCTTGAGCAAGAGTAGCTTGTCCCAGAATCTAATTAACACACTTATAAACAGCATCACACGTCTCTATGAGTTTTGTACATCTGTAACAGGTCACCGTACTAGCATATTAAAGAAATTAAAGTGCCAGGAAGGTAATTTGGTATGATTACACATTTTTTGTTATGTCTTCACAGTCAACATTTATGTTATTTTATTATTTATTATTTTCGATAAGGTAATATAAAATAGTTTATTTAGTCCTTTTTAAACACTTTCCAACGTAGTAGAAATATGTTTAAGAATTCGGTCTGCCGTCTATCTGTCTGTCTGTGCTCTAAATCGCGTAAATATCCTCGGATTGTCCTGCAATATGTTATTGAGGTTTACTGTAGCATGTTAGGTATTGAAAATGAAGTATGTAGCACTTTAACCCTTTCCGGCGCGGAGTAAGTCTGTTTGTAAAATGATGAAATAATGGACTGACACCAGAAATTACAAACAAATTCATTAGAAAATAAAAACTAGCTTATTTTCCGGTACTTACATAAGGAAAATTTTAATTAAATATTCTTGGTGCCATTTGTCAGTTTTGGAATTAAAATTAGGTGTCCTTATTTGTGGACACCGCCCGTTAAAGGGTTACATCGCGTAAATATCCTCGGATTGTCATGCAATATGTTATTGAGGTTTACTGTAGCATGTTCGGTATTGAAAATGAAGTATGTAGCACTTATAGTTTTTTTACAGGGACACTCAAAATAATTCCGTAACATTACAACCTATATGGAAAAAAATCATTTGTGGTTTATTTTCATGCTGTTACACAATTTCAAACATATTGAAATTGATATGTATCACTGAGGTGCACTAGAAGAGGCTTACTATAGAATATGGTGTGCATGGAACTTATAGTTCCTTTACAGGACAACACAAAAGAATTTTGTCACATTACGGTCTATAGAGAAAAATCACTAACGGTTACTTTTAATAATGTTCCACTATTTTAAACATATTGAAATAGATACATAATATCCCTAGGGTGCATAAAAAGAGACTTGTTGTAGAATATTGGGAGACACACAAAATAATTCAGTACTGTCTGTTAACAATAATTGAGGGAAGTGCGTTTTCAGTTGCTAAACGCGTTTTTAAATTTAACTCATTTTTTGTCTATTATTTGGTGTGTATAAATTCTATAGATCCTATACAGGGCAGCACAAAAGTTTTCGAGTACATTTCCGTTTATTGACGAAAATTCCAGAAGGGGAATTTTAAACTGTGCTACGCGTTTCCTAACTGAACTAAATTATAGCGTTCTGCGCTTTCTTTGTTTCATCATATATACAAATCTATAAATCATATACAGGGCTGCACAAAAGAATTCGGATATTAATCTGAATAGTGTTGGTAATTGCTGAAATTGGGTTTTTTAAATATGTTATGCGTTATCCGAATTGTCTACTTGAACAGTCCCGCAGTGGCGCGGACGAATAAGATCGGTTCCCGTAAGATCCCTGAAAGTGAAGCAGCATCGACCGTGGTCACTGCTAGGGAGGGTGACAACCTCTCTCGACTGCGGCTGCTGTGGGACCGTGTATGTTAATAGGAGCTGGTGCACATAAAAGCTGTTCGTTGCTCCAATGTCCTACAAGTTTAGAATAAGCGTTACCTCTGGTGGTGCCCATCCAGGTGCAGGTCTGGAATTGGTTCACAATTAAGAGACCAGTTCTTCTGGACGGGGCTTGTAAGTGCTTAAGCCATTTGGTAGGCCTCCCCATCTAGTAGACTCTTGTCTACTTGAACATTCCCCGCCCGCCTTGACCTTGTCTACTTGGACATGATCTGTCACCTTATTAAACAGTAAAGATTTGTAAAATTATTTCGGAGTTTTGGAAAGTATTACATAATCTATGCTTGGCGCATGATTTTTCGTTCTTGTTTGTCTAATCTGAATGATCTATATTCATTTGTTTAGTACTTTTCGGTTTATAAGATTTCTTTTTCAAAATATGCAATACTTTTGGACAGCAGTGTAAAATTACAAATTGGACAACGTTGACACAAGAAAATTCTTTTAAAAAGAGAATTTTAATGTTACGCGTTCAGTAACTGTATATTCATTAACAGTCTTATAAAAAATTGTATACATTTTTTTGTACAAATTTCAAATTTATTCACGTCATATAGATGGACATCAATAAAATAACCTTTTTATATTCCTTCTATTTATACGGTTTTATATTTATTCACTTATTTACCACATTGCTATAACCACTCTTTTCTCGTGGTTTCATTAAACAAAATAATCCTTGTTTATACTTTCGATTAAATGTCCATTAAAATATCTTTTAAGGAAAACCACAGCAAATAACGTAAATAATCGCAAAACAAGATTTTCTTTTCGGTTTCATTATTTTGTAGAGAGTGCAATAAAATAGCTTAAAGGGGATTGAGATATATAAAGAGATCATTGAATGTCAGCTTAATTTCATTTAGAGTTAAGTCTTGGACTTCAAATAAATGTTTCGGAAATCTGTCTCTACCATCTGTCTTTAAACTAAAGCATTAATGTAAAATCTTCTGATATTCAGATAAAGAGATTATATCCAAACATTATCCGCCTTTCCAAATAAAAAAAAAAAACATGTAAGTCGTTTACAATTATTTTTAAAAGAAAAAAAAAATGTTTTCATAAAGAATTATGCAAGGGATAACCGAATGCAATTGACAAATACTGAATTTAATCAATTAACTCTTGTTAAATCTTTCAAGAAAACAAGATAGAATCTTTCGTAATAATATAAAACGAACATTATTTGAGTGTTAAGAAGATTTAAAATTTACTTATTATTCGTACCAGTTTCTTATTACCACAATATTCTTAGAACCTTAAATTTGATACTAAGAAAACAATCTCCTGCAAAAAGATAGCATAAAAATGCTTAAAAAGAGATTAACTATGTTTGAGGTTATTTTTCTACATAAAACTAAATTAGATCTAAAATTGTTGGTTATAACTGTGCATTAGTTAGGGAAATAATTAGTTAAAGAAATAATTTAAAATCCTTTGAATCAAATTATGGTTAATGAATACGATAGTGTTTAAAAAACTGTGACACATTTTAGAAATTGATATAAAAATGAGTATGTCAGATATTAATTTGAAACTCACAAGTTGGTAGCTGATATTTTAGTGTTTTCTCTGAGGTCAATAATATTGGTCTTCACGGTTTTTGGAAGATAAGTGATTGCGTATTATATAAAGTATTTTTAATGCTGAAACAGAAAATGCAATAATTTTTTTTTAATCACTTCTTTTTTTAGTTATGACTTTAAATTTTCCTATTATGTCATTTTTGAAACATAATAGAAAATGATCTTAAAAAACAAAAAGTCATCCACACGGGGCGAATAAATAATGAGTCATCCACCCGGCACCAATGAACAACGCTTTAACCAATGAGTCATCCCAACAGATTCTGTTTCAAATCACGCTCTCTGTCAGTGCATCTATAGCCATATGTGTGTGTAGTAATCCGTGTTAAATTCTACGAGTTAGCGTCCTATACTTCTTCCAGTTATGCAAGTTTAGTTAATTTCATATTGTACAATTGCATATATCAATAAACTTGATCACTTTTCAAGTTTAGTACCTTTCGAGGAATTTCTCAAAGTTGCATAACAAAATTATGATACGTGATGAAGAAAAACTATCTTTCTTCTAAGATTCAGCGTCCACAAAACATAAAAATCATTTATTGCGGTTTTTGTTCAGAAAATAATTTTTCAATTTGTAGACTAGTGTAGACTAGTCCAGTTGAATGCAAGGAACTTAAAATTGTTTATCTTCTTTGGTTGACTGTTATATTCCAAAAATTTATGACGTAGATGATTTCTAGATGTCAGTTTGTTGGCAAACAATAATTTGGTACTCCGGAATAAACAAATTAATGAAAACCTTGAAAATTGTGAACATCTGTTTTTATTGAATATAGCTACTACATTCTAATCAACTTGAAAGTGAAATTTTAATATATTTTATTCCATCACTCTAAGATGTGCACTAAAATATATTTTTGTTTCCTGTTAAATTTTGTAAATTAGAAATACGTTAATATCAAAAATAGCGTCTTAACTTCTGTTAGTTAATATAAGTAATACATAATTTCTTTTGCCATTTTTAAAGTTTTTGTTCTGTGATTGATTTCGTAAATAAAAGTTAATTTTATTTTTATATATCTTATAATATTGAAGTGGCTCTTATATTTCCAATAATCTCTCTTATTTCGTTACAGAATTATTTGTAAAATTGTTAATATACAGATAATTCTATTTCAAATTAAAGTGCACATTTTTTTTTTCATTTATATAATTTCAAGTAGAAAAAGGAATAATTTTAATGAGATAAATATCTTTTTTAAGAAAGTTTTTATTTATTTTTTCTGCCTTTTTTTTTTCTTTAATGCTCAACCATTCAAAATAAAAATGAATGGCAGAGATAAACATTATAAAGATGCTCTGACGGAGAAAAGGTATAAAAATATGCTGAAATAAGTCATAAAATATTCGTTTCCATAAAATAAAAATCTTTCTGAATGGAGTTGGAGGTATATTAAATTAAGTGTTAATCCTCAATGTGTTAAGTAAGCTATGAATGTTTTTAATGATGCCATTCAAAGCATGAATAACCGTTATGTGGCGTAAAACACTTATAAATGAATGAAAAATAGCAAAATAAAAGCTACTCAATATAGATATTTCGAATGGATAAGAAAAAAATGTAAGAGCTTTTTATTGTCAATCAAAAGTAACACCATAGTTCAGAAGAATTCTTTAAAGGGGTTAACATGTCGGTATTCCAATAGTCGTCTATATTTAGGTGTAAAACTTAATATATTAAAATTAAAATGTAGTATATGCAAGACGCCTCATCTATACTGTAGTGTGCAAAATGATAGAAATGCCACAAATACAACTGAAATCAGTTCTCGTTTTCTATGCAAATATACAAATATTGTCTTGAAATTAAATATATGGTCTTCCAACTAATATTAAAGCAAAAGTTTGCAAAACATTTACCTATATATTAAATCTATTTAATATTTTTGGTTAAATTTATGCTGGAGCTAAATAATGAAAACAGTAATAAATGGTAGGCAATCGTTAAATATGTAACACCACATAGGTGTCCGCGTTTAAAATCTGGCCGTAAAAAAACCGGCATTCAATTTTCAGAGAAACATAAAAAGCAACAAACTAATTTTAGTGATGTAAAGAAGTCTAATTTCGATGGTTCGGACGGTGTTCATTCATATTAGCATGATTTTATAAAGGAAAATAACGTATTTTTCCGTATAGAAAATGGGACGCTCCTTAATGATTTTGGTCGCCTTTTTCTTCAAGTGGTATTTAATGGGTGTTGATCTTATTTATTACAAATCTGATATCAACTAGTATGTTGTAGTCGTCATATAAATAACCATATAAATCAAATTGTCCGCAGACAAAATTAAATGACATTCTATTCAGTTTTGATATATAGCTATTGCGGAAATCGTGAAAACAGTGTTAAGAAGCGACACCTGTTAGGCGGTATACACCCAAACCTTTTAAGGATCTTTTTATGTTAATGTCTAACAGAATATGAAGTTCGTTGAAATTCCTTACATTAGTTCTTAAGTTATAGCTATCCTGAAAATCGGGATAAACACAGCATAGAAGCAGCACCTGTTTGCGATTTACACCCTAATCCACTCATCATCTATTTATGTCAAGGTCTAACAGAATATGAAATTTGATGAAATTCCAGGAATTAGTTCTTGATATATATCTATCGGAGAAATCCGGAAAAATGAAACATATCAGCGCCCCTGTTGGGCGATTTACACCAAAACCTAATCAGCGCCAATTTATGTTAAGGTGTAAAAGAATCTGAAGTTTGATTAAATTTCGTACATTAGTTATTGAAATAGATCACCCACAAACTTTGTACCACATACAGACAGACCCAGACTCACAGACAGACATTTTCTAAAAACAGTTAAATCATGTTCAAGATCTTCTAAAACGTATAAGGAAGTCGAAATTTTTCACGAATCCAATACTTTCTTCTTATAATTTCAGAAAAAAATAAACATTCAAAATTGAGAATGGCGGATGCAATATGTGTGATTAAATTAAAAAAAAAAAAAAAGATTAAATAAAATAAAATTCTAGTATGCGGCTTTGAAAATAAGTAAATTCTTGGTTTTTTACCTTGCTGATTACAAATCTGATATAAAAAAACGAATATTCAAAATGGCGGATCCAGTATGACGAACGAAATTGAGAAAAAAAAAAATCGATGAAATAGATTAAAGCTTAAGAAGTAAGCTCTGTTAACTGTTAAAAGAAGTAAGTTTTTTTATTCGATTCATTTATTAAATTCATTTGCATTACCATCATTTTAAGTTTAACACTAAACATACTGGGAATTTTACTCAAGTTTTATAAAAATAGTCCACATCAGAAGTTTTATTTAAAACTTAACTTTTTTATTTAAATTATGTCTGTGTGATTTACATTTTATTTATTTTATGAAGAAATTTCTGGTTCAAATAGAAATATTTTCATATGGTATTGGACCGGTTGTAGTTATATTTAGTATTAAAATATTTTTCAGGAATAGATAAATTCCTTTTCTTGTGAGTAGTGCTACATTTATTAACATGTTTTGAAAACCCAGTAACTGGATTGAAATCATCTGCTTTATAAAGTTTGTGTTACTGATATTATTGGTGAAATTCTGCATAATTTCCCAAAAAGGCGGATAACACATTAACAACAACAACAACAACAAACATCATATAAATTAAGTGAATTGAAAATAGAATTGTATATTCTAATTAAAATATGTTATATAAGTTAATATTGAATAACAATAAAATTATTTTATTAATTGATATTAATATATATATATATATATATATATATATATATATATTTATAGAAAAAAGGTGCATCAAAAGCATGGAAACTAGTGCTCGCGAATATACGTTTAAGCGTATATGTAATTATTAAGCCTTTTTTCCCATATTATACCTATCCAAAATCATTACCGGTTACAATATGTTTTAAAATTATTAAACGTATATTCGCGAGCCCTAATGGAAACACCTATGAACAGCTTTTTTTAGGAAATAAACTACATATTATAAAACATTCAGTATTGTTACAGACTTCTATGGGATTCATAACGGTTTTCTTTATCAAAAGAATTACTTTATAATATATCATATTTCAATAAAATATTAGTTCATTTATAAAAAATTAAATTTTAAATTTTATAAAAAATTTTAGGTGTGGTTAATAATATTATACGTACTTGTGTTCGTTGAATCCATTTTACAGAATTAAAATCTGTTAATTCTATAAAAAACAATACAATTTTAAAAAACACGTTGCGTTTTCGTCTATGTACTGATCACTTGAACGTCATTTCAGCGTCAAGTTCACAATGAAATCCCGGGCGGGTAGACGAAAGTATCTGCTCTCTATAGCGTCGTATGATTCCCCAAACATTTCTATACCTATGTGGACATATAAAAATCCCTAAATAGACGCCTAGCCCTTTAGATTAGAATGGACTTTTAACCACGTTTAGGGATTTGGAACTATGTGAATTGGATTTATAGTAATTTCTGCATTAGTAACATAAAATCTGTAATATATAATCACGGGATATATGGTGTTACATTTATGATAAAAGCAACTTAATATTTATTATTCTTTCTTCTTTTTCTGTTCCTGAAAATGTTAGGATACTCCAAATATGAAATTTTCTCAGTTTACATATGTATTTCTTAAATTTTAAATTAATCCTTTATGTTAAATACAAACTAAAATTGAATAATATTGTATAAAATAAAATAAAAGTAAACTGTAATAAAATGTATAAGTATATTTATAATTAAAATATAATCAAACTAATAAAATAAGTTATTATTGAACATAATAGTTATATTAATTAATCTATATTTGAAACAAATTTGTATTTTTGTAATTTAATTCAAAACATAATGTACAGAAAACAATGTTTGTGTATCTTTTCGACTTCATGGAAGAAAAAATGCTAATAAGACAATTTATAGAAAAACGTCCATCAAAAGCAAGAAAGCGCTTAAGGAAGACGCTGTTCTTTTAAGATTTTTTTAAATCATTTAACTCTCTCAAGCAGGAATTGTTTTTAAATAGATGAAAAATATATTTAAAACTTAAAATTTATTTAAAATTGATTATTAACAGCAAATAATATTGAATATTTAAACATCTTACATTTATTACGCAGTTTTTTCGTATGCTGTTTGTTGTCAATTCGCAAATCCATTTCTACAGCATCATAAATTAAAACTAAGTACGAAATATTCAGATTTCCTGTGTTACATCGATTGATCCGGCCATAAAAGAAAAAAGAGAGAATAGAAATATAATTTTAGCACCTCAGCTATAGGAATCATTATTTGATTACGTTCCCCTTAAAGCGCATTTTGCAGAATATGCTGATGATTCTGCATATGTACCTAATATTTCATCAGTGAAATTTAGAGAAGGAATCCCAACAGAAATTCTGTAAAAAAAATGATAAGAAATATCATTTTTACCGCAAAAGAGATTTGGCGCCACACGATTTGGCGAAGAATGCTGGTGCTCGCCAAATGCACGTGACTGAAATTTCAGTGTTTGCTGAATTTAAATTTAACAGTGGAATAATTTACTGGTTTCTTGTACAAGGTCATACTATAATACACGCAAGCTGTATGTATTTCAGTTACATAGTAAATCATTGAAAAAAAGTTTAATATATTTTATTTTGCAAGCTGTAAATACTTATTTTAAACTGTAGTAAACTTAACATGTTAGACCTTGTTTTTCGATCAGGAAAATGAAATCGTTACAGGTGTCTTTCTTAATTTTTTTAATAATGTTTATACATTTGATAGTAAGATAGTTAAATTTCCACAGATCAAAAAATGATACATTTGTGAAAAATAAGTTTTGAAAATGCATTTAAGATAAACTTATTTAAAATGGTTCAGTGTGTATAGTAGAAACATGTCTTGGATACGCTTTATCCAATCCGTAAAATTGAAGTTCAATGATCACAAAACAGTATTTTTAACACTTTTGCCAACATATTTGAAAAGTGTTTATGAATTTGGTTTGTGAGGCAGTTAGTATGTCCGCTCTAACTCGCGTAAATATAGTCGGATTACCATGTAATTGATATGTGTTACCAAAGTTTACCAGAGCATGTTCGGTATTGAAAATGAAATGTAAAGCACTTATAGTTCGTTTACAGAGACACTCAAAAGAATGAAGTTACATTATGGCATATGGAGCAAAATCGTTTGCAGCGTATTTTAATAATTTTACACTATTTAAAACCCATTGAAATTAACGCACATCAGTGACGTGCACTTTGAAATGCTTACTATAGAATATGATGTACATAGCATTTATCGTTTATTTACAGGGACACACACAAGACTTCGGTTACAGTACTCTATGAGCTGGAAGTGTGTTTTTAAATGTAACCAATTTTTTGCATATTACTTGGTGTGCATAAATTCTATAGATCACATACAGGGCTGCACAAAAGAATTCGAATACATTTCCGCTTATTGATGGAAATTGCTGAAGGAGAATTTGGAATTGTTATGCATTTCCTAACTGACTATATTTTAGCATACTAGAAGAATTAATATATATACAAATCTATAGATCATATACAGGGCTGCACAAAATATTTCAAAAAAATTTCTGACTGTAGATGATTTGATAGGTAGATGGAATTGCTGAAAATGGGTTTTAAAATGTATTATGCGTTTTCCAAATTGTGTGCTTGGATATCATCATTCACCTTATTCAACGATGAAGTTTCATCAGAGTATTCTGAATGTGCTGGAAAGTGTTTAATAATCTGTGTTTGGTGCATTATTTTTCTTTCTTGTTTTATATTTCATTGTGTCTCTGATAATCAACGATTAATCGCCAAATACCAAAATTTCTTTATTTTTTATGGGCATATAATTGAGATTCGGCCAATTTTTTTTAAAAATATAAACAGATATGACCACATGAGAAGAATTCTCTCTTTTTTTTTAGCATGAGCTTATAGAGACCTTCCTTGTTAGTGGTTAGTTAAATTCATACGAATAAATTATATTACTCTTTTCGTCTTTTTCCAATTCTGAAATTCTTCTTAGATTTCTTGTTAGCATAAAAAAAAAATATTATAAACTGGTTAAGTTGACACTAAAATAACCAATTAAAACCAAAAATAGCCAATTAAAACTTGTCTATGTTTAAAGTTTAATCAATCTCTAATCTGAGCATTACTAATTACTGTGTTACAAGAAGCCTCACAAATGCTTTTCAAAAGGAAAAACGCAATAAGTAAAATATATAAATATATATAGGGCTTGAAAAGGACAGTATTTTAAGTGTCGGTATAAATAAGCATTAATTAAAATTCTTTGTAGTTTACAAGAGGTGATCTTGTGAACTTATTCATTAAGTATTATTCGCTCAAATATAGTGGCTTAAGGCACATTTTTTTCATTATTTTTCTTCAATAATTAGAATGTATTTTGAAAGTAGAAAAAGAAAAAAATGCTGCCGGCTAATGTGCACAGTCTTAAAAATGTTATTAATAATTTGATTTTTCCACGTTATAAAAGTGCCACAATCGAATGATAAGTTTTTTTTAGAAAATTGTGTTTGATTGATCTATATCTGAAGGATTATATATATTACGCATTTGAACAGGAGAATATAAAGATTTAATCATGTTATGAATCAGTTTTGGGCAGAATCTGATTACAAAGTAATGAAATTACAAATTAAACTATTGAAATTACTAATTAAAGAAATTACTAATTAATTATAGGTCAATTTGAATTACATCTTTTAAAATATAATTTAGATTAATTTGTAGTGTATTACAAGTTAATGTCATTTATGTTTGATCAGAATATAATTTGGTTAACGTGTAATGTAATGCAAGCTAATCTAAATTAAATTCTATAAAATGTATTTAAATTAAACTGTAATTAATTGGAGCTAAATCATATACCAATGCATTTTTTGAAATTGGTATGAAAATTACTTGTAATTCATTGCAAGTTAATCTCAGTCACGTTTTTAGGAATGCAAATGAATTTCTAAGTAACTAATTACGTGTGAGCAAAATATTTATTTATAATGTAACTAAAACACAATACTTTTTTTTAATGAAATTATACATTTACTAATTATCTAGTTATTTTTATATAATTTCTCGTTTTCTAGAAAAAAAAAATTTCAAATTTTTTCAATTCGGACATGAAAGACCTCGGATAGAGTCGGATAGATCGATTTTAACCTGCTTGTTATCGTGCATACACCATGATTTTACAAAATAAGTATTTTTTTGTTTTTTTTTACCCAGACAAAATAAATACCTGTATGAGATTTAATTATTATTATTAAATGTAAAAAAAAAAATATATATATTTATTGCTCCGAGGGGACGATTTCCCGTTATTCTTACCCAATAGTTTTTAAATATGTCTGTGGTTTGAGTAATTATGTAACATATTTGATTTGTAAGTAATTTGACGATTGAGAATGTAATGGTTCGTTGAAACAGAAGAAACATAAAATTTAAATGTCCCGTGGAAACAAAACATTTCGGTCCCGACACTTTGGTCCTGCCGTTTCGGTCACTGCGCTTGGGTCCCAACGCTATTTCGGTCCCACAATGTGACATAATTTTACAGGGAACATTGTCGTTGTTTTTAATCGAAGCCCCGTAAATTTTACTACAACTCAAATATAAGGGCCCGATAAACGCAAACACTTATCCAAATTGTCGCAGTCCACACAAACTTCGTATGATAAACGTAATCTTTTTAAAGGGAGGGGGGGGGGGGCTCTATAGATTTTTTATAGAAGCCCTCCTATATTTTAGTGTATCAAAAATATAAGGTGCTGACAGCTTAAAACAGTTATAACTTGAGCTGTAAGTATCGTAGAACACTCATATTTTGTATCGTAAACGTAATCTGTATAAAGGGGTCAGTGTCGGTTCTCTTAGCGGAAGCCCTCGAAATTTTAGTATAGCACAAATATAATTGCCCGATAACCGCAAACACTTATAACTCGGATCCAAATTGTTACAGCTCACACAAATTTCATTTGGTAAACGCAATCATTTTAAAGGGTGAGAGACGGCTCTGTCCACATGATATTTTTTTCTTTTTTGTAATTAAGAATGTTTTCTTGAAATCAATTCACTGTTTATGGTTGAAAAAAAAAGTTTTGTATGTAAAATCCAAATTTATCGAATTTCAGCGTATATTTTTATGTATTCTTTTGATGGAAAATTAATTTTTCACATGTTTGGGTAATATTTGAATATACAGGGTGGTTATAATATAAATATCTCTATTTGGAGCTGTCTGTAGCTTGAAAAAATAACCGGAATGAAACCAAAATCGGTACAATTGCTATTCAAGAAGGGGGAAGAAGACTGGAAGAATAAAAAAATAATTTCTATAATCGCCAACAGATTGCGCTACTGAGTGTGAAATGCAATGTGTAATACAAGAACAAAGAATTGAGGCGTCAAACCGGATGACACACCTAATTTATTGGCAAATGTCACAGTGAATATGATTACGCTTTCGCATGGCGGTGCCGATCATGTTCAGGTTCCACACGGCCATTGTGCTGGAGGACACAATCCCGGCGGTGCACGATGTTCTCAACTGCGAAATGAAATGCATCAGGAGTGATGTTTCGCACATGTTGTGATATGCGGTAAAGTCATTGAGGTTTGCGACACCTCCACGGTACATAATATTACACATTACATTTCACACTCAAAAGCGCCATCTGTCGGCGATTATTGAAATTATTTTTTTATTGTTCCGTTCTACATACCGTTTACATATTGAGTCTTTGACAGAAAAATCGATAGACTCCCTCCCCGATAACTGTAACGTTTATCATACGAAATTTTTGCGGGCTATGACAATTTCGATCCCATTTATAAGTGTTTGTGGTTATCGTTTCCTTATATTCGCGTTATACACAAATTTAGGGGCTTCTGTCAAAACCGCCGACAATGCCCCCCCCCCTTTTTATAAAGATTACGTTTACTATGCAAAATATGAGAGTTAATATGATAATTAAAACTCAATTTATAACTCTTTTACGTTGTCAGCACCTTATATTTATAATACACTAAAATATGTTGGGCTTCTATAAAAAATCGACGACCCCCACCCCCTTTAAAATGATCGTGTTTGTCCTACGAAATTTGTGTCGATTGCGACAATTTGTATCCGAGTTGTAAGTGTTTGTGGTTATTGGTCCCTTATATTTTCGCTACACTAAAATTTAAGAGGCTTCGGTTTAAAAAATCCGACAATGTCTCCCCTTTATAAAGATTACATTTGCCATACAAAATATGAGCGTTCTACGATATTACATTCGAGCTATAAGTGTTTTAAGTTAACACCTTATATATATATATATATATATGGTACACTAAAATATAGGAGAGCGCTTCTACTAAAAATCGATATTTTATCCTAGTTTGAAAATTCTCCATCATCATTAAAATAGTAATTTTAATGGAGATCATGAAATATCATCCTCATTATGATGTAGTTGTAACTCAAATTGCTTAATTCCTATTACAAAATATAAATGATAATCTTAACTGTCTGACGTGCAGTTGTAACTAAATCTAATTTAAAATTTTACTGTCCATTATAGGTAATTGTAACTAAAATTTCTTAGTTGCCATTACAATAACGTAATGATAGTCACAATCTTATCAAGTACAATTGCAATCAAATCTATTTCTTAAATTTGCCATTCCCATTACACGTAATTCTAACTAAACTTTTATAGTTACAGCATTACAACACCATAATTAAAATCATACTTTTCTGCAGTACAATTACAATCCCGTCTTATTTAAAAATTTGTCATTGCAATTATACGTAATTGTATCTAAGATCTCAATTATAATTACAATTGTATAAATCATAGCATTTATAGTTGCGATTGCAATGCTAATGTAATTTCAAATTCCGCATTATAATTATATGGAATTGAAATTATAATCTCTTACATGTCATTAAATTGTATTTACATTACAGATTAATCATATTCCGAATTTGTTCATCTCTGTTATAAATTCATAAAAAAGAAGAAATCTCATTAAAAAAAGCTGTGAAACGTTTACATTTAAATAATTGTTATTATATAAGAATAAATAAAATGATAGAATGTTTAATCAAGTTTTTTTTTAATTATACGAATATTCTTGTTCCTGTTCACTGGCATAGAAATTTTTGCACCCGATCTCGCTTTCGCTAGGGACGGCTCTGGGGATAAGTCATTGTACTTTACTATTGACGCTAGTTATTTTAATTGTAAGATTTTATTTATTTTCTTTGACGTCATTAAAGTGAGAAGTCCACTTAAGGGAAATAAACGTTTCCGACATCTTCTGCTATTTGCTTTTGATCGCTATAGGAAGGATGCGAACGTTGTAAGTATTTCTTTACCGCATCATTACCAGCAACAACAAATGGTGTGTTTATGTCAATATGAAGAACGCAGCAGGCGAAAGAGGCAGGCCACAATACTTCCACCCCTCTTGGCTGCCACATGATCAATATAAAAGGTGGTTACAAGCAATTTTTGAACTGCCATGTGATCAAGGTAGGATGAAAATTAGTTAAGATCCGGAAGTATCGCGGTCTGTCTATTTGGTTGGTTGCGGTGAAATAGCACAGTGTGTCCCAGTCCTCAAAACAAGAACACACAGGTGAAACAAGAACTTTATACTCTGATGTCTATGCTGTGTCCGAAGTGAAACTGCGAAGGCGACATTCCCTGTGAAATTCATTGAAACAAGATGATCAATGCATATCACTACATTTTAAAAATGTATCAGGTAAACACAGCAATTCAGCAAAAGTCACCGGATCATTATGATAAAAGCCGCCATCGAAATGGCCAGTTAAGAAGTTCTGTCACATTTCTATGTATTCTCATGATTTGCCTCTCCTCCGATTTGCCTCTTTTCCGATCTTTTGTAACAATATAGGTGGCATTTCAATCAAAATTAGCGTTAAGTTGAAAATCTGGTAGTATTATTTATTTGCGTCCAGTCCAAACGTTATATCTATCGCCGAATACACGAAACCATATTAAAAATGATCCTCTTTAATAAAAAGGTATGTGTTGCTGACGACTGGGATCGTTGCCACAGATTAATCTCAGAAAATGAAACATTTGAAGTTACTGAAAAAATTAATCGCTCGAAAAGTATTTGTCAGAAAATTTTTAGACAAACTGCGTTAGAAAGGTAAAAAATTATATTTTTCTTGATATAAATTTCAAATCCACTGATTATGCCATTTTTCAAATATTGAATTTCACAAATTACCAAATTTCAGAATCGAGTACCATAGTGAAAACTTCACGCGTAAAAAAATAATAATAACAGCAATGTGTCAGCACGAGTCACAAATTATAGTAACCGTATTATTCTGTTAAAATATAAAAGTGAATTATGATGTCACGAGTGCATGATTTTTATTTAATTCTCGACAAATACTAGACGCGCTATTTCTATTTAGTTGTGAATAATATAGGTTTATTCCCATTATTAAAAAATGTAGCTATAAAACATATAAATCAATGGAAAACGGTAGGTAATAAATTGTAAACGTAATAATAAACCGTATTAAAAAAACATAACTTAGTGAAATAAGTGTCCGTTTTTATGTTATTATAGGATATATAGGTAAAGGTACAGATTACTTTAAAATACAAGGTTAAATTCACCGATATATTTCGTTTGATTCAAGGTTCTTTTGCAGAAACGGACCAGCGTAGCGGGCGTAGTCTACTAGTGTTATAAATAATAACAGACAATACAATTTTTAATAAATTGCTTATACTTTTTTTTCAGTTTAAAATAATGCATTTTACATTTGGTTTGAATGAAAGTACTCATGTTCTCCAACTTGACATTAGATTTTAAAGAAATAAAAGTATAAATGAATATATCAATCATACAATTAAGAAAAAATCTAGTAATAAAAATAACCGGCAGTAATTTATTCCCCAATCCAATATAATGAAAATTGGGAAAATGTCAATATATCTTTTATTGAAATTGTTTTCAATTGCAATTAATTGATTCCTCTTTCCAAATAATCAGAGTGAAACATACATATCACCTTAATGATACTTCAGTATCCGATCGCCAAAACTTTTGGTAAACCACTGCCATTTAACACCTATTTATTTATCCAAGCACTGAATATACATTTTACATAATGTCAAAGTTCATTCTATTCTCTTCTAAAATTAAATTTTTCCTTGTTTTTATTATTTATCGAAGTTATACTAGAAAATGTAATTTTGAAAATACAAAATATCTTTAGAAATATTTATTTATAGTTGCTGAAATTTTAAAGCTTATTATCAACAAAAATGTGCGCGTCGTGGATCAAAATTATCCAATACACTTGAAAGAGTAATTTTTCGAATCTTATAAAAGATAAATGAATACTTTTTCTATCGAGGATGTGAAGTGCTTTAAAAGTTTGATTTATTTTGTACTTATTTTGATTCAATATAAGCAAGAAAACTCGGCAGTATTTTGTTCATATTAAGCTCTATATTCAAGTAGTTCATATAGTTGTTTGCATTGGTTTTAATTTGACACTGAAAGTTTTTGTTGTACACTTTACCGTTAAAATATTTGAGTGAAAATGTCATTTATTTTATTAGTCCCTAGGAATATTGTATGTAGGCATATTGTATGTAGTTCTATTGTATAACTTTTTAGGAGTATTATATGTAGTTAAAAATATATAAGTATACTAATAAACATTAATGATTTTCTCCCTGTAAAAATTAAATAATTTTAAAATATAATTTTTTTTATTTGTTTTAGTACTTAAACTTCATTTTTGGTAAATATCTGTTGTAATCATAACAATTTTGATGCAATATTTTCGTGCAAACGGTATTTTTATTGGAGTCCCAAGAAAAACTGTTTCGACAATATTGTATGAAGTTTAATTAAGATAAATATTAAAATTGTATTGTGTGTAAAGTTAACTATTTAATATATCAACTTTATATTTGTTTTGTTGTATATCTACTTCTTTGAGCATGAAAGAAGGCTAAAAGTATTACCTAAGATAATAAAGAATCAAATGAGAAACGCTTTCAAAATTAACTGGCTAACAAGACTTTACGGCACCATAAAGTATAAATGAAATGTCGGCTATTCTTTCGGACTCAAAAATAACTCGATGCTTCCCCATGTTAACAACATCATGTTTCAGATGTTTGGCATATCCCTTATTGATTGCGCATTATATGAAATGAGCGTAATGAAATGAGTAATAATTCTTTAACACAACATAAAGTATGAATAAAGTAACGATGATCGTTTCGGACACGAAAATAAACTTAATATTGCATCAAGTTACCAAAACAAGTAGGACAGTTTGTTATATTCTTTATTCACGGTGCATCACAGAAGTCGGCGTCAGGAATTTTGTTTACCTGAGGAAGGAATATGTAGTTGTTTGAATCTCAAACGATCGTCGTTGTTTCGTTTATATTTTGTGGTATAATAAAAAAAAGTATTGAGTATAAAGTATTTCCTAAATTAAAGTAACAGGATTATTAAAAATATCATATTGGCACTTGAACTTAAAATAACCAAAGAAAGTTTTAATAATAGCAATTTTTTTTCATTATTACAGCGTAAATATTTGGTTATAAATACTTAAAATTTCGTATCTCTCACACATAGAAGAGCGATAAAAGTTCTAAAGATCTTTTAAGTAGTATTTCGCCTCATTATTTCAAAGGCTCTTAGTTCCTTATTTAATATAGTCATGTCGTTAACGTTTCTGAAGACGCGGCTGAATAGATATTAAGCAATGCTTAAAAAAAATTTGGCGAAAGATGAGCCAGGTCAATCCTTTAATAGGCTGCTAAGAAACAAAGGCCGTCCTGCAAGACATGATTAAGTGTGCTAAATCAGCTCAAGGAAATGAGAGAGGAGAAAGTAAACGGTGATTCTGCCAGTGCTAAAGAGGAGAATCTTTGATACCACGCAAATGGCAGAATCAGTTCGAGTGTGAAGGTCGGCAGGGTTATTTGTCGATCGATGCCTGCCTACCTTTGCAAAATTTGCGCTTCCCGCATTTCTTTCTTTCTTATTTTCTTTTGTTGTAGATTAAAGAGTAAGTGATAGTACATTTTTTTTCTGATAAATATTTGTACTTTTCAAAGGAAATTAACTACAGGTTCATCCTTCAAATCTGTTAGGAAACTTTAGTTTCTCTTTCTGCTAAATATTAGGGCAGATGTCAAGTAAGTTCAGTGAACTAAAGGACAATCAAAGAAAAACATTCATACCGTTTCAAGTGTAATGACTTAGACATTGAATGTACTTGGGTGTATTCTAATATTTAAATCCGGACAATAAAATATGCTAATAATAAAAAATAGCTGTGTTAAGGATTTTTTAATTCTTTAAGAGTACGACAAGAATTTCTTTTAATCTTGATACACTATTTTGCTGCAGATTGAAAAAGAAATGATAATAAAATTTTTGAATAAAATGATTCTATATTTTAAAAGAAATTAAGTACATGATCATCCTTAAGTTTGTAAGAAGAATTTTGTTCCTCTATTTCTACATGGCAGGCTTGGCTGACTTTCTCTAACTTGGTACTCTTTAAGCTAATTTTTTTATTTCAGTCTTTTATAATACATTTTTTTAGATATTATTAAATGGTTTTATGGAGAAAAATGACTTAAACAAGAAAAAATGTACTGTGGTGAAATTTGAAAAAAAAATTGATTTAATTTTGAATTTTTTGAAACACATCGTTTAGCATTCTTTTCTTACATGTGTGTTCTACAATATAACGGTAGCGATCACATTTCCAAAAATTCAATTACTTTAAGATAAATAAAATGGCATCAAAAATGTAAAAATATAGTAAAAATGACTATTTACTTTAAAAAAAAAACTTTTTATATTACTGAAAATCGTATCCCTAATTTTAGGAAATGCACCTTATGGATCGTCCAAATGAAATGGCGAGTCAATTGAAAAGTATAGGCTGAAATTTTAGTATTTTAATCATACTGATTGAAGAAACATAAAGGAAAACGAATTTAAAGTTTGCAAATCGGAATAATTAAAAAAATGCATAACTTCACCAAAATATATTTTAAGCAAAAAAATGGTAAATTAATATTTTCTTCATTTTAAATGAATGGTACCAAGTCCTCTATAAGAGGCAAAATAAATTTGAGGGCCTTAAATGACTTTCAAAAAATAAGAAAAAGCATTTTACTGTTATTGAGGGCTTCTATAAGCGTAGGGGAAATGTGCAAAAACGTTTAGAGTCCTTATATTTTTCAAGGGCTTTTTTTTTAAGTCTCCTTGTGAATATCTTTAAACAAAGGATCTGGTGTATTGCACCTGCCACACCTCCCATTTGGCCGGCCCTGAAGACAGGAAATGAAAGAGTGATGATGAATATAATGTACACTGAATTAAAATAAAATTCAAGAAAAATAATCAAACAATTTAAAATAGAAAGAATTGTATGTATCCGGGAACGCTTAAATTTTCATTTTTAGATATCAAACCATGTTAAATGCCAAGATTGTGACCAAAGACAAACCAAAGTGCTATTGGCGAGATTTGTGGCCGACAAACATTAAACTACCAAAATTTCTTAGTTTAATTTATTTAAAGTTTATATTCTTCATTTTAAAAAACGTGTTTTAGATTCCGACCACACGCACATCTGTTTGAAAATTTTGAAACTGTCTGGATTTCGTTCTGCCGATGCCAATGTACAAAAATAATAGCAGTAAAATATGAAAACGTACTAATACTCATTAGCTCACAGGCTATCAAAGCCTGAGAGCTTATGTGCCCGCCTGTTCTGTGTGTATGTACGTACGTACGTATGTATGTATGTATATACGTAACGCGATAACTCTTGATAGAACTAACCGTTTTACTTTAAATTTTGTTTATAGGTTCCTTGTGATAAGGCGCCTCCCTGATTAGTTTTGGAGGTTCATTGGTTAAGTATAAAGGGGGAAAACGGGGGGCTAATCCCCCCATAATTTAGATAAATAGGTTTTTCATGCAGAATTATGCCATTTTCTTCAAATTTTGTATATAAGTTCATTTTGATAATACGCTTCTGTCAATAGTTTTGGGGTTTCATTGGTTAAGTATAAAGGGGGAAAGGGGGGGGGTAACCCCCCTAATTTAGACAAATGAGTTTTTCATGCAGAATTATCCGATTTTCTTCAAATTTTGTATATAGGTTCATTTTGATAATATGCTTCTGTCAATAGTTTTGGGGTTTCATTGGTTAAGTGTAAAGGGGGAAAGGGGGGTAACCCCCCCTAATTTAGATAAATGAGTTTTTCATGCAGAATTATCCGATTTTCTTCAAATTTTGTATATAAGTTCATTGTGATAATGAGCTTCTCTGAATAGTTTTGGGGGTTCATTGGTTAAGTATAAAGGGGGAAAGGGGGGGCTAATCCCCCCTTAATTTAGATAAATGGGTTTTTCATGCAGAATTATCCGATTTTCTTCAAATTTTGTATATATATTCATTGTAATTAGAGACTTCCCTGATTAGTTTAAGGGGTTCATTAATTAACTATGAGGGGGGATAACGGGTGGATGACCCCTCTTAATATATTGTTGATTTTTTTATTTTTCGAGGGGCTTATTTCAAATTCTTTGAAATAAGAGTATAATATACAATTAGTGTGTACAGGCATGTGAGCTCAATGCACTCAGTTAAACTGGACAGTTTTCTTTTTATTTTTGAAGTACAATAAAATGGAAAGATAATCATTTATCTCGTTAAAATGTTACTCAAAATAAAGCGAAATATATTAATAATTTCAAGTTATGATTTCTTACTAGAACTTAGAAAAAAGAAAAGCCTTAAGATTAATGATTTTTGGACACTGACTTTTAGAAACTAATATCCTGAAAAACAATCCTGGAAACAACAAGTCACATTATCGTTACTCCTAAAAGGTGACAGTAGTCAGAAAAAGTTTTTGTGGAAAGTAATATTTTTACAGCCTGAAAACAGCTTTCTTAGAGAGTTCCAGAAAAAAAATATACATATTTTTCTTATCTTTCTAAACTAGTTGATCCGCCCGGCGTTGAATGGGCTCGTAATAAGAAACTTAAATATATCTGAAATCAGTGATGAATGAATTTATATTCTTACACGAAAATCTTTCCAAACGAACTTAATATTGGGGAGCTCCACTGCCCTCGGCAGCATATTTGTATGGTTTTATATTTTTAAATGAAAATCTATCTAAACGAACCTAGAGTTGTGTAAAATAATGAAATATGGGTCTCGGGCGCGTTCGGACATGCCTTCGTCTATCTTCATCCAAATGTTTAGACTTCTGCGTGCGATAAATTTCCATAGCCACCACCAACAGACGGACGGACAAACACGCACACACAAAGACAGACATATTTACTTTATTAATATAGATTTTTTTACTCTGTTTTCTACTTGAAATGTATATATATATATTCCTTTACAAATGTAAATAATTTAATAAATCTTTTTTTTTTAATTAAAAAACTTATTAATTTTAACCATATAAGAAATTCATATCTGCTGAAATAATAGCATTTTTCGCGTACATTTTTTATTTCTGTGTGTATAAAAGAATAAATACTAATTAATTTGTCTTTAGTATTTACATAAATATTTATTTAAAATACATATCGTCACGGGTCACTTTGCCCAGATTTGAGAGTAATTTCAAAATGTAGCATACACTCCATATTTTTTATTAAAAATGAAAAACACCTACATATATGGATGACGAGTCGTAGATGTGATTTTTGATTTGTTTGGTCTTTCATTTTGCATGTTTATATATGTTTTCTTTTTTAAAAAAATGTGGTGAACGAAGTCACCACCTAAGTAGGGATCACATTGCCCACATTTCATTTTCCCTTCTAAACAAGCTAGAAACATATCTCTGGGTAAAGTCGGCCTAAATTGGAGTGAAAATGACAGCACATCTCATGACAAAACATGTTTAGTGCCACAAATAATTTTTTTCAAGAAAATACTGATTAAAATATTGAACAGAATTAAAAATACTGACTGAACATAATATTGCAAAATAAAATTAGAGAAAAGCTGAAACATCGTCCTCATAACTGTACGCACATCTTCTGTCCTTGTTCTTCCACAATAAGTCGCTAGGGTTTCCCCCTTCCGTCCAAGATCTCTATAGTTGTTCTGATCTATAGACGACAACGAAAGACAAGAATTTGCCTGTTGCAGAACCGGTAAACATAAAGGATATGCACTATTTTGATATGTTTGTTCATAACTCTTTCTGTGTACTTGCAACCCTACAAAATGCCATCTTTTTGAACCAGGGTTATCACTCACATTGGTCTAATGAAAATTAAGGATGTCTTCCTTTGGTCCATAGGTACCTCTTCAGGCGTCTTCAAGATGGTCACAATATTTGATAAATGAGTAAATTCTAACTGAAGTTCTGCCCCAAAATATGTTTTTTCTCTTTCTAACAGTTATGTCATCTCGATGTCGCTGTATAAAAGAATACCAATCTTCACTTGGGAAGTTCATTGTGTTGTGCCGAGTAAAGTGACTCAATATTTGCCAAAGATTGAGGGCTGACAATGCCCAACGAAATAACACTGATTCAGTAGACGTGAAAATGAAAGAAAAACGTCTTCTACATTTTCATTATATTAATAATCAATAAATATAAACAGTGGCACTTACTTGCTTTTTTGATTGGTTGGGCGAGAGGAAGTTTGAAGACCATATAATTTACTTAACTTCAAGTCTTGATAAACAGTGGGTCAGGATCAAATATAATTATATTTGATAGACAATAAAACAGAGTTCCAAAAATTTAAATTTCCGGAACTCTGTTTTATCGTCTCTGGTGGTCTTATCATTCTAGAGAATGACGTGAAGTCCAACAGTGCCACTGTCCGTGCAATATATAATGACCATCGAGAATATAAACTTTTTTTCAAAAGTGGGCCAAAATCTGACTGGTGGGCAAAGTGTAATAATATTTCAAATTTAGATAGTTTATTCAATGTACTAGCTGATCGGCCCGGCGTTGCCTGGTCCCGTCAAAAAATAATACGAAGTAACTCTAAAAATCACCGCACGAACCGTTCCCCCGGTAACTCTTTGTCTTTTGGAAATTAAATAAAGAGATGGACCCCGAAGCGGAGGTATATTCAATACCACTCCCTCAAATGTCTGTATTATTTGATTCGAAGCGGATCGGTTTTTGGTTAAAATTTTAAAAAAGCTACCGTCGGATTTTCACAAAATTTGCATTTTCGGAATCAGAAAAATAAACTACGTAAAAACTGTGAGTTTCGAATCAATACTAATTTTTTTCTTAATACTGGAGGATGAGTGAAAATGAGAATATTTCGTTGTCTGTTATTATCAAAGCGGTAACTTTCTTTTTCGGTTTTAATAAAAATAGCCATTTTCGGCACACGCGTTGAAAAATCTTTTAGTTCAAACGCCAGGTGGTGCATTCTATTCCAAACAAATTTCCGACACGTGTCTCCGCTGCCTACGGTACGATGAATGGCAGACGTGCTGCGCACACGCTGCAAAGTCCTTTAGTTCAGGTTTCCACCACCAGGTGGAGCATTGTGTTCTAAATAAATCTCTTTCCGAACGAAACTCCGGCACTCGTTCCGGCTGCTTACGGCACCGTGTAGTAGGCGCGCTATGCACGCACAGACTACTACTGTTAGCTCCACTTTCCATCTCCAGGGGGTACCAAATCTATGTCTTAATTAGTTAGCTATATCTTAATTAGTTCATTTTAAGTTTAATGAACAAATACCCGTTGAAATTGGGTCCATAGAACCCGAGAGAATAAATCACAACCCTGGAGATTAATATTCATATATGGTGGTAACCAAGGGCTAAAAAAATTATACCGAAGTTATTTAGTACCTGGGAAACCTCGGGAGAATGTTAGAAAAGATTTCGTTTGAATCGGACCAAGATTAAATGCAAAATCTTTTAGTTACATTTTCCACCGCCAGGGGCAAACCTCTTTCCGAACGAAACTCCGGCACGTGTCCCCGCTGCTTATGTCACCGTATGTGTGCATGCGCTGAGAATATTTTAGTTCCACTTTCTACTGCCAGAGGGCGCTAAATCTGTATCTTAATTAGATATCTATATTTTAATTAGTTCGTGTTAAGTTGAATGAGCTAATTCTCGTTGAAATTGTGCCATAGCATCCGAGAAAAAACCCTCCCTAGTGAATAATGTTCAGAAAAAGTGGTAACCAAAGGCTAAAAAAATTATACCAAAGTTTATCTAGCACCTGAGGGGTTCTGAAAAGAATGCTAGAAAAGGTTTTGTTTGAATCTGTTTGAAAAAAAGTTCTGATTTTGGAGGCAGGGGGGGGGGAGGAGGAGGAGGGAGTTTCGATCAGAGCATTAACGCAGTATTTAAATTACAACTGGACATTCCACTCCCTCCCTTAAAATTAAAACAATGACCTTAAAAAATTAGGAATTATCATTAACTTTTGAATCAAAAACAGAATTACCTTATTTTTTTGACATACAAGTACAGTAAGTTTATCATTGCCTATTTCTGAAATCAAGTGCATAAATGACGTCACGTACATGAAAATTCACTTAAAACAAATCGCGAAAAATTCACAAATAGCTGTTCTAATTGCAGTCAACTGATGGCCTTTTCATCTGCCAATCACAATTGACCCGGTTGACTTCCAGTTGTGCCTACAATCCTCTCAGCCACAAATCACGACTGTTCTCCAAGGGTTTTTGACTGCCAATGGCCGATTTGTGACGTCATTCGAAGCAAAAAATGCTGCAAAACATGAAAAATCTTTAAAAGACGCATAAAAAATGAAATTAAAAAAATCCTTATCAAAAAATCCAAATCGGGATAATTAATAACCCGCCCTTCCCTTTTAAAATCATGATTTTTTCTATCTGAAAAGAATTATAAACTCTCTCCATGCTAAACAGAGAAAAAAATGACGATTCTGATCATAACTGAGGCCAAAATGAAATCAACCAACAAACTAATCAAGCATTCTGGGTGTCAAAGGAAACAATTCGCCAAAAATTCATAAATCGTTGTACGAATTCCGCATTAACTTTATTGAGAATAAAATAAAATTTAATATATTGGGCTAAAAGATTGGAATCTGATTTCTATGTGGCAAAATCTCAGCAAAACGTGAAAAAACACTAAAATTCATATTAAAAATTTTATTTAAAAAAAAAATCTATTCCGAAATCAGGCTTCGAGGTTCAAAACTACATGCATAGCAACAACTACATGCACCTACAACCCAGCAACAACTACATGCACCCTCCCACCAAATTTTGTAGCTTTGCATACAGCGGTCTCTTCAGAACACAGACGAGAAACACAACACACAAACTTTCTTCTTTATTATAGTTAGAGATAATTTAAAATAATTGTACGAAGTCTCGTATTTGTATATAACATTGAAATTTAGATATATCAATTTAAATATGACGAATATTGAAAAAATATATATATTCCGAGATAAATGCATTTAAAATTTTAATTCTCTTTTGGCAACCACAAACAGTATAGCATTGAAAAACTTATATCTTTTGATCTAATTAGCGAATTTATATGCGGTTTGCGTCACTTTATGCTAAACATGTTAGAAAATTTTCTAAGCCAAAAAAGTAAAAATATTTTTTTTTTTTGAAAATTTTCTTTCCTTGACTAAAATTCGATATAAGTTAATTTGTGGATTATAGGATCAAATGAACAAAATTCAAAAGAATTCCTCAGCTATTACTTTCACTTTCATCGCTTTATATTTGTTTTAAAATATCACATAATTTCAATTATTACACCATCAATTAGAGCAAAACGTGTACTTTTAAATAAAATATGTTTGAAAACTTTAACTCAACTTACTGACTTATATGAATTTTTTAAATAATTTTCAATCAAAACTATTTTTACCTGTGCTCTGTACACCGGAGAGTATGATCTGTAACCCAATTAATCGGGGTTGGATATTCATGTAAATGAGTTTTTCATGATAGATTGAAAAAGTTCTTTTCTAATTCACTCTCATTATTCGCATTTTTTGGGTTGTCGCACTTTTTGAAAAAGGGTGTGAAATCAGATTCCCATAACATAAATGATTTCTAGTAAAGATTTAATAGAGTGGTTAATCAAATAGTTCATCATGCGGGTGTGAAGAAAAAAAACTATTGCTCTTCACTGTCTGAAAGACTATTGCAGCCACTTCAATTCTGCGAGTGTGCATGAATCAGTGATACATATCGTGAGACACCGAGTCATCACAAATTTCTGCAACGGCAGAGGTCAAACAAAAATTTGTTTTATAAATTAAACAAATTATTTAACTTTGTACCATTTCGGGTTTTTTCGCTTCGATTTTGATACAAAAACTTTTAGATTAAATCGAACGTAAGGGTGGCGATAACATTTCCGAAATCACCTATAAAACAGCTGCACTCATGTTACCTTTCCTCGGGAGCTACAGAAGCGATTTTAGTTGCATGTTTTTCAATAGTTTTTATTGTAATTAAACTATACATTTGATAGTTTTAGCAAAAAAAAAAAAAAAAAAAAAAAATACAGCAATTACGGAATTTAAAAGAACAAAAAACTGAAGAATTCAAAATAGTGCAACTATTATATATGTTTTTATTGTATTTTTTTGTCGAATGGACAATTTATACTCTAGCTACTGCCGAATCTATTTTAAAAAGTATTGAAAATAACATGAGTAGTTCTAAAGAAAAGTGTACATACATGAAAGAGTAGCTGTTTTATATGCGATTTTATTTTGTTTGTTTGCGAAATCACGTAGCTATTATATTATGTCGAACAATTAATTTATAGTTTAGCTATTCCAAACTCTTAAACGTACAGAAATATCTTCAGTAGTTCTCCAGCGAAAAGTACATCAATGTTAGTGGTTTTATATATTGTCGGTTAACCCCTTCGCGACAAGCGTCTTTTACAGAATTTTTAATCTTTTACCACCTGTTTTTTAAAACAGAATTTTTCGTCTAATTGAATCGCAGAAATGCTAAGATTTAATAAGGCAAAGCTTACAATAAAAAATAACTGGTGGGAATAATAGAGGATTCTGAGCATCTTATGCGTCACGTAGGGGTTAAATAATACACATAGATAAAAATAATTTTCGGCTTTGAATTTATTATAATTTCATCTAAGTGTGTGAATATCGTCATATGAACATGTTTGTGTTCTAACCTATCTAAATTCATTCAATGTTTACTCCTTACGGCATGCACAATTAATTGGTGTAAGTGATTGCGTTTTTAATAATCATTTGAAACAAAACAAAGATATATTAAATTAGTTTGTCAAACCAAAAATTGATAAGATAATTCAAAATTTCATTTGTTTAATTTTTTCTTTTTCGAAGTTGGTTAAAAACTCGAAATTATTAACGATTTTAATTTTTTGAAAGTTTATCCTCCTACTGAAAAAGTCTAGTTTAATTTTCAAACAACAAAACTGCTTGAACGGTTTAACTGTGAAAACTTATAACCGATTCAAAAGTTGTTTCAAGAAAAATGCATTTAATGTTTTTGATCAACTCATTTTTTGGCATGATACATCTCCATGCAACTTAATTAACGAAAAACTGTTTTGACGATACACATTTTTTTATATTGATTACCGTGTTTAAAGTAAAACATTATGTCACGAAAAATTCTATGTATAAGAATGTTTTTCTGACAGAAAGTTTATACTATTTTGACAAAATTTTTACCGATTAGTTTGTGTGCATGTGTTGGAGAATGAAAATCCCTTTTTTCCCCCATTTTTTAGGTTGATTTATATACTTAAAATAATATTTTTTTCATATTCAAGAAGATTATTTTTCAAATAGGAATCGTTACTTAAAGAGTTAAGTCTAAATACTTAATCACCGTAATTTTAGATTTACTGTTATACAGTCTGTGTCAAAAAATACACCAAAATTTTTAATCGCGAAATTGTCAAGAAAGGAAAACGAAAATAACCATTCGATTGGAAATTGTCTTATTGCAATTTATGAAAAATAAATCTTAGAGTCGTCTCAATATTAAAAGTGTACCCTATTTTCACATTTTCAATACAAATACCCAATTTTGACATCATATTTGGATTTTTGGGACATTTTTATCTGGGGAAACTAAACGAGACGTCATTCGGCTAAATAGTTCAAGAATGATTCAGTTTTAAAGTTTGGAACTCCTAATGTTAAATGCATTTTTAATACTGTAAAAACAAACTGCAATGCAATACAAACTATTTGGCGGAAGGAGTGATAATTGTAGAATAACAGCTACTAGAAATCGATTGCTATTAAAATTGTTATAAGTTGCAATTCGTATTTTTTTTAAATAATTACAAAATATGTAAATCATGAAATTAATATTCGAAAAGAAAATATAAACATTTTAACAGAAATAGTTATTTAGAAATTTTAAGTATACGAATCCAAAATTATAGCTAATTTTGCCAAGTAGTTTTTGAGTCATGTTTTAAAAACTACTCACATTGCAGTTTTCTTTTAAACAATTACACAGGTAATTAACATTAGGAGTTCCATATTTAAATCTGCATAATTCGTAAACTAAATCGCCAAATGTCTTCCCGTATGGTATTCCATGGTAAAATTGTCTGAAGAACCCAAATATGATGTAAATAATTCTATACTCGTTTTGAATATTTTACAGTTTTCTAGTTTCAATATGGAGGCGGGCTACTAACAACGAGGGTTTCCGAGGTCGGGGTAACAGAATGCGGTGAACGTTTATGTATCTATAGAGTATTGTTAGTACATAAATATATGAAAGCCATAAAGCGCAATACCCTGGGTGTCTCAAGTTAAAAGGTCTGAAAGTTTACGTCACAGTTTATAGTCGGATAAATTTCTTCTTTTGGCAAGTGGCTTCGTAGCCTGGTTGATATCGCGCTGTCTTCGAGATTTTCGTGTTTGAGTTCCAATCCCAGCTAGACTTATTTTTCGCAGCGAAAATTTTTATCAATTAATTTTGAACTACAGTTGAAAACATATGTATAATGATTGAAGTTTTCGAAAAATATAAATTAAATATGTTTTGTATCATATAAATACAGTTTTAACTATTAAATTATGCATGTAAAAAATTGCATGCATTTGAATGTATGCATTTTAATTGTATGCATTTAAAGTAAAGTAAAAGAAAAAAAAAACAGTAGACAATTTATAAACTAGACATAAACTAGAAATTAATACGTTATTGTAAATTATTTACAGTTATTTAAATGAATAATCTACTATTTTTCACAATGAAATAAATTAAAATACTTGATATAAATATAATTTTATTTATAAATATATATATATATTATTTTAATTTTGTTTAATTATCCAAACATTTGAAAAATTTCATGACCTATTAAATATATGCTTTTATAATTTTTAATGACTTTTTTAAAATTTTGCTTTTTTTATTTTGTAATTGGAATAACTGTCTACGAAAAAAATGTTTTTTGCAATTCAATTTTCTTTTGTTGTTTAATATGTTTTTATAATACAGTTTTATTATATAGATGCAATTTAAACTATGAAATTTTGTATGTTTTATTTATTGAAAAGTAAAGTCAAAATAAATAATTAAACAAAAATTAAAATTGGGCAATTGATACTCCTATAGATCATAAAATTTTGCTTGTTTTAATATTTATTTATTATTATTTACATAAATAAACTACTATTTTTCACAGTGAAATAAATTAAAATACGTTACATAAAATTTACACGCTGCTTTAAACATGTGTTAAATTTTCTGTTAGTATTTCAATCATTATAGTACTTCAAAATATATCGTATTTTAGGCAACTAATTTCTTAATTTTTTTTAATCTTGGATTCTTGTGTTTATAATTAGAATAACTGTCCATGTACATAAAAAATAAGTTCTGAAAAGATACTCAATTGCTAAAATCAGTTATTATGTAGGCAGTAAAGACAAAACCAAGAATCCGAGATTTTAAAAAATCACATTAAAAATTTAAAAGAATATTTAAAAAAAATAAATCACGAAATATTTAAAATATTTGTATATCAAATTAAAATAATATATTATAGATTTATATCACGTACTTTAATTTCTTGCTCTGTGAAAAATAGATTATTCATTTAAATAACTGTAAATAATTTTAAATAACAGCAAACAGTTCTGGTCTATAGAAATATAAATTACCAATTTTTTTCTTTTACTTTTCATTATACATTTAAACATGCAGAATTTCATTGTTAAAGCTGCACCTATATGCTACAAAACATATACTTAATTTACATTTTTGTAAATTTCAATGATTATACATATTTTTTCATCTGTAGTTCAAAAGTAATTGATAAAAATTTTCGCTGCGAAAAATAAGTCTAGCTGGGATTCTAACGCAAACACAAAAATCTCGAATACAGCGTGCTACAAACCAGGCTAGGAAGCCTCTGGGAAAAGAAAGAAATTTATCCGATTATAAATGTAACGTAAACTTTGAGACTTTTTTTCTCAAGACCTTCTGGGTATTGCGCTTTATGGCTTTCATATATTTATATACTAACTATACTCTATCGATACACAAAGGTTCACTGCATTCTGTGACCCCGACTTCGGAACCTCTCCTTGTAATGTTATTTCTTTACGATATATTGAAATAAGAGTTATAATTCCTAATAAAATGGCTATTTTTGTTTATCTCTGCAACGATTTGGCGATACAAATGTATGAGGTCTACCTTTTTTTAAACCGTCTGTACATGCCAAATAAATGATGTTTAAATAAAAACACTAATAAATGTTTTTGATAAAATGATTCACTTTGTTAAATAAATTTACAAATATGTAATTTATTAATGACAATAAATAGAGTAAACATATATTTACTTTTAGTTTAATTAATCTTTTAAATGTATTTTTTTTAAAATTTTAGTTACCGTCAAGTAAGCTAACTGTCTACTTTTAATATGTAATAAAACTACGATTTCAATTTGTATATCTTTAATCGAAATTTGCAGATTTGGACAGGTTGAAAGCGTTTGGTATTAAAGAGTGTTAAGGCGCATAAAAGCAATTAACTTGGAAGAATGCTGAAATAAAAGATTTAAATTAACTCTTAGATAAATTTAATCAAAGTAGCTAAATAGAAGTTAGGAGTGCATACCTTACGTTGAAAATTAATGGCAAATCATATGAAACTAAAATCAATATTTTCGACGTTTAGTCTCGGATAATCAAAATTGCTAAATATCTCGTTAAAGAGTAAAATATTTAACTATAATGAAACGTAGAATTTGGATAAAAAAGATACATTCATAATATGTTGTAGATTATTTAAAATTTATTGCGTTTTGGAAAGAAACGCAAGAAATTTTAAATAATACCTTACGTTTTTTATAATACGAAAACAAAAATAAGCAAATTTTTTAAAGAATTAATTTTTTGGAAAAAAATTAAGGATTTTTTCCAAAAAGGAAAAAATTACCAATATACAGGGTGATTTTTTTTAAAGTTGTGAAAGTAAAATCCTATAACGAAAGAACCACTGATCCAAATGACCGGAAATTTCACCAGTATGCTCCCAAAGCAATGGGTATTTTTTAGGCATGGTTAAAAATAACTAAAAATCTCACCGACAGATGGCGCTGTATATGCAGTAAAGTCGGGGGAGGAGCTTGTGCAAGACACACGCACAGTGGATTATCTTCATTCTGTTGTGGAACATGCGGTTTCACGTATCCAACTCGTAGCTGAAAACATTGGACAGCACACTGAAAATTGTATGCGTAAGTTGCGCAGTTCTGTACGAATGTTTTACTCCATATTTTTATTTCGTTCTGTTTCTGCAGGTGTTTGCAGTTCCTTTTCCCAATTACTGCATTCTGTACATACAGAATGCAGCAATTTTCAGTGCATACGATTGCATACGATTTTCAGTGTGCTGTCCAATTTTTTCAGCTACGAGTTGGAAACGGGAAACTGCATGTTCCACAACAGAGTGAAGAGTATCCACTGTGCGTGTGTCTTGCACAAGCTCCTCTCCCGACTTTACTGCATTTACAGCGCCATCTGTCGGTGAGATTTTAAGTTATTTTTTACCATGCCTAAAAAATTCCCATTGCTTTGGGAGCATACTGGTGAAATTTCCTGTCATTTGGATCAGTGGTTCTTTCGTTATAGGGTTTTACTTTCACAACTTTAAAAAAAATCACCCTGTATATTTTTTCTCTTGATAAAGTATCAAGAAGAAAAAAATATTGGTAGTTTATAGCAGAAAATAAGCTAGAGCTAATTTGAACGACTTCCGTCCCATTCTTTACGTTATTGAGGACAACAAAGATTTTCATTAGCATTCTGGCAGCAAATATGAGGATCTCGAAATTAGAGTTTGTGGAATCTAATACACGCGTTTCGAACGGCAAAGCACACGGCATTTCAGAAGTTTTCAGGTTTTTTTCTTGCTCCAAAACGAGGGTGTTTCCTTTTTCTTTCAAAAGTCTGTACTAAAGGTATTTTCCTTCAGGCAGTATAGTCTAAACTTACACTATTTCGTTATAACATCCCCAATAGAATCCTGCATATATATATATATATATATATAAAATATAAATGGTGACCGGAAAATAACTCGCAAAATTTTAATGGGTGGTAGAGTGAACCTAAACAAGCATTTTTTGTCACAAAATGTGTGTCCGGAAATGGCGCTTTTAAGCGCTGGTGACGAAGAAATATGTGAAAGTGCAATGAAAGACAGCGTAAAAGTGCTAATAAATGGCTCATATACACGTGATTTCCGGACACACATTTTATGAAAAAAATGCTTATTATTGTCTTTTCTACAACACTTTAAAATTTTGTCAAATAGTTTCCATCACCTTAGCCCAGACAGTCAATGTGACTGTCTGAAATGTGATCAAAATACAATATCTTTAATTCGTTACTTTTTGAAGCTCATGTGACCATAACTGTGCGACTCCACTATAATAACGATGTTTTCATATTTGGGCCATGATGCCATTAGGGATTATTATTGTTGACGTTTCTTGATTTCTGCAGATTTGGACATGTGTTAACATAGTCAAATGATACAAAAGATATTTTCTTGATTGCCATTTCAATGTCCAAAACTTCCAAATTACAAACTTTAACATAATGAAGTACCACAAGAAAGAATAAATTTAGAGTAAACACCAATTGTAGAGCTAACATTTCAAGTCATTTTGACAAATCATTTCCGATTTTTAATGTCTTATGATTTGTCAAATCTTATGAAAGTATATATAGTTCTATTATATATTTAAAAGCAATTATCGTATAATAATCCTGTTGGCAAGATTTCGAAACACCTTTTTCTATTTTTTTAAAATTAGAGTAGCATAATTTTTAATTTTAAAATTAGTCAAAAATTATGCTCCTTTCATTAATGGGGACATAGCACCCTTTAAAAAGAAAGGTTTTGCTTATGCTTTTTCTTGCACCTCCTTTACATAGTATCATACAATGAAATTGTTAAACAAAATGATTTTCAGGACAAAAAATATAATATCATGGCTAAATTTGTAAAATATTTAATTAAAAAAATAAGATAATTTAAAAACGTTTAAACATTTTAACATTTTCACACATTCTTTTTCTTGTATTTAGAGGAGCATGCTTCATAACTTTAGGGATTGATTTTACATGATGAGAATGATGAATGAGACTTGATGAAAAAAAATGAAACGTCCTTATCTATACTAATACTGTGAGCAAAATCCACCCCCTAATTCTATTGAATATACCTTTTCGATTATGTGAAATAAATTAGATGTTTTCTCTAAATTATATGTCCTAAAATCTATATATATATATTTGTCTTACGTGCCGCAGAAATAGGGCTGAATTTCTACCTTATCGTTGGCAACAACCGTAGTTTCCAGAGCTCAGACAAATGAACAGACAAGATTGTGTTAACTCCGCCTCCAGTATGGCTGTCAGAGCAGTGAAACTCAAGTTAACAATTATTAAAAATAAAATAATATGAATGTAATCCAAAGCGTCTGAGATGATTCCTCATTTTAATTATGAGTAACATTGTTAATTTCAAATGAATTCTCAACTATTATTTAGAATTTATTTGCGAATTTCACTCGCACAAAAAATCGGAGATAATAAAATATAAACTTTCTAGAATGCCCCTGCTGCCATCTGTTGCTGTTTTATTGAAGTAAAATAATTTCTTTTGCAGTATTCTATAATCAATTAAAAGAATAAAATGTCGAACGAAATTTAAACAATCATTGATGATAAACTATCTTCCTACCACGTAGTGTTTTTTTTTTATTAAATGAATTTAAGCTGTGCTGTACAATATTATAGATGCAATAAGTTTTAAACTAATTATGTTTCCAGGATCCTTTTTTCATAGTATTTAAATGGTTTATATGCCCATTAGTAGCATCAACTAAATGCATTTTTAGTTGTGTTTTCAGCGGAGTTTTCAATTACTTTTTTACATTAAAAAAATTGTCATTTTCGTATGTTCAAATGATTTATTGTAGTACTTATTCCGGCTAGAATTACTAGAAAAATAAAAAGCGGCGAGCGAGCTGTGACTGCGTAGCGGTCTCAATGTGATTGCTTTCAAATTCACGGGGGATTGACGGACGTTAGCGAGTAGGGGGCTGAGCCCCCTAGTTTAAATATATTTTGCTATTTTTAAAATGCTTAAAAAAACTCTAACTTCGAAAAATGAATTTAAAAAGTGGAACTCTGATAAATTCAAAGAGAGATGGCTGCAGTAAAAGGTCTTTTTCACGGATCTTTGCGTAACTTCAATGGAATATACTTGGGACTAAATATATTTTAAACAAAAAATTTGGAAATTGATATTTTCGTCATTTTTTGAAAAGTGAAGTCCCTGAAATGATATTATGGAAGCTTTTCCTTAAAGGAAAATTAAATTTCTATTCAATTGTAATTATTATCGCCATAATTACCCTTTATATTTAAACATCTTCAATTTAAGAAGTAATCTTAATATGAGAAATATGATGTTTAGTATTAGAAAAATAGTTAAATGTTGCCTTCGTAGCAGTAAGCTATTGGTACTATTAGTATAGTTATTGCAGTATGCTATTTTCATTGAAATTGAATTTAGAAGATTTTCCTTAAATAAGAAAAATAATTTACTGCAATATGAAAAACGCATTAGAAAATAATTTTACAACAATAATAACCACAGAATAAAGATTTAGTTAACAAAATGCAGGCATAAATTATTTAACAAAATTTAATCTTTCCTACAAACATTGTGAAATTCCTGGTACAAAAATATTTTTGTGTATTTTGTATTATTCACGTATATGTGATATATCTATTTCTTCATATCACCATTTTTTTTTATCTACCTTGACACAAATTTAAGATATCAGCAATTATCACGTGCAGCTACTGCAGATACGTGTGAAACTTTGAAAAGTGTCAAAGTAAGCATCTTTTTTTCAGAATGCTACTAATAATTTGAACTAGTTCCAATGTCATAGAAGTAGTACAGCAATCAATAAATTATTCTTTGAAAAATCAATTTGTATATTATTTGACTGATTGTGTATTCTGCACAGCTGCCTCATGGTGATATAGAGGTTAAAGAGGTCTTATAATTATTGATGATATTATTTATCTGAAATTGCTTTATTAATTGAAGTATAAAAATAATGATGAATTTATTCATAATTACAAAGTTTCTTGTGAAACTTTCAACCGGAAAAAAGATTCTTCTGCTGTTTTAATTATCTTTCACATATACTTGACATTTAACTGTTGTGTAAAGTTCATAAATGTGAAGAAAGATCACCTGTGCTATTAAAAGTTAAATTTAAACAAAACTCCACCCAAATTTCTATGAAATTAACTGTTTCAAGTGGACCAGTGTGTGGCTTTCGCACTGCAATCTTTAAGCTTATTTGCTGCTACGTTTTTCATTAATTTTTAATTAACTGCAATTTTTAATCAAACACTTTGTTTTAAGGAAATGTGATTGTATTATGTCAAAACCTTGTTCAAAATTCTGCGTAGAATAACGCATCCATCATTTTGAGTTTTCTATGGGATATTGACATAAAAAATAATATAGATAATTATTATTTTAACCAGATATGCTATAATTTGGGAATTCTATGTAACTGATAAGGTTTCTTTCCCATAAAATAACAAGAACGAAAAATCATGCGTCAAGCATAGATTATGTAACACTTTCCAACGCTTCCAAAATAATTTTACAAATCATTACCGTTTAATAAGCTGAAAGATAACATCTAAGTAAACCATTTGGAAAACGCATAAAATATTTAAAAACGTAATTTCAGGAATTTCCAACGTATACAATATTCGGAAAATTATCCTAATACTTTTATTCAGCCCTGTATAGGATCTATAGATTTGTATATATACTACATAGGATGCTAAATATTAGTTCAGTTTGGAAACGCGTAGCACAGTTTAAAATTCTACTTCTGTAGTTTCTGTCAATAAACGAAAATGTGTTCGCAAACTTTTGTGCTGCCCTGTATATGAAATACAGAATTTATACACACCAAGTAATAGACAACAAGTGAGTAATTTAAAATCGCGTTCAGAAACTTAAAACAAAACGCACTTCCAGGAATTATTTTTAACAGACTGTAGAAAATTCTTTTGTGTGTCCCTGTAAATGAACGATGACTGCTATACACACACTATTCTGTAGTAAGCCTCTTGTAATGCACCTTAGTGATATATATAAATTTCAATGCGTTTAAAATAGTGAAACATTATTTAATTAAACCGCAAACGATTTTTCTCCATAGACGTAATGCAACGGAATTATTTTGACTGTCCCTGTAAAGTAACTATAAGTGCTATGCACACCCTATTCCATATTAAGCTTCTTGTAATGGACCTTAGTGATATATATCAATTACAATGTCTTTGAATTTGCGTAACATCATTAAAATAAACCGCAAAAGATTTTCCCCCATAGACCGTTATGTAACGGAATTCTTTTGAGTGACCCTGTAAAAAAACTATAAGGGCTATACACTTCAGTTGAAATAGGAACATGCTATAGATAACGACAATAACATATAAAAATTGCAGGGCAATCTGAGCATATTTACGGGAGTTAGAGCACGGGCAGACGGCAGACGGCCATACGGCAGACAAACCGAAGTCATAAACACTTTTCAACTAGGTTGGAAAGTGTTAAAAAACGTGCTCACACTTGTACCCAAAATATTTGATAAACTTACATTACTGCCAAAATTACTTTAAAGTTTGAGAGCGGTTATTGTGAAACACGATTCTTTTTATTAAAAGAACTTTCAGAGATTTTCATCTGATTATAAGATTTATAAACATTACAGCAGTGTATGAATTTCTTCATTGTTGAGATAGGGGTTGGAAAAGTTACTTTTTTATTGTAGCGAACTGCGACTACTTTATAAAAAATATAGTTAACTACAACTGCTTGTTTTAAAAAGTTGCGACTACAAATACTTTTCGAAAGTAGTCACTACAAGGGTGAGTCACTTATTATTGAATATTGCAATGTTTCTTAACCCCTTGGGGACCGACATGTATACGTGCCGCATAAGATGCTCCGATTCCTCGATTATTCTCACCAGTTACTTTTTATTGTAAACAGTGCCTTATTTAGTGACAGCATTTCTGCGATTCAATTAGGAGAAAATGTCTGTTTTGAGTACCCGTTGGTAAAAGATTAAAAATTCTGTAAAGAACCTCGTCCCGAAGGGGTTAAAGCCTGTCTTTCAAGGACTCGATAAGCTTTAGCCATTTATACATGAGTAATGCAAGTATGTATGTGTAGTATGGTTTCTGGGCCAGATAATTTAACTAAGAATTAAATAACAATGTTCAGATAAAATTCATTTCTTTTAAAAAATGTATTAGAGAATACTACGGTAGAATTACTTCATGTCGCAAATGTGTTAAAACAAATTACGCTTAAATTATGTTTACTTTGTTCTGTTTAAATTTTCTTTAATATCCAATAAATATTCATTGAGTGGGATGATAATTTTTCTATTAGTCAATTTGCTTTACATTATACGTAAAAATTCTTAGTTTAAGTACAATTTGGATATGCTTTTGAAGAAAACCACTAATATGCTTGGCAAAAAAGAAAAGACGCAAAACAACTAACTTTAATTAAATAATTAACCCTTTAAAACTGGGAGCAGTTTATGTAATTTACAAGGAAGCGGTCTCCTTAAAACGCATTCTCAAAAAATTATGAAACAAATATTGAAGAATCTATGTACATATTTACAATAAAAGAACAATCAAATTTAGAGGCGGAATCGATTTCTCAGAATAAAATTAAAAAAACTTTTAATTTAATTGTCAAAGCATCCGTACACTTTAGTGAAAATTATGTTAACGCGATTTATACGCCAAAATTTATGAAATACTGATGAATGTAATGATTTCGAAAATACTTTTAAACGAGTAATTTTTTTAATTTCTTTGAATTAAAATGTAACTAATAACATAGTTTATGCACGTGTAAATAGTAAAAGAAAGTTAAGATTACATTCAAACACGTAATTTTCTATGTGGATTATTATGACGTTATTTTATTTTTCTTATCACGAGTAATCATAGCTATGCATATCGAATAAATATATACAATATCGTCTGAATGTTATTCAGAGAATAAATACGAAAAAGCTGGGACTGATGAATTTACTGAAGAATAAATCAAATTAATTCCATATTATGAATAATTAAAACATGGACATTCCAAACACGTTAACATACATGTGGAAACTTAGGAAGTTTCTGAAGAGTTGGATGGTGGAAAATGGCCAAATAATTCGAACACTTTCTTACTGACACTAATCTGTGTTATACATTTATTTATTCATTCATATATATATTCGAATGAAAGTATTTCTAATGAATAAACATGGTTAGAGGATTAGTTTTTCTTTTCCAATATCTCTCTCTTTTTTGTTTTGGCATTTTTACTTTTTTGATAATTTAACATTGAAATGAAATATTGTTTTAAATACGGTTAAATTAGACATGTTTCTTTAGTACAATGTTTTTTATATCTCTGTTCTGACTGATAATTTACCATTATCATTAAACATGGGAAACAGTCTTTTTTTTTAGAAAATTTATTGCCGTATTGCTATGTTACCAACAGAATGATTTTCGCCAAATAATGAAAATGTCATCATTTGTTAACTAAGGTTATAGTATGTATCCGTTATTTTATTTATTTTTTTATAATTATGTACATCCACATAAGGAGATTATCTTCAGTATCTTTTTCAAAACTTTTACAGTATACGGAAACCTTCTTTGTTAGATATCCGAACTACATAACGACCACGAAAAAAATCTTAAATTATGTTACTTTTTTTTATATACTTTTTGTTTCAAATTCTATATAAACTAAATTTCAGCGCATTATCAAACTAAATTTTAGCGCACTATATAATATATTTACAAACCTATTAGAGGACTTCACAAATGAATTTGAATACTTTTCGTACTATGGACGGTACTTGCTGAAATTTGGTTTTCAAATGTTTTTATGCGTTTTCCAAACTGACATCATATTTCACCTAATTAACCGAGGAAGTTTTGTTACACTATTCTAAATATGTTGGAAAGTGCTTCATAATTCTATGCATGATTTTTCTTTATTGTTTGTAATCTTCATCGATTTAGAAGGGTCAAAATTTGAGCATGCTAATGTTGAATCAACGTGACAAACTTTAATTTTTATCTCCCCAGTAAATCATGCTCTTGAATTGTGTCATTTTAAACAGATCCATTGGATAGACCCAAACATAATCTACAATATTTTAATTCAAAAACATATATTGAATTATGGAATTTATTAATAATCTCGCATTATTTTTTGTTATAAATTAAAATCTTCCAAACGTTAGACGTAAAAATAATAAACGTCGACAATAATTTAGTTATGAGGTTATAAGTCATTCCTATCATTAGCTTGAAAAATACATTTTACTTTTTTACTGTCTAAGGGGACCGTCTCCTCTTATTGCCTGCATCCACAAAGAAGAAAATTTTAGAAACTAACTGAAAATTTTTACAGTTCTTTTAGAATTGTTAGTTTATTTTAGATTTAGTTTTCTTAAACAATTTTTCTGGTAAATAATTGAATGACTGAAATACTTTTCTTTCTAAGAAATTAACTTTAATTTTCTATGTTGTAAAATTTCTAACACTTTTTCTTTTATAATTATATAAAGATATAAGAAAAACGCGTAAACTTTTCCGGTCTACTGTGATCAAAGGATCTGTCTCAAAAGATGATGTTACCATTTTTAAAATGAAAAGTTGGTGAAACTTTTAGTATGTTTAAGCCCCGAATTCAAAAAATGTATTCATATTGGTGGAAAAAAGACATTTATTCCGAGTTTAATTATCCCTTTGATGTGATTTTATTGTAAACGATCTGTGATTAAAGCTGGGTGTATCTTTATTTTTTGTAATAGAAAGTACTCTACATACAACTAAAAAATCCAAACATAAATATTTTAATGTTGTAATTTCCGTAATTTTATTATTAATACTAGCAAAACCCGCGGCTTTGCTCGCGTAATTCTTGAAAAATGCCAAGTGGTATTCGTTGGCCTATTTTCATTAGAGGAAATTTTACTGCAACAGATAATTCAGAAATTGTTAATTAAGCCACACTAATGTAAAAAAAAATCGAAATTTCAGAAGGTTTTTCGCTCTTTTAACCCCCCACCCCCACCCCTGTGGTAGTGTCACCGATATAAAACAATAGCTTATGTTACAGCAGGGACTATTACCATCACTTTTGAAAATGGTTCTGTAGTTCCAGAGTTTCTATAGAAATTGTAATTTAGAATGTTTTTAGACCACTTTTCGCTCATCTCACAGTTTTAAATTTCCAATTTTTTTAGAATTTGTTCTTAGAGAGCATTTACATCTTATAAGTAACTACCATGCCAAATTCCATGTTTCTAGCTCCTTCAGTATAAAAAAAATCGAATTTTTAGAACGTTTTTCGCTCTTGCATCCCCCTGGCGGTAGTAGCACCGACATAAAATATAGCCTATGTTGGAGCAGAGATTGTCACCATCAATTTGCCACCATCACTTTTGAAATCGTTTCAGTAGTTCCAGAGATTCCATAGAAATTGTAATTTAGAATGTTTTTAGGACGCTTTTCGCTCATCTCGCCCTTTTTAAATTTAATTTTTTTTTCGAATTGGTTCTTAGAGTTCCATTTACATTTTATAAATAACTACCATGCCAAATTTCAAGTTTCTAGCTCCTTCAGTATAAAAAAAAATCGAAATTTTAGAACGTTTTTCGCTCCTGCACCCCCTGGTGGTAGTGACACCGACATAAGATATAGCCTATGATGGAGCAGGGACGGTCATCATCAATTTGCCACCATCACTTTTGAAAACGGCTCTGTAGTTCCAGAGATTCCATAGAAATTGTAATTTAGAATGTTTTTAGAACTCTTTTCGCTCATCTCACCCTTTTAAATTTCGATTTTTTTTTAGAATTTGTTCTTAGAGAGCATTTACATCTTATAAGTAACTACCATGTCAAATTTCATGTTTATAGCTCTTTCACTATAAGAAAAATCGAAATTTTAGAACGTTTTTTTCTCCTGCACCCCCCTGGGGGAAGTAGCACAGACATAAAATATAGCCTATGTTGGAGCAGGGACGGTCACCATCAATTTACCACCATCACGTTTGAAAACTGTTCTGTAGTTCCTGAGATTCCATAGAAATTGTAATTTAGAATGTTTTTAGAACGCCTTTCACTCATTTCACCCTGTTAAATTTTTTTTTTCGAATTTGTTCTTAAAGAGCATTTACATTTTATAAATAACTACCATGCCAAATTTCAAGTTTCTAGCTCCTTCAGTATAAAAAAAATCGAAATTTTAGAACGTTTTTCGCTTTTGCACCCCCTGGTGGTAGTGGCACCGACATAAAATATAGCCTATGTTGGAGCAGGGACGGTCATCATCAATTTGCCACCATCACTTTTGAAAATGGTTCTGTAGTTCCAGAGATTCCATAGAAATTGTAATTTAGAATGTTTTTAGAACGGAGCATTTACATCTTATAAGTAACTACCATGTCAAATTTCAGGTTTATAGCTCTTTCACTATAAGAAAAATCGAAATTTTAGTACGTTTTTTGCATTTGCACCCCCCTGGGGGAAGTAGCACAGACATAAAATATAGCCTATGTTGGAGCAGGGACGGTCACCATCAATTTGCCACCATCACGTTTGAAAACGGTTCTGTAGTTCCTGAGATTCCATAGAAATTGTAATTTAGAATGTTTTTAGAACGCCTTTCGCTCATCTTACCCTTTTAAATTTCGAATTTTATTAGAATTTGTTCTTAAAAAGCATTTACATCTTATAAGTAACTACCATGCCAAATTTCATGTTCCTAGCTCCTCCAGTATAAAAAAAAATGAACTTTTAGAACGTTTTTCGCTTCTGCACCCCCCTGGGGGTAGTGGCACCGACATAAAATATAGCCTCTGTTGGAGCAGAAGTTGTCACCATCAATTTGCCACCATCACTTTTGAAATCGCTTCAGTAGTTCCAGAGATTACCCCCTACAAACAAACAAACAAAAAAAACAATCTTTACTACTTTATAATATTAGTATAGATTAAAACTGTGAATTATTAACTACGTAAATGTTTACAGCATTCAATTTGTAAATCAGTGTTGCCACATGGAATATTTTTTATTCAAAATACCCACAGTTATTTCAAAATAAAATCTCCCCTTTATTTAATCAATGACATTCCTTAATTAAATAAAACGGAGATTACTAGTCGGTTAACGCTATAAATATAAAATAATTCTCCAATCTGGCAACATTGTTGTAAATGCTGCGTATATGAGTATATAAATTTTAACTTTTTCCTCCGATTACGTTTTTAGTAATCTATACATAAACATCATAATAGGATTAACATGTGATGTAGGATTTAAAAAATGATAGAATTGATTTTATTATAATATTTGAAAAAAAAATCTTTTTTTTTTTTGTCCCGTGTACGGAACACTTTGCATAAAACTCCTGTTGCGCATGCGATAAAACGTTTTATTATAACATTAAAAGTTTTATTATTATGAATGTTCAATATAAATATTAATTTCAAAGTGGAGAGAACCGTTTTAATTGACTCTTTATATAATAGTTAATAAGTCGGTAAGTAATACATAAATTGGAATTGAGGCTAATTGAAGAATGTAAAATGTATTTACTCTGTAAACTTTGTGTATATTTTAATAGGAGAGAATGAAAACTGCAGGTAGAAAAGTGTCAAATGAAGTAGACGGTATTATCAATGTCAACCGTTACCGGTTTCGTTTTCCTACTATTGCTTGCAACAAAATCAATGGGGGATATTTTTGTTTTTATTTTGAAGATTGCACTTCACTGCCAAGTCATACATTCTCCTACAGAACTAGACACTATGGTAGCTAGTTATAAAATCTTAAAGGTTGTTTTTAATAGTAGATACAATTAATTATTTTTAATTATGTTTCAAAAATATTTTTATTTCAATTAATGAATATTTAAATTAAGAAAGCCAACTGCTGGTGAATGTATATGTGTCAATCTAATAAAATAAAACTTGGAGATTTTGACTCAATGTATATGCATTCCGTCCTATTTTTTAGGACATTTTCTATTTAACCTTATAGTTATCATCTTTCATAATTAGAGATTATAGATATTAATAGCGATAATAAGATGTATTTCAAGGTAAATAACATTATATTCTCTGTTATAAGATATTATATGACAAAGCTCAAATAATAACATAATATTTCAAGGCTTCGTGCATTGCTAAGAATTACTTTAACCCTTTCAAAACATTCTCTCAAAGAACTACATGTGGAGCAATTATGCTTTTATCATTTCGTGAAGAAAAAAAAAACACCTTGCTTGGTAGCTTGTTGGTGTCAAATATTAGAAGGGTTCGTACAGATATTTGCAGTTTTGATTTCGCGTTGCATGACTTAGGATTGATTGTGAAAGTTTCTCATGTTGTTCTGTATTTTGAAAAGAGAAATGGTGTCACTTTCCCTTTAACATGACATGAGGATTTGCATCTTACATATACCGTAAATACTTACGTAAACCGTAAATACAGGGCTATATTAATAATAGCCTGCCTTTTCCTTGGATGTTCGTCCTGAACGAAGTCCGAACATTATGACTGCTCTAACTTTGTATTCCTTCGACATGATGATTTTTGTCAGCATTTATAAATTTTATCTAAAAAATTTAAATCATAATATTAGAAAAATAGTTTTACACAATTAATAAGAAACACGTGAGATAATGAGTTGCAAAGTCATTGCCAATGTATCAAACAAACGCTGTATTTAATATTAATTATATAATATGTATATAATATTAAGTCATAATATTTATATGGCAAAGAAGTAATATTAAAAAAATAATATTTTATCATATCATTTATCATCTATCTGTATCAATTTACGCAGATTACACTGAACACCTTAAATAATTAGGAAGATGGTTTTTAAAAATATTTTTTTATCAGTTACAGACTTTCTAAAAACTAAGAATTCTTCGTTATATAATGTTTTAATGATTAAAAAACGTTGATTCCGATAAATATCGTTAGGCCGTGTTTTAATAAGCTTTGTCGTCAAAAAAACTCACTGAAGTAAAAAGCAGAGAAATACACTTTCTGAGGTATTTGGGAGATGAATCATTGTTTCTCCGTATAATGGAAAATTAACTAGAGTTTGAAGGTTGTCAAGGTTATTTTACCGATCGATAAGTTTCGAACTTTCTTAAGATTTCTCAGAGCATTTTCATTTTTTGTATCATTATTTCTCGGCTTTTCTCATTTTTATGTGTTCTGCATGCGAAACATTTTAGCTAGTGCTTACCTCGGAAAAGAACGAAAGTCGCGAATGGTATAAAAAATTTTGCTTCGTTTAAAGAATTGCAGATAATTATACTTAAATAACTCAAATAATTAGTTTTAGATATATATTGCTTTATTAATTTTTTCAGAATTTCTATTAAGGTTTTTCTGAAAAAATATTCCCCCGAGAAAATTTGACATATTTACGGACTCATTTTTTAACATAAAAGCCTGCCCTTGCAGGCATGCCTATTGGAGTGATTTGGAATAAAAGTGTTTTCATTTTTCGATAAACGAATTACATTTTGATTCATAAACGATTATTGTCTCATAAGGGCATTTATTGGACTATAATGTCCAGAAATTTGATCCAAAACATCAACTTCGACAGAATTTTCTGAAAAATCCAGTGCAAAAATAAATAAATAAATAAATAAATAAATAAATAAAAAATAAAAAAATCCTATTTCATAGTCTCTTCGATAAGAGCATCTGCCAATTGCTTGTGTTTACGAACAAAAATTAATTCAGGTATGTGCCAAAAAGTAGCCAGTTTGGATTTCGGAACAGCTTTAGCAGAAATTTAATTACGCAATGATGAGAAAAGCTAGATTTCGATATATAGCTAGTCAAAGTGATGTAGTGTTTTAGAAAACTTTACAATCTAAAAAATATATATAACGTGTTATCTAAAGCAGAAAATATAGAAATACAAGGTATCTCAGCTATTCTTCAGTTTTCTCAGAGCATTTTTGTGTATCGTTATTTCTCCGATTTTCACATTTTTTGTAATATGCATGCGGAACACTTTCAGCTAGTTTTGATTAGATCGTAGAATTGCAGATAATTATAGTTAAATTACTCTACTGTATTTTCCGGAGTATAAAACGCACCTCAAAATTTAACTTTTTTTAAAATTAAAAAACGTGAAAATAAAAGAATGATAAACCCTAATTTCAAAATTAAAATATTTATAGCAAAATGCTGAAATAGGATTAAATACATTTTGTAATTGATTTAAGTTAGACCTTCAGTAGCACATAAATACAAATAGAATTAATCTATGAAAGTATTTATTTTCTAAAATTAAAAAGAACGAAAAATAATGCGTCAAACATAAATTATGTAACACTTTCCAACGCTTCCAAAATAATTTTACAAATCATTACCGTTTAATAATCTGAAAGATAACATCTACGTAAACAATTTGGAAAACGCATAACATATTTAAAAACGTAATTTCAGGAATTCCCAACATATACAATATTTGAAAAATATCCGAATACTTTTATTCAGCCCTGTATATGATCTATAGATTTGTATATATGCTACATAGGATGCTAAATTTTAGTTTAGCATCCTAGGAAAGGGATGCTAAACCTAGGAAAGGGATGCCAGTTAGGAAACGCGTAGCACAGTTTAAAATTCGCCTTCTGGAGTTTCTGTCAATAAACGGAAATGTATTCGCGAACTTTTGTTTTGCCCTGTATATGAAATACAGAATTTATACACGCCGAATAATAGACAAAAAGTGAGTTAAATTTAAAATTGCGTTCAGCAACTTAAAACGCACTTCCAGGAACTATTGTTAACAGACAGTAGAGAATTCTTTTGTGTGTCCCTGTAAATGAACGATGTAATATTCTGTAGTAAGCCTCTTGTAATGGACCTTACTGATATATATAAATTTCAATGCGTTTAAAATTAAAAGAAAACATTAATTAAAACGCAAACGATTTTTCTCCATAGACGTAATGTAACGGAATTCTTTTGACTGTCGCTGTAAAGTAACTATAAGTGCTATGCACACTCTATTCCATATTAAGCGTCTTGTAATGCACCTTAGTGATATATATCAATTACAATGTGTTTGAAATTGTGTAACATCATTAAAATAAACCGCAAATGATTTTTCCCCATAGACCGTAATGTAACGGAATTCTTTTGAGTATCCCTGTAAAAAAACTATAAGTACTGCACACTTCTGTTGAAATAGGGAGCATGCTATAGATAACGACAATAACATATAAAAAATGCAGGGCAATCCGAGCATATTTACGGGAGTTAGAGCACGGACAGACCGGCAGACGGCAGACAAACCGAAGTCATAAACACTTTTCAACTAGGTTGGAAAGTGTTAAAAATGATTCTTCATACAAAAATTATATGTTAGTCAATATAACTAATAATATATCTTGTTTTCATTTTTAAATAAAGTACTAACAAATTCTGAACATACAGAAAAAACACCAAAGAGAGTACGCAAATAAATTGATCTAATTCTTTCTGTAAGACACGCCCCATTTTAAAAGAACATTTTAAATGTAAACAAGAACGAAAAATCATGCGTCAAGCCTAGATTATGTAGCACTTTCCAACGTTTCCAAAATTATTTTACAAAACATACCGTTTAATAAGCTAAAAGATAACATCTAAGTAAACAATTTGGAAAACGCATAACATATTTAAAAACATAATTTCAGGAATTTCCAATAGATACAATATTCGGAAAAATATCCGAATACTTTTATTCAGCCCTGTATATGATCTATAGATTTGTATATATACTATATAGGATGCTAAATTTTAGCTTAGTTAGGAAACGCGTAGCACAGTTTAAAATTCTCCTTCTGGAGTTTCTGTCAATAAACGGAAATGTGTTCGCGAACTTTTGTGCTGCCCTGTATAGGATCTACAGAATTTATGCATACCACGTAATAGACGAAAAGCGAGTTAAAATTAAAATCGCGTTCAGTAACTTAAAACGCACTTCCAGGAATTATTGTTAACAGACAGTAGAGAATTCTTTTGTGTGTCCCTGTAAATGAACGATGACTGCTATACACACACTATTCTGTAGTAAGACTCTTGTAATGCACCTTAGTAATATATATAAATTTCAATGAGTTTAAAATAGTGAAACATTATTTAATAAAACCGCAGACGATTTTTCTCCATAGACGTAATTTAACGGAATTCTTTTGACTGTCCCTGTAAAGTAACTATAAGTGCTATGCACACCCTATTCCGTATTAAGCTTTTTCTAATGCACCTTAGTGATATATATAAATTTCAATGCGTTTAAAATAGGGAAACATTATTTAAATAAACCCCAAATGATTTTTCCCCGTAGACCGCAATGTAACGGAATTCTTTTGCGTGCCCCTGTAAAAAAACTATAAGTGCTACACACTTCCGTTGAAATAGGGAACATGCCATAGATAACGACAATAACATATAAAAATTGCAGAACAATCCGAGCATATTTACGGGAGTTAGAGCACGGACAGACGGCAGACGGCAGACGGCCAGACGGCCAGACAAACCGAAGTCATAAGCACTTTTCAACTAGGTTGGAAAGTGCTAAAAAGTGTCTTACTCACCAAAAATTACGTTAATTACTTATATGTATTACCTTATCAGTTACAGAATTTCTATGAAACTTAGTAGAATTTTTAAATACTCAATTCTCTAATGATGAGAAAATCTCGATTTCGATATATAACTATTGAAAATAATGCACTGTTTTAAAAAACTTTACGATCTGCAAAAAAATAACATGTTATCTAAAGCAGAAAACATAGAAATACAGGTAACTCAGGTATTCTTGAGTTGAATAATTGTTTCTTTCAGTAATGTTACGCCGTGTTTTAATAAGTATTGTCGTCTACAAAAATCAACATTCTCACTAAAGCAAAGAAACGCTGTTTCTGAGATATTTGGGAGATGGACCATTGTATCTCCGTATATTGGAAAATTAACATTTTTTGAAGGTTGTTATGGTAATTTTGTCGATTGATAAATTTCGAGTTTTATTATGATTTATCAGAGCATTTCCATTTTTCTGCATCATTACTTCTCTGTTTTTCACCATTTTGGGGGGATATGCATGTGAAACGTTTAAGTTTTGCTTACTTCGGGGACGAACGAAAGTTATATGTGACATAAAACGTTTTGATTTAAAACGTAGAATTACACATAATTATATAGTTAAATTACGCTGCTGTATTTTCAAGATATATGACGTTTCATTGTAAAAGACGCACCCCAAAATGTAACTTATTTTAATAAACATAAAAATAAAAGAATGACAAACCCTAATTTAAAGATTAAAATATAAATTGCAAAATACTATAGTAAGATTAAATACATTTAAAAACTGTTTTATACTAGAACTTCAATAGCATATAAATATATATAACGTTATCTTAGTAGAATTAAACTATGAAAGATTCATTTTCTAAAATTAAATATGATTCTTCATACATAAATTATGTTAATCAATATCTATTTATATTTCTTTTCAATTTTTTTTTCATTTTTAAATAAAGTACAAACAAATTCGTAATGTACATTATCAAACACTAAAACCACCAAAAAGAGTGTGTAAGAAAATAAATCTTAACTTTTTTCTATAAGACACGCCCCATTTTTAAAGAAAATTTTAAGGGTAAAATAGTGTGTCTTACTAATTGGAAAATATGTTTATTAGTTTTATATATATATTGCTTTATCAGTTACAGGATTTTTAAATACGCAATTCCTCAATGATGAAGAATTGCGTATTTAAAAATTCTGCTAGTTTCTTTTATGAAAAAAAAAAACTCGATTTTGATACATAACTAATCAAAATTATGCGGTGTTTTAAAAACGTTTACATTGAAAAACAATTCAACGTGTTATCTAAAACAGTAAGCAGAGAACAGATACAGTTTTTCCTCAATGATGAAGAATTGCGTATTTAAAAATTCTCCTAGTTTATTTTATGAAAATAAAGCTCGATTTTGATACCTAACTAATCAAACTTATGCAGTGTTTTATAAACGTTTCCATTGAAAAGCAATTCAACGTGTCAAGCAGAGAAATACAGATATTTGCGGTATTCTTCTGTTGAATCATTGTTTCTTTGGATAACGTAAGATTTATAGTACTTTGAGGGTTGCCAATGTTAATTTTATCGATATTTAAGTTTCTATGTTTTTTATAAGTAGAGATTCTCACTGAAAACTTTTTTTTTTTCATTTATTAAATTTTTAAAAGGGTACAACTAGTGTGAAAACTTCAAAAATTTCAAAATATTTTCTTGGAATTTTCTGTTAGCTTATAGCATCTAGAAAATAGCCCAAAAGCGATTTTTAAATTCGAATTATTACAAAATTTACAGAAAGAAGTATACCGCTGTAACTAATTCCAGCTAAAGCAAAATTTAAACTTTAAACGCATTTATTTTCAAAATGACATTTTTTTACTAGGGCGCTTAGATTGCTCGAGTAACGTTAAACCGATTGCCTTCAACTTTTAATATAAATGTTCAGAATTGAGTTTTTTCTATTGCGTTACGTAGTTTTTTTTTTTATGTTTTCATTTTTTCATTTATTACAAATATTTTAAGGTCATTTTTATGGGGACAAATTGATTTTTTTAAGTGCCGCTTATAACGGTGATAGAAAAATGCGTAATATAAATTGAATGAAACCGCACTGAATAAAAACGAATATTAAAATTTAATTGGCAAAAATGGAGAAGGCTAGAATAAAGTTATTTTACTGTTAATAAAAATAGGAAAAATTAAATAAATTAAATAATTTTTGAAACTAGAAAAGGGGGAGGGATTAATTTTAAAGAAAAAGAGGATATGTAATGAGGAACGTCATTACACCGCTATTTTCACAAATATTTAAATTTTGAAGAAAATTCTACTGTACGCAAAAACCAATACGCCAAAGATTAATTGCATTAAGTTTTTTTTTCATATTTCAAGTGTGCTTGGTGGAAGCGGCCGGCTGACACTGCAGCTTCGGGACACTCTCGTTTGCATGAATCCGATGACGTGGAATGGAATTTTTTTTCTAAAAGACAAAATTACGAAACACTCTCCAAACTTAATATTTTGCACCCGCCCTCCCCCTCCCAACAGTTTACGTTGTTATAAAAACGCACAAAAATTTCCTAAAACATAACCTTCATTTTGATGTTCAAACTGGTGTCTCCCCTTAAGTGTCTAGGCGAATATGTCCTCAGAGCCGTTTTTTGTTCCACCCAATTTTTCAGTGGTGACCACTGAGCTCTACTATAGAACGGAGAGCTAATTTACTATTCTTCAACATTGAAGCGAATGATCGGCGTATGAATAAAATTTTGCCATAAATTTTTCTGAGTCTGTTTCGTTTTGAAGGAAAACTATGGCAAAACAAAATCTCCCAATGGCGCAGAAGTCGCTATCAAAATGGTGCGATACGGTTTTAAAACAGACGAAGCAGGCCGCCGAGTTAGCCCTCCGTTATATATTAGAGATTGGTGGTCGTGATAACCAGTTTAATAGACATAGTCTAAGAGCTAGCAACGTTTTCGTCACCTGATTTTAGCAAGGCTCATTTTTCTATATAGTCTCCCTCTCTATTGTGTAGTACGAATGCGGCCGCTCTGGCTGGTGGAAGTGGTTGCGTTTACCTGTGGGGTGAGGGCCAATGCAGGTAAAAAAGTGACAAAATTACGTCATTTTAGCATGAATTTTGATTATAAAACTTGTTTCTGCTCACTATTTGTGATATTAAGTTATTAGTCTAGCGCCGTTTTAACGTTGCCAACACCGTGCCAGACCCTCATTTATAGGCAAAATAAGGTGTCAAATTCACGTCATTTTAGCAAAGCTGAAATTTTAGTATGTTATACTTTGGCTATCAGATAAGCTATAATTAATTTTCCAGACCGAAATTCCGTTGCTAAATTACTGCCAGACGCCAATTTAAATATGGCAGAGAAAGCGCCTATTAGAAGGGTTGGCAGCTTTTGTAGTGCTTTGGCTACTTTCAATACACATCCAAGCCATATGATTGTTGCCAAAGCAACGATCCTTGCTTTCTATAAAAGTATATATATATATGATTTGTCGAAATAAATGCTTAAATAAAAATATTTGTTACACTTATCTAACGTGTCTTCACTGAAAAATGTTTTTTCCTTGATTATCGCTACAAAAAACACACGTTTTTCCATTACTAGTCTACGCATTAAATTTCCTTTCAATAACACAGAGAACATGCTATGAACGTATTATTTCAAACCACAAATGACCTATTGACCTTGAAAAGTAGCAGTTGACATTGCCTATTTCTTGCTAGCTACTATAAGTTTATTCAGAAAATTAAGGGAAAATATTATATATTGTATTATTTAAACTTAAAAGCGAATATTAATAAACCTTAATTATAATATTGCTTAAAAATTAAGGGAGAAATTAAATAAACATAACGGTTGACAATTTACGCCATGAAGTTCTTGTTTTGCTCTTTTTTTCGCTTCTTTGTTGATTTCATAAATCTCTATACTTATAAAAGAACATGTTCTGATGACTCAGAATCAATGCCGAGCTTCAACCGCTGCTCCTAGGATTATGAAATTTGGAAGATATGTTCCCTTGCACAATATAGGCACTCACTAAGAAAGGATTTTTGAAAATTCATCCCTAAGAAAGTTAAATAGGGGGTAGAAATTTTTAGGTCATTTTGTCTTTTCGCCAAATCTTAGCAGAAGTTTTAAGTAGAAGCAAGAAATTCAGGATAACAAATCTACTAAAAAATAGTTAAACATGTATTTCAGCAATTTTAATAATTCAAATACTAAGGAGGTTAAATGAGTGCTCGAATGTTTTAGGTGATTACGCCATATCTCAGCAGGAGTTGTAGGTAGAGGCGTGGAATTCAGGTTACCCAATCTACTAAAAAAATAGTTAAACACGTATTTCAGCTATATTTTAGAAGTTCAACCACTAAGGGGGTTAAATGGGGGGGGGGCGAACGTTTTAGGTCCTTTGGTCTTTTCATCATATCTCAGCAGCAGTTTTAGGTAGGAGCTTGAAATTCAGGATAAAAAAATTACTAAAAAAAATTAAACACATATTTTAGCGATTTCAGAAATTCAGCCACTGAAAGGAGTTAAATGAGAGTCGAATGTTTTAAGTCATTTTGCCATAACTCAGTAGAAGTTATAGGTAGGAGCGTGAAATTAAGGATAACAAATGTACTAAAAATATTTAAATAGATATTTCAGCGATTTTAAATATTCATCAACAAAGGGGGTTAAACGGGGGTCGAAAGTTTTAGATCATTTCGGCATTCTCAACTGCAGTTTTAAGTACGAACATGAAATTCTAGCATTACAAATCTACTAAAAAAATAATTAAACACGTAATTCAGCTATTTAAGCTGAAGCGAGTTTGTCGCCAACATCAGCTATGAACCCGATCATGGCAGATTAGACGAATAAGACAACTATAGCTGATTTTTTATTAGATATTTTGCGTGAATTTTTCCAAGGAAAAGTTTTTTTTAATGTTCATGTTTTATAAATTGTTTTTACGCTTTTTTCGTAAAATTTAAATTTAAATAAAAATAAGATTAAAATTAAAATTTTTATACAGAATAGAATACATTTCCTTCTCTGTTAAAAATATATTTTTGGATTTAAAGATTTGCGATTTAAGTACTAGTCGCCATATTTATGTGCTCGGGTATGCACAAGGCTGCGTTACAGTGATTGTCGTATAATCAGTTGACAGGCGTGCAACCCAAAGGGCTTTGTTAAAATAATTTAATTTTAAGGATTTATGCACGCATAATGACTGAACCTCTTTATAATGATCGCTGTATTAACGATATATGGGTGAGAAAAACACAGGTCATTGTATTTTTTACCACGACATTAAAAATTTATGGGCGTGAAACCACACTGCCATGTATCTTAGCCAATCTCATTTTTTTTTATCTGAAAGCTCTCCCTTCCCCTTAGATAATCACGGGCAGGGCCGAGCAGTACTTTCTCAGGGGGCTCATGGAAAAAAACATATTATTTTTGTCACGAAATTTTTACTTGCGTGTTTTTTTATATATTCTTATTAGTTATTTTCATATAGTGTAAAATAAAGTATTTCATTTACATTTTTCTTTTTGCATGTAAAATGCACTTTCTAGGCCCCAAACAAAGGCAGCGCTGTACGCTGCAAAAGGTATCTGGGCCCCACTCGGAAGCGACCTGCTAGCTAACGATATATGGCTGAGAAGCACACAAGACCCCGTTATTTTGAACACCGTATTAACAATTTATGGGAGTAATATCACAGTGCCCATTTACAACGATCGCCATGTATCTTATGCTATCTCATTTTTGTATATTTTATCTGAAAGCTCTTCCCTTCCCATGGGCAGTGCCGAGCGTGTCTTTGTCAGGGGCTAATGGAGAAAAACGTATTATTTATGTCGCGAAAGCTTTATTTATGTACTTTATTGATATACTTATTAGTTATTTTCGTATAGTTTAAAATAAAGTATTTTATTTATAGTTTTTTGTTTGCATGTAAAATGTACTTTCTGGTTCCACAGCGAAGTCAGGGCTAAACACTTCAGAAGGAAACTTGGCCCCCCACGGAAGTGACTGGCTAGACGGTCAAAGACCGGCTTGTTAATAAATGTTTCTTTTAAAAAAATTAGAAAAAAATGTGGATAAATATTTTATTCTCAAAATTTAACTAAGCCAAATAAGAATTACAATTAATTGATACATTAGTTACATAAATTAAGCCTTTTTTTGACAAATCATATATATATATATACTTCTATAGAAAGTAACAATCATTGCTTTGGCAACAATCACGGCTTGGCAGTGTACAGACAATAGCCAAAGCACTGCAAAAGCTGCCAACTCTTCTAATTGGGGCTTTCTCTGCCATATTTAAATCGGCGTCTGGCAGTAATTTAGCAACGGAATTTCGGTCTGGCAAATTAATTATAGCTTATCTGATAGCCAAAGTATAACATTCTAAAATTTCAGCTTTGCTAAAATGACGTGAATTTGACACCTTATTTTGCCTATAAATGAGGGTCTGGCACGGTGTTGGCAACGTTAAAACGGTGCCAGACTAATAACTTAATATCACAAATAGTGAGCAGAAACAAGTTTTATAATCAAAATTCATGCTAAATTGACGTAATTTTGTCACTTTTTTACCTGCATTGCCCTTCCCCCCCACAGGTAAACGCAACCACTTCCACCAGCCAGACCGGCCGCATTCGTGCTACACAATGACGACTGAGAATATATAGAAAAATGAGCCTTGCTAAAATCACGTGTTTTCTGACGTTGCTAGCTCTTAGACTAAGAGGTGTCGCTGCTGACAAAAGGACTGTTCATAAACTTTAAACGCGGTTTACTTGAAACATTTCTTAAAAATAAACGTTGGCTGTCTCTTAAAACTTTCAAGCTATTGACGTTTTGAAAATTATACTAGATTTTTAATTAGAGGATAAACCTACAAAAAGTTATAATTTTTAATAATTTCAATTTCTAAAACAGTTTTGAAATTGTGAAATTCGTGCCAAATATTGATCTCAAATGTCAAACAGGCGCATTTTGTGAAATTTTAATTCATCTTATCAAATTTAGGTTTTGCTTCCAATACATTAATAAATATTTTAAGAATCCTTTGTTTAAGAATCAGTTGAATTCTTTGTTTTAGATGATTAATTAAGAGCCCAATCACCCACACAGTTTTACTGTGTACGCCATGCATAATATAATTTGAAAGAGTGTCGATTGATTAAAATATTAAAATTTTTATATGAAAATATTCACACACTTAGTCGAAAGTACCTTAAGTAATGCCAAAAAACTTTCTTTCTATGAGTATCATTTAAATACGAATTAAACTAATCCCGAAAAATCGCTCAAAGTCAAGCCGTATCTTGACAATCTTCTCTTAAGATCATTCAGAGCAGTCCTCTTTTTGTCTATCCTTATTCCTCTACTTTACACAATTTTTGTGATTTACATACAAAAAATTTTGGTATGCGTTTATTTCGTGAAAAAAACGGAAATAACGCGAGGCACAAAATATTTGCACAGTTTGCATAATTACTGAATGATATACATTAATTAGGCGAATAATAATTTTTTGGAATATTTTATATCAATTGCAATATGTCTAAACTTTGCAGATATATTCACCATGCAATGTTTCAATGATGAATATAAGCATAAATTTGGATACATAACATGTTGAATTTTTCTTAATGAACTTTAGCATTAGAAAAAAAAAAACTTGTTAACTGAAGTAAAAACGAAGAAATTCATTTTTCCGTAGATTTTAGTTGAATCATTGTTTCTCCGGTTAACACAAAATTAACAAGATTTTGAAGGTTGTCATGTTATTTTTGCCGATCGATATGTTTCGAACTTTCTTAAGATTAATCGGAGCATGTCCAATTTTGTCTATTATTTTTCTGAATTTTGCTTTTCCGAGTTTTAAATGCGACAGATTTTAGCAAAAGCCAAATTTGTGAAAGAAAAAAAATAATGTATCATATAAAATGTTTGAACAGATTGCAGAATTACAAACATACTTGTCTTTAATTTGTTAGAAAATTCATTTTTAAAATGTTCTGTTTTATCAGGTACAGAATTTCTAAAGAACTAAGCAGGATTTCTCATTAAGAAGTTCTTCCATGTTTAAAAAATTGTTGACTTTGGATAAATAGAAATGTAAAATTAATAAGTTATAGCTCTAATAAGTTATAACGCTGAAATAAAAAAAATGTTTGTTAAAGTAAAACAGGTAAATTCTAAGAAAAATAATAAAACAGATTTCAAGAGATTGTTCCTTACCCTCGTGTTTTTGTGGAAACATTTTATTTTTATCCGCATAAGAGTCCGCACGGGTCAGATTACCCGAACCGAACTCGAAAATTCTGTTTGAAATCAAGCCGAACAGGACCAAATGCACTTACCCGATCCAAACCGCGTGTTCCGTCGGGTTCAGACAAATTCGTGTTCCTTGATCCGATGCGAGACTCTTATATGCATTAATTTTAATTCCCAATTTTGCCAATATTATTCATTTTGACGCGTAGTAGACGATGATAAATTAATATTTGGACTTGTCCAATATCTATGTAAAATTCTATATTCTGAACGATGACTTTAAAAAGTACAATAGTACTGTGTACCTTAATTTTATGCTCAAAACTCGTGATAATTGGAAAATTTTTACGAATATTAAGGCTTATAAAGTAAAATAAAAAGAAAGGAAAAAGATCGTTTCAAATCCTAATAAAATAGAAACTGAACCACCAGAAGATCAAGAGATTACCAACAACAACAAAACAAATTACGAAAATCGGAGCATCCGTTCAAGAGTTTTGCATAGACATAAATAAAAAAAAGATACATGCGAAATTTAAAACCTCCTTCGTTCGAAGGCGGTAAAAAAAACAGAGAAATACTCTGTTTCGAGGTACACTGGAATTGAATCATTGTTTCTCCGGATAACGCAAAATAAACTAGAGTTTGAAGGTTGTCAAGGTTATTTTACCGATCGATGAATTTCGAACTTTCTTAAGATCTTTCTCAGAACATTTCCGTTTTCGTCTATCATTATTTCTCTGTTCTTCACATTTTTCAAAGATTTTTCATGAGAAATATTTTAGCAAAAGCTTACTTTGTGAAAGACGCAATATGATGTATTGACTGGAATTCTTAATAGGGACTCGAATTTAAAATATCTTAAAGGATGTCTCTTTTCTTCTTTGTTGTTAAAATCTTATTCAGTTTCGTTAAGATTTTAACACATACAATTATAAATTACACATATAATTTAGAAATATTTGATAACTAAGAAAAAAAGAGACATTTTTTAATAAGAGTACACAGAAAACAGAAGTTAAAATTATAATTTCCTGAGGAGATATTTTAAATATACCAATGCATCCTATGCCCATATGTTTAACGTTAGCGACAGGAATCGGGAACAACCTTAAAGTTCTAAAATTGAAAATAGAGACTAACGTATATTTTTCATGAATAATACGATTTAACATGTATTTTTCAGTTTCGTGTACTTTTTATTTAAATAACTGTCAATCAGATTAAAACATGAATCCGCACATTTCTTGCAGTATCATTATTGTCCCTTAGGATGTTTGAATTAAAATTATAACTCATGGAACATTTTAAAAGTGCATAGAATGCAAAAAAAAAAAAAAAAAAAAAAAAAAAAATTGCTTTCAGGAAAATGATTTTGAAGTACCTAATGATATATTATTTTCATTACTTACCTGTATAAGAAGTACGGAAATATACTTTATGCCAAATATTTAACAATATATTGATATATTTTTTATTTAAAAAAATGTTTACACTAAAACAAAAATTCGTATTTTGGCTCTTTTCAAAATCCACCGTCCTTTTAAATGCAATAGGTGCTAATAACAAATTCTGCATTTAAGCAGTATTGGAAAAAGGTATAAAAAAGAAAACTGCCCAGTTAAACTGAGGGCATTGAGCTCACAGGCTATTTACACTAATTGTATATTATACTGTTATTTCAAAGAATTTGAAATATGCCCCTCGAAAAAGAAAGAAATCAACAATATATTAAGGGGGGTCATCCCCCCCGTTACCTCCCTCATAGTTAACTAATGAAGACCTTAAACTAATCAGGGAAGTCTCTATTACAATGAATATATATACAAAATTTGAAGAAAATCGGATAATTCTGCATGAAAAACCCATTTATCTAAATTAAGGGGGGATTAGCCCCCCTTTCCCCCTTTATACTTAACCAATGAACCCCCAAAACTATTCAGAGTAGCGCATTATCACAATGAAACTATATACAAAATTTGAAGAAAATCGGATAATTCTGCATGAAAAACCCATTTATCTAAATTAGGGGGGTTATCCCCCCTTTCCCCCTTTATACTTAACCAATGAACCACCAAAACTATTGACAGAAGCGCATTATCAAAATGAACCTATATACAAAATTTGAAGAAAATGGGATAATTCTGCATGAAAAACCCATTTAGCTAAATTAAGGGGGTTTTAGCCCCCACCTTTCCCCCTTTATACTTAACCAATGAACCCCCAAAACTATTGACAGAAGCACATTATCAAAATGAACCTATATACAAAATTTGAAGAAAATCGGATAATTCTTCATGAAAAACTCATTTATCTAAATTAGGGGGGGGGTATCCCCCTCCTTTCCCCCTTTATACTTAACCAATGAACCCCCAAAACTATTGACAGAAGCATATTATCAAAATGAACCTATATACAAAATTTAAAGAAAATGGGATAATTCTGCATGAAAAACCCATTTATCTAAATTATGGGGGGTTAGCCCCCCGTTTCCCCCCTTTATGCTTAACCAATGAACCTCCAAAACTAATCAGGGAAGCGCCTTATAACAAGGAACCTATAAACAATATTTAAAGTAAAACTGTTAGTTCTATCAAGAGTTATCGCGTTACGCACATACATATACATACGTACATACGTACATACAGAACCGGCGGGCACATAAGCTCTCAGGCTTTGATAGCCTGTGAGCTAATAATAAAGTAAATTGAAAGATTTAAATATCCTCATTAACTCGGCGACAAAATTAAATTTGCTTAACAGACTGAATTATTTCTCATTAAATCCCACTTTTGTTTTCTTTATAAGTATAGCTGTATTTCCAAACTGAACATAAAGTAATCTTTAGTTAAGTAAATTAAAATTTTCAAATTGATTTTTATTCCGTGGACTTCACATTTCGGTTCAGCTCTCGCGCATTTCAAGGTACTGCGATTTGGGATTCTGTAATTTAAAATATATATAATTAATACGTTGTTGGCAATATAGTGATAATAAAATGTAACACACGATTCCTATACTAAATTTAAGGAAAATCGAACTGTGATATTTATTTTATCAAAAATTTTATTTTGTTAATAAAAATTGCACATTAATCAAAGCATTGTTAGGAAAAAAAATGTGGTTAGCGTGAATTCACACTATTGTGGAGTTCGCGGGCTAATATTGATCATACAATTACTTAAAACAAAGAATTAAATATCATTGAACCTGAAATTTACTTTTATTTATGAGTATTAATTTTCGCTGAATTAACTTTCTTAAATTAATTATTTAAACTGCAAAGGGAGATTGTTTCCATTTTCTTTTTTATGAGAATTACGTCATTTTTATGAGTTATATTAAATATCCTTTACCATATTTGTCTGCAGTTAGAAAATCAATAATGTAATTCGTTTGATGTTTATATAGGTTTTCCAAACGTAAAGTTTACACAGTGCAGCGGAACCTTTAATTAATCCTATAAAAGTTTTTTTTTTCACCTGTATCTTGGTTGTTAGATTACGGGCGCTACGGTAGTTTTTTGCACACGAAGGCTAAACAGACCAAGACCTAAATCCAACGCACTGCAAAACATCCATGCCTGAATTGGGATTCGAACCCGGCACCCCTTGTCCAATTTGGGTACTTGGCCAGTACCCTAACCACTGGACAAGCAAGTGGGCTAAACTGTATCTTGAATTTTTCTAAAAGTAAGATAACTTAGAACACGTTAACAGGTAGAGAAAATTTTATTTGTCAACTTTTCAGGTTTTTTGACAGAAACATTCTTTTGTTTCTTTTAAATCATTATTAGAATAAAACTAACATCATTGAAGTAAACAATAATTCAAAACGTTACATAAATATTTCTTATCAGTCAATATTGGCATTTTAACATACAATCATTTTCTAATTTAAAATATACTGCAATAATGTTCGTTTGTCACAGTTTATAAAAATCTTTTTAACAACTATTTTACTGAATTGCCATTATTGTTTGTTTTATCTCTTATAATATATCTTAATATCTTAAGATATTCACTGCCAGGTACGAGCATACTCGACCGTACACAGAAACGTTTTTTTTTGACAGATGACATTGCACGTACACTCATTGCCATAAAAATTTGCGCACCAAGAAAAAGACGTCCAAATGAAACGAAATTTTACACGCGTAAGTACTACTGTGATATAAGTAAGTGAGTAGAAAACCAAAGAAAAAGGATCATTTATTGCAGAAAAAAGTACAAATGAACGGAAATTTTAATACTCTGTTGGACCCCCTCTAGCGCGAATGCACGATGTGATACGAGAGGGCATTGAGACATACAAGTTCCGTATGATGTCCTGAGACATCTCGTTCCACAGTTGCTGTAAACGCGCCTCGAGTTCAACCAAACTCGTAGGGTGTCCAACTTGCCGTCCCATATGATCCCAGATATGCTCGATTGGTGACAAATCTGGGGATCGAGCAGGCCAGGGAAGGGTGGTAATGTGGCGGAGGCAGGCTTGTGGCATCCTTGCTGTGTGTGGCCGAGCATTGTCTTGCTGAAAAATGGCTCCTGGGAGCTCTGCCACGAGTGGCAACACATGTGGCTGAAGGATGTCCTGGACGTACCGCTGGGCTGTCATTGTGCCACGGATCAATATTAGGGGCGACCGTGTATCGTAAGCAATAGCACCCCATACCATCACACCAGCTTTGGGAGCGGTGTGTCGCTGTAAAGCGAAGGCAGGATTGAGGCGTTCACCAAGGGGCTCCACTCATGAACACGATTGCCATCGCTGCTCAAATTGAATCTAGACTCGTCGCTGAAGGCGACCTGGTTCCATTCCGTTGCAGTCCAATCCCGTCGTGAGCGACACCACTCCAAACGGAGTCGTCGGCGGGTGAGTGTCATTGGCAGCACACGTAATGGGCGCCGCGATACCAGATGTCCTTCAGCCAGGCGCCTTGCGATGGTTCGGGAAGACACACGGGTCCGTAGTGAAGGTGCTGTCTGTGTGGATAGCGGCCAATGAGGCAGTTGGCTCTACGCGTGCGTTTGGTATGATGTGACGGTCTTCTCGACGACTGGTCTGTCGAGTACGTCCCGAGCTTGGTCGCCGTGTAAATGACGTATCTTCAGTCCACTGGTCCCAACACCTCCTCGCAGAAGAATCAGAACGGCCTACTTGACGAACTACTCGCCGAGCTGACTACCCAGCTTCCATCATCCCGATGATTTTTCCCCTCTCGGACTCTGACAGCTGCTCATATTGTCTTCGATGGCTGCGTCACGGCATGTCTACATCAGCGTTTCCTTTGCAAAAGAAAATGTACACTCAGACAAGTTCTACTTACTAGTTTTATACTCCAAGGAGGACGAAGTTCAACGCCCTCTAGTGGCATTACGCAATACGCAATCACGCTGCATTTCTAATCATTTGCATATCCGCCTGATATGTACCTTTATGCCAAGTTTCATTACGATCCCACAATTATTTCTTGGTGCGCAAATTTTTATGGCAATGAGTGTATTTAAAATCCAGATGAAGTACTTGAATGTGATTGATTGTTGTACAATAAACTGCCATACTGGAATGTGTAATAGAAGTATCCAGTAGAAATATTTTTGATTCTATTTAATTCATGTGTATCATCAAGCTTAAGGGGACTCGGTACCAAAAACAATATCTCTAAATAACACCTATATTAAAGTTTTTGGTTCATGTTTCAATAAAGAAAAATCATTACAGATAGTAAAAGGTCTTAAATTGTTAATAAATTAATAAGCACTGCACCGCCACTATTGGGCGATTTTCACCAAAAACTAATCAGCACCATTTTATATCAGGGACTAAATGAATATAAAGTTTTATTAAATTTCGTGCGTTAGTTCTTGAGATAGCGTTCACAAAATTTTTGTCACATACAGACAGACAGAGTCAGACTCACAGACATTTTCTAAAAACTGTCAAATCGTATTCAGGACCTTCTACAACATATAAATCCGTCGCAAACTGCAAGTCGAAAATTTTCATGAATCCAATACTTTCTTGTAAAAATAGAAGAAAGTAAAAATGTTAACTGAAAATAACGAGTTTAAACATTTCATTTAAAATAAAGAGAAATTTAAAGAGTCTTATTTGTCTTTACAATTACTATTATTACTCCATTTATTTTTCAGCATTTAATAATAAAACAAAAAACAATCGTTAAAAGCTGTATGCACCTTATCTGGGACACTTACTTTACATGCCTTTCTTTCTTTAAATTTGAAACTATAAACTATTTTTCTGAACCAATAATTTATGATTAAAAAATAAAAGAAAATACTGGTAAGTTGTTATGTATATTTAATCCTGTAGTAATACATTTTTCAAACGTCTTTAAAACTCCCTCTATAGCTCATTGTCATGTTGATTGTACTCGAAATCAATTTATTTGTTACATTTCATTAAATGACATAATCATAAAATATCAGTAAACCTGAATTTCTGTCATTTGGGTGGCCACTTTTAATTTTTTAAACCTAAAAGGGTTTTTTTTCCCTAAAATTATAAAAGAAAATTTAGATCCGAAAGTGCTTAATTGATTTCACCTAGAGTATTTTTTAAAGTATCGTCTTTTTTTTTCAAAGGGATTTTGAGAAATAAGAAAAATATACCCATCTTTAGTAGTGCGGGTTTATAGACTGTTCATATTCCTTTCTTTATTATCTATGCCAAAAGAATGATGATACTAAAACGTGTCTTAACTATGAAACCTCGAAAAATCATTGTGTCACTTTAGGGTTTAAAGCTTGATATTAACAAAGCTTTCTTTATGCAAAGCTTAGATTTCAGATAATAAACCTTTTTAAAATTTTATTCCAATAAATCTGGAATTAGGACATCTAAAAGTGACATTAGAGTTTTAAAATATCAAATAAACACTCTATACAGGCGCGTCATGAAGAACTTTGTCAGAAAACTTCGTTGTGTGGAAATCTATATTATAATAAAATTTCATTCCAATAAATCCAAAATTGTGGCTTGCAAAAGTCCCATTAAAATTCTAAAATATCAAATCAAAACACTGCCGTGGAAATTGTGTTTTTTTTTTTTTTTTTTTTGGCTCACTTTTAATGGGCTATAATAATGTTTCGTTTATTCTGTTAATTTTGCGGTGCACGCTGTTCTCGTGTTGCATTTAGTTTTAGGTATGTTTCATTTGTGGGGTGCCGCTGGGCACCTTGGAGTAGAGGTGCCATTATTCTCCACTGGGGGGGGGTCATCCTTTCACCCTAGTTAAGGGTGCCATTCTGGCTCCCCTAGAGGTGTCACCAGTGAGACAAGCCTTTCACCCCTAGGGGTGCCAAGTGTCACCTGTAGTTTTAACAGTGTACTTAAACACCAAATGTTGGTTCAACATAGCACCTTAAGATACAGGTTGATAAGAACTCATTTTTGCCCCCCCCCCCACCTCACTCAAGTTAGGGTAAAATAATTTGTTCTTCTTTCTAAGATATTCACCAACTTTGAGTATAATTTTATATATTCTCCTGAAAATGTATATATTTTTCTTTTAAACATATTCCTTATGCTTTCAAATTTTCGTCCGCTATTGCTGAAAAAGGGATTTTACTACTATGCTTATGTATGAAGCTACACGAACAGTCATATTTAATTTATATTTTTATTTGTGTAGATTTTTTTTCTTGTGAATAGCTAAATAAATTTTTTTATATGTTTTATAGGAAAAGATTGATCTTGTTTATATTTTTTCTATAAAACCCATGAAGCCTTTTCAAATTTATATATTACTGTTATCTATTTAAATTTACTTCCTTTAAATTAATTTTTTTCATAAAATAAGAAAACAAGGTAACAAAAGAAATGATTGCATATGTGCTGTTCTTCATTGTTTGTATAATATTTTGAATATAACGTGAATTTTAAACTAATTAAAGTTATTAAATCTCTTTAAAAAATATTCAATTTTATGTTGTACTATCTGATCCACCCGGCGTTGCCCGGCACCGTAAAAAACAAAAGAGTACGAAACGCCAAATCAATCGATGCACAAAACTATTTCACTGGTAAACCTTTCTTTTGTCTTTTGGAAATTAGAGAGACGGATCCCGAAGTGGAAGAAAATTGAATATCATCTTCTCAAATGTCTGGATCATTTGATTCTAAGCGGGTCAGTTTTTGGTCAAAAAACTGAAAGTTACTGTCTGATTTTCACAAAATTTGCATTTTCGGAATCAGAAAAATAAACTACGTATATACTGTGAGTTTCGAATCGATACCTCCAATACTTTTCTTTATACTCGAGGAAGAGTGAAAAAGATAATATTTCGCTGTCTGGAATTATCAAATCGGTATTTTTCTTATGCGGTTTCTATAAATATAGCCCTTTTCAGCGCACATTCTGTTCTGAACAAACCACTTTCCAAACGAAACTCCGAAACTCGTCCCCGCTGCCTACAAAACTGTATAGCAGACATGCTGCACACGCGCTGCAATATCTTTTAGTTTCAATTTCCACCGCAGGGGCACGAAATCATCTTACTTAGTTATCTATATCTTAATTAGTTCATGTTGAGTTCAATGAACCATTTCCCGTTGACATCCTGCCCGTAGAACCCCAGAAAATAAATCATCCTCCTGGAGATTAATATTTATAAATGGTGGTAACCAAGGGCAAAATATAGAATAGCGAAGTTTATTTAGTTCCTGGAAGACCGGGGAAGAATGTCAGAAAAAATTTCGTTTCAATAGGACCAATATCAAATGCTAAATTTTTTTTTTCCATTTTCCACCGCAAGAGGACACACTCTGTTCTAAACAAACCTCTTTCTGAACGAAACTCCGGCATGCGTCCCCTTTGCTTACGGCACCATAAAGCAGGCGTACTGTGCACGCTGAAAATCTTTTAGTTCCACTTTCCACAACCCAGGGGCACCAAATCTATGTCTTAATTAGATATCCATATCTTAATTAGTTCTATTAAGTTAAATGAATCAATTCGCGTTGAAATCGGACCCATAAAACCCGAGAAAATAAACCATCACCCTGGATATTAATATTCATAAATGGTGGTAACCAAGGGCGACCTGGGAAGAATGTTAGAAAATATTTCGTTTGAATCGGATCAATGTTTAAAAAGTTCTGATTTGGGAGGGATTTTCGATCAGAACATTAACGCGATATTTGAATTATAACCGGACCCCCCCCCCCTCCCCCTCAAATTAAACCAAGGATCTTTAACATAAAGAATTATCGTTAACTTTTGTAACAAAAACAAAATGGCGCGGTTGAAACAGAAACAAAATGGCGTTTCTTTTTGTTTTGACCATCGAGCTCTATATAGTATAACAGGAGTATAACTTCCTATTCTTCAATATGATTTTCAGCTATCAGCGCGGAAGGATACAGTGAGGATAATTTTAGTTCGCATTCAGGACAAAACATGCTGTTTATCGCGTTGCCGTACATGATTAGAGAACCATTTATTAATTAGATAATCATAAATTAGGATAGTAGTAAATGAGAACACCGATATCTAACACTGATAACGCGTACTATTTTATCCCTTTGCCTTGCACGCTTCTGACCACCGACTCAGAACTCCTGTTATAAATGGAGACATGCAGAATATCTCAGTGTTTTGTCAAGAAAGTACCGGAAGTACCTTGTAAGTTTTGAGAGTAAAATCTTTGAGGTACTTCCGGTTGACCTAGAACCTTGAAATTTTGGCAAGAAGCAAAGTCTTACAGCACATGTAAAGGAAAAATCCGAAAATCATTAATTTATAAATCTATGCCTATTTATTACGTAACAAACTCATGAATTTCCATAATTGGTACTAATTCCAAATTAACGCTTTGTAACGGATTTTTTTTCCTGAGCTGTGATATTATAAGGTATACTTTTTAATAAAACTAACAATTGTAATTAAGCTGCAATTTATATTCATAAGAAAGTTGAGTTTAGTATGAGCATTATGTCCATTATTTGCAGCAATGTATGTAAATGCTTCTTTGTGCATGCGTATTTCTGCCAATTCTGGACAGACTAAGCATATATAACTTTCATTTCTTATTAAAAGAAATTGTACTTTTCTTACATGTGTCAGTATTAGTATAAAATATATATCTCCCTTATAATGCCACATTTCTAGAAGCGATTACTGACGTATTTAACCTGGTGATAGCTTATGGAAGAAAAAGTATTTTAGTGATTCTAATAGTAATTTTTACATGTAAGACCTTATTTTATACTAAATTCATTAGGCTCTACATTTTTGTAATTCACATTTTGTCGCTATCTCTTATATTTTTTGAGATAGGGTCGATAACATGCAAATTCCCCCACTAGGCGACGCTGCAGCCACTCTCATATGATAGCGCATAGTCGTTTTACTATATGTAAACACTTGTTCCACAATTTTAGCTTTATTCGATCAAGAGATATGTGAGTGTACTGGGACTTTGCTTTGCACCCGAATATAGTTTCGAATCTCATGTATAGCAGGTGTTTCGAATATTGCTTTCTTTACCTTATACGGAAAAGGTCCACCATGAAACTAAACTTTTTTTGTCAATTGAGCTGTAAATTTTCCTGTGGTACCATCAAATCAGAAGTGTCCCTTTTGTGATATAGGTTTCTGAAAATGTGCTGAAAATTTTAAATTTAATTTTTGAGGGGATTTCAAAGATGAATAAATTAATAAATATTTAATGAGACGAGAAACGTCTTCAGTAACTCATTGACATCTTCATAGATCATTAAGTGATTAAGTGACAGACTTTAAAAGTAATTTACTCAGTAGCTACAGCTTATTAAATTAAGGGTAAATTTCATCGCGGCAGGCTGTACGGCGTACTTTGAGGCCAAATGTCGATGAATATATTAAATTCTTATTTTTATAACGACAGTTATGTTTTTTCAGCAAAAGAAGTTGTACTAGATCACATATTTGCAATATGTTAGTTTTCTTGTATCGTGAGCAGCAAAATCGCAAATACGGTGATTTGATCGTTTTTCTTGCGACAGCGAAATAGTAAACAACTCCTGGTGTCCGAACTATACTAATTCTGAATCTGTCAGTTTCAGATCACTATTTTAGTTTTATATGTGTGTCCTTTAGCGATTGCATCAAAAATGAAAATAAGTTTTGAACATGTTGCTATTGCGCTAAAATAGTTCTGCGTTGCAATGTTATAAAATTTTAGGAACTTTAAAATTTTAGGAATGCTTTAAGGAACAAACCTTTAATTTATGACTATAGTTACATCATTTTACGTTGTTGTAAGTTTTAAATTTTTTATTTAAATTTTGAATTTATCGCTTTAACAAGTAAAAAAAAATTAAATATAATAGTAAAATTATGAGCGTAGTCCATTCCCATAAGGAGTTTTCAGTCTTCGTAATAAAAATTTACAGAATAAAAAATCTTTATTTGAATTTCAATATTTTGCAACTGTGTCTTTTATCGCTCTTTTTATGTTATGTATGTTTTGGGCCAAAAAAGCAAAATATTTAAAATATACAGCTATTTTACACGTTAATCAAATATTTTAGCATATTATACAATATAAACTTATAACTTAATTTTTTAAATATTGCAAAAACCTCTACGAAGGTAGTCGAATACCTTAAAAATTTGCTTAATTTAAGCATTTAGAAGCTCATATTTTTTTTTTAAAGAATAAATAAATCACGAAGCTAGTCAGACATTTTGCATGTGTGGCTTATCTAGATCTCTGGCTAGCCTCCAGATCATTTGAGTTCGCCAAGAATTTAACCTGTAAAATGAATGTTTTAAGTAAACTTTCAACTTGAATTTTTATAGCTTTGATCTCGCTGAAATTTCTGCTTTTAAATTTATGAATAATATAAATAAAAAAATTAAAAGAATAGCATTTAAATCTATTGTGAAATTTAAAACAAAAACAACATAAAAGTTCTGAATGATCTGGGATTCTTTCTTAGATTTAATAGTTTCTTAACTACTTCCTTGTTTTTTTTTTTTCTCTCTTTCAAGTTGAGTAATGACTGTGTTTGTGACACAAGTGTTTTCGAAGCTCACATTAAAAAATTGGGTTCTTTCAGTTTTAGGAATTCTTAGAGTTTTAAAGTAAACAAATTGTTTTTGTTTCATTTTTTTTAAATTTAAAATTATTATTGTGTCATCGCAGAATTCGCGGAGCGCGGCGTTTCGCGTGATGGTCCTTGCTACGTCCCTTCTATACCGAGACACCTGTGGAAGCCATGAATAAAGGTAAAAGAAATTCTGAAAAATGGTATTACGGAAACATGAACAAATTAAACACCTCGAAATGCGAGAAGGGTTAGGCTCGGGGCTCTGAAGCTATCAACGAACCCCTGCGGCTTCGAACTCTATGTTCGTCTCGGGCGGCGGGGGGCTGGGAGACCACCGCAGAATGATATTCTCTGTCACAAATCTATAGATCATATACAGGGCCACACAAGAGTTCGTATATTTTTCCGAATACTGTTGATAATTCCTGGAATTGGGTTTTTAAATATGTTATGGATATTTTGTGTATAGATTTCTGTTCAGTTAAAAAAAATCTTTATTGAATTATTAATTAAAAATTATAGGAGTTAAACCACATAAAAGTAATATTATTAGTAATTATTGATTTGAACTCCTTTATAACGCTATCGGGGTTTAAAATGAATGTCATTAAGTTATGCGATTTAAATCTGTATAAACTGAATGAATATAATGATGTATCAACTGAATCAATATTGTTTTTAATCGGTTATAGCCACCCTATGTTCTTGTAACCTTACTTGTGTAGCCTCTTAAATGCTTCTATAGCAGAATTAACACCTTTATCTTCATGCCGTACGTCATGAGTTTATGGTAGATTACAAATCTGTAGGTTAAAGGTTAAGAAGCATCTGCGTTCAACCTTCAGATACCTGGACTTCCGCCATATCTATTTTACTTTCTAAGAATTTCGTATACTCTTACTTCAAAAAGTATCAAGAATTAACCAGAATAAGCACACAACTAAGATAAACGATCAAAACTTTTAATTATTGCTTTTTCCTTTAATTTAATTTTACTATAATATTTTTTAGAATATAAAATCCATGCAGCATGCCGATTAATGAAGACTCTGTTAAAAATATCTGAAAATACAGAAAGGAAAGATTTTCGTTAAATTTACACTAATTTTCTATTTAAAAGCATTCGATCATGATTCTCAATCATTAGTTCAGACATTTTTCCTTTTCTCGTGTATTTCCTTTCTAGATAAGTGTCGTATTCATATTTTAAAATATTTTCATATTTTTAGAATCTCTAATTCAAAATACCGATTTATAAAATTTAGGGACTGCAATCCCTCAGAGATTCCAGTCTCGGGAGATTCTAGCGGAATTTCTAAAGAAGACTGTGTGATCCTACAGGATTCCCCAGTTTGTTGTTCTCTTTCAAATTCAGTTGCATAAAAATAGGTTTTTAAACGGCTTTATATATTTTATATAAATAAATTAAAAAACGAAAATATTTTTGTTTCTGGTTATAGCTGTTCCAAGAAGCTTTGATGAGAGTACAATTTTTATTAATACAGTCATGTTGATTTTCCCTTACAGCTCTTGGGCGGCATTCCGAAGTCTATTCAGTGTTCACGAAATGACCTAACTCTCGCTTTAACAATCCAAATTTATAAAAATGTTTTGGGGAAGCGTCAAGTGAATTTACAGGTATTTCTTGAAATTGGACACAATATAATTCCGTTGATTGTTTTTTATATATAAATATGCGTCAATTGATTTGGAAGTGTGACAGCAGAATTTCTCTATATGAAGCTCGAATTTACTGATGTTCTTTACATATAAAAGTGGAATCCTTCTTCTGTAATAAGTTCTAAAATGTTTTACTAATAATATAATGAATTTACTTTAGCTTGAGCTTTAATTTACTTTCATAACATAATCCAGCAGCTATCACGAATTTCTTCAGAAATTTTTCTTTATATTCACAAACCAATTTCTTTGTTTTCTCCCATTGATTGATGAAACAAAAAAATTTTTGCTTTTTTTACAGACAAATAAAGCCATGTCTCATATACAGTGATACCACAAATTTCCATTTAGCACTAGCTAGGTGCTAGTTTAAGCGTTAGGAAGACGTTATTCAAGAACCTTGAAAATACTTCGGAAAAACGCTGTAGAGATACTTGAGAAAATTTACATGACTCTGCTAAGAAACATTCCCGTATAATGGAAATTTCTAACCAGAGGTATAGCCAAGAGTCAATTATATAACATTCAAACTGTCGAATACGTCATTTATGCGTAGAAATTAACTGTGAAAATTGTTTCCATAAATTATGAACGACCTTCTGTAGAGGAATCCACTTGGTTTTTCTATTTTGATGAAAATATAATATTCAAAAACAGAATACATTCAGCTTTTTCATCCAAATTTCTTCTATATCTGAAAATGTAGTGCGCAAGTAAGGAAGCCTTTCCGGATGTAATACTAGCTGGTTAGTATGTAATCATACATAATAGGCAAATATATTAGCCTGTTATACCATAACTTTCATATAGTCAATATATCTTTTTGCGTGTTATCAAAAATCAGTCATTTCGTATTTATCTTGTTTTGTCGATATGTTTCTTTTCTGTTTGTATTTGCATTTTGTACTGTCATGGCCCGTAAAGTTATTTCACTTGGGAGCGAAGAGGTTAATAAAATCGTTATAATTAGAAATACATTCTGCAGTAGGATGGTATAAAGTTAAGATCAGGCTTTACTTAGATTACATCTATAAAAAAATTAAATTAGTAAGAAACTATTAAGTTTGGTTTAATTAACCCTAGGATGCTTGAGCATATCGATCAATATATTAGCATAACATTGCAACTGAGAAGAATGTACTCACGTTAATTTTTTTTCGTTGTTTCCAAACCCAAATAGACTATTCCGAACAGTTTAACTATTCGCTATTTGCCTATAAGAAATTCGTTAAATTGCTTTAAATTCTCAAAAAATAGCAATATTTTAAATCTTCTTTTTTCCCCCCATTGATTGAGTGAGCATTTGTTTAAACCCGTGAGGGGGATTCTAGAGGTGTCGGGAAGGCGCGTGATTCCGCGGTACTTCAGGATCTCACTTTTTAAAATTGCAATCCATAGTGGAATTATTTTTGTATTTTATGATACATTTTGAGGGTAAAAATTAATTTTAAAAGATAGGCTTACTGTTGGGGTTCTCGATTCAAGATTTGTCTTACGTCATTTGTTTACTGACTCATCTGACGCATTCGAAAAATAGAAATAATTTTTACAAATGACCAGAAATTATTTCAGTTAAATACCAATTATTATAGCAATGAACATAAACAATTTTTAACTAAATAAAGGTTTGAAAACAAAAAAATATATTCTAGTAAACTTTGTTAGTCTATTAAAATATTAAGTCGTAATTTTTCACTATACGTGGCAAAATTTATGATGAGATTTAAAATTTTGAGCACCTATACCCCAAGCCAAGTGAAAAACCTGGTCTTTGACATTCTGCAAGAATCAAATCATTTGGAGATGTTATTACACTCTGAAATCTTTTATAGATATAAGAAGCAGTGACAATTTAATCATAGGATAAGGCATAGGATAAGGCAAATTAATAAGGAGTGAAAAAAAAATCACTTAAATTGCACTGTGTAGTAAAAATTTAGTGGTCACGGACTTTTAATTTGCCAAATGTAAAATGGTTTCAGAAACTACACTACTGATTAACATAGTTTGAATAGCTTTAGTTTATTCAAAAACAACCAGTGTTGAATATATGCTTGAAGATTGAATATTGTACTGTCCGTACTAACATGAACAGAGGGTGAAATCAATTTTACATAAGCTTTTCAAGGTTTTTTTTGTCTCTTTTATAAAATACAGATCTTACTGAAAACAGCAATTTTGTTTAAATATATCTGTAATATCAATAAATTGTGCACCAGTATGAAACACTTTCATTTTAAAACTAAAATACAGTATTTTAAAGTTATATTCGAAGATAAAAAGGAAAAAATATTGTAACAAAATTTGCACTTAACAGAGTTTACATTTAATAAATTATATTTGTTCTCGTCAATGGTTGTATACAATAGATAAATTTATTGTTTACATAAACTGTATTTACTTATGTAATTGGTAAAATAAGTGTTTTAAAAATATTTAAAATTGCAATTGGAGTGACAGAAGTTCCAAAGAAATATAATACCTGCCTCAAAAATAACATACTTACTTCAAAAACTTCAACTATTGCCTTAAATTCTGTACAGGTGATAAAATCAAAATGACACCAGGTTTCTTTTTTAGGTTTACTGTAATACAGATCAGTAATGTTTCTTTGGGGGTTCTTATTATTTATTATACTATATGGAAATGTAGTAACAGATGTTATATTTATGTTTCTTGGATAAATGTTTAATTAATTGCATGCAGTTAAAAAATAAATATTTTAATTACAGCACGTTCATTAAACTATTGAAATTGTTAATAAGATTTAAACAGATTAAAACTGTTACACATTATATTTAAAAATAGTCTATTTAAAATAGTATCTATATTCATTTGGATAGCTTAATTTGATAGCGAAATCAGGAGCGGAGATGTTTCTGAATCCACCACTCCTCCCTTGGAGAGTAAATTTGTTTAAATTTAATAGTTTTTTTTCCTAAGAGATTCCAGCAACAAAATGCTATTTCTCATTATATATTATGCAAAAAAAAAAGGGTCGTTGACGTGAAAGGCTTATGTAAAATTAGATTCACCGAATCAAATTAGTAGAATTATGTTTATAGGGAATGTTACTTTTTTTAAAGAATAAGCCACGACTTCGGCTGATATAAAATTAACAATATATACAGGGCTGTTTAAATTTAATAATTTGATAGCTAAACAATAGGGTGGTGGTGGATCTAATTAAAAAAATGAATAAAATTGGAGAGGAAATTGGTCTAAATTAAATAGTTATTTTTTCTAACAGATGATGGCAATATATATAAATATATATAATGTAACAAAAAAAGTAAATATGTGGACTTGAAAAGCTTCTGTAAAATTGCTTTCACCTAGTCGTTTTAGTAGAATAATACGGAATACTTTTTGGGCTTTTTCTAAAGGATCTAAAGATAACGACTTTGACGGATATAAAATTAAAAATACACACAGGGCATTTTAAATAAAATTATTAATTTCATAGCTGTGAAAAAGGGGGGTGGTTTGATGGCCCTAATTGAGAAAAGAAATAAAAGTGGAGCTATTATATTTAAAATTGATTTAAGTATAATAGTTTTTTTTTTAAGATGATAGTAACAAGATGTTATTACTCTTTATATATAATGCAAAAAAGTAAAGTTGTTGGCAAAAAAAGTTTTTTAAATGTGTGTATGAGCTTGTAAACCAAAAACAGTTTTAATATTAGAATTGTTATTTTTCAATAAATCTAATTTAACAATATTAAATGAAGGGGCGAAATTATAATGACAATGGATTTTCCTCATCAAAAACGTAAGAATGTGAATAATCGTAAATATATAATATTCACACAAAAGTCAAAGTATCTATCAGTTTGATAGGGAATTAATTTTAAAAATGGGTTTTTCCAAATTCTTAAATCAATAAATATAAAAACTAAAGTTTCGTCGTACATTCCACATAAATATACCTTTAATTTTTAAATCGTTATCACATACGAAAAAATACACTAAAAATTTTGAAATTATTCTATAATGAATGTAATTTTTTTATATTGAAAATATGTTACAAGTTTTTATGTCGTCAGAAATGTGACAAAAATATTTCTTTTCGACTAATCTCATTGCCTGTTTTTTCCATCTTTCTTAGATAGCTTATTTAATTCGTTAAAAAATCGTTTAAATGCTGCTATAGTATATACAGTAAAATTAAATATTTTTTAATTTGTTTATATGTATTTGTGCCTAGTGATATAATAAAATAACATATTCCATACTACACCTGAAAAAAGAATCTTAATTTTCCCATTGATACAAAAATAAATTGCTCTATTTTGTGTAACTCTGTCAAACAGAGCTAATGACAATAAAAACGCATTTTCTCTCAAAAGTGATTGCAGACATCTCAGAAGAAATAAGAATTTGCAGAATGCAGTTTGGAGTACTAACGGCGATTTATCACAAATGGATACCTTGTGGCGAATTAATCTTCAATATTCTTGAAGTGTATTATACATAAATTAGGTATTCGCCCTTTAAGGTGTTTCTTCATATACCGTATAGTTTAATATCAAATGGAACATTTTATTAACAGAAAACTATTTGTGATAAATTAATTATTTAATCGAATAAAGATTTTAATAAGAATGCATTACTTACGATTATTTACTTACAAGTAACAAATGTCAAATTACGAAGTGTACATAGTTTTTTTTTCGTATTGCGAATTACTAAAAATAATCAATTATGCTCTAAAATTTAAAATATTAGATTCTAAATGCATTAAAAAATTGGATTTTTTGAAAATAATTTTAAACACATAATTACACTTCTTGTATCAATGTAGAATCAAAGATGTATGATTAACACATTTGAGACCGACGTCTTTTAGGAAAATTCTCTCTTGTAACACAGATGATGACACAACAAACAAAAAAAAAATTGGGAAGAGTTTTCCTTTAAAAAACACATTAACTAACGTTATATATAAAAATAAAATAAGATTTACACTATACAAAACCTTTTAAATTTTAGTCCCGTTAATAAAAATTCATACGCCTGGCATTACCTGTGAATCATTTATAATAAAATCCCAACAAAGGCGTAATTACACTTAGAAAAATGTTCTTCATCAGAAAATTAATACCGATTTTCGATAAGTGGGTGTTCAAATAAAATTGTACCAGTCTATTTTCTGAAATGGTAACACCCACTTGTGAATAGATTTACTTTGGGAAAGCATGGTCTAAGGAAAATATTGTAATCATGATGTTTTATGTGTGTGAGTGAGTGAACACGATAACTTCCAAACGGTACTCTTAAGTGAGCTCCGATCTGGCGAATATCTTATATACAACGGACAAAAGAACTGTATAGATAGGCCGACGGATAATATATTTAAATCATTTTATACCATTTCCAAACCATTTTGCGGTCAATTCCACAAGGAAAGACGGCCCCACCAGTGGCTGAGAGGTTCTGCTCTCAAGACTGGTAGACGGGAGTTGCTGGGTTCAAGCCCCTGTCGCGCTCGTCGACCTAACCATTCGGAGTTTTCCGTGGTTTTCTTCGAACCTTGCGTTAATACGTGTTAGGATCCCTTAGAAAGACCCCCACGGACGGCACTCTTCCAAGGGCCTATATCCCTCGTGTTGATAATCGGCCGTCATAAAATCAACCAACCAACCAACCACAAGGAAAGACAGTGTATAAGTGATAAATATTTCGACGATGTAGTCGAGACTTAGTGGTTTATGGGTGACGTCTCCAGCTTCGAAGCGGGAGGTGCAGTGTTCGAATCCAGCTGATTACACTGTGTATGAAAATTTCTGAATCCTCTGTATTCTACAAAGTTGTTCGGAAAATCGAGTGGAATCACTTCAGATTTTTAAATATATATTTTTTTAATCAAATAAGTCCAGAGAATAATGCAATATATGCATTGCGTGTTATTTAATGTAAAAATCACTTGACAAACTTTGATTTATATCTTATAAAAATATCAACCGATTGGCATGTTACCTTATAAATAGAAAATTATAAAACGACCCAAGCATTCTTCTGTGCAGTTTTTAGATTTAGTAGCTACTGTTTAATAATGAAATTTATTATTGATTTATTTTTTCATATTGAAAGACTTGTGAATCGTGATACTTGTTTTTCATAAAAGGAATCCGCATCGTAAAAAATACGGGTGTGTGGATTTAGATCTGATTTCTATAAATAAATTGGAAGATATAAAGTCATTTTATCTTTAGACTGGCGTAATCTCCAGTTACAATATATATTCCAGGCAGATCATTATTATTTTCTCTAAGAAAAGAGATAAGAAGAAAGTGCACAGATAAATAATTTGACGGTACGCTGGTAGACTGAATTTGAACGATGTAAAATTCATGTAATTGCTAAATAGGAAAAGTTAATATTAAAATCAAAATAAATATATAAAAATCCAGTAATCTAACAAAATATTAATATTTTAAAGAATACGAATTACTACAAATCTTAAAAATACCATTGTTTTGATTTTATGGTACACGATTCTGAAATAGTTACTGATGAGGTTTATATATATAATTAAAATTAAATCAATGCTACGAGGATTGTATATAAAATTCGATACGTTATGGAATCTTAAGATTTCTAAAAAATTTATTTTACAGCTTACGATAGCATTAAAATAAAATATTTTATACATATAAAATAAATACTTTCTTCTATTGATTTTGAAAACTATTTTAAATAGCTCATCACATGAAAACTACTCACTTGAACGGTTACAGATTTATGTCGTGAATCAATTGAGCTTTACTTTGTGCTTTTTGAAATTTCGGTAGTCTATTCAAAAGAGACATTATATGACATTCAGTTTATATTATTTGTAGCATCAAATGTTGTTGAAAATGATTATTTTTTAAATTATTTTAATATGTTATGATTAAAATCTGGATTTTTTTAATTAAAAGATAAATTTCAATACTGAAAATATTTTACTTTACAAAGTGAGCTATAAACCTTCAGGATGTTTAAAATCTATTATATAAATAATCTTAAAATATGAAAATGGCTTATTATTAAAATCTATTTTAACATAAAATAGATTTTAATAATGCTAAAGTAATATGTCCTATGAAAAATTACTATGATTTAATAATTCGAGAATATGTGGAAATTGTAAATAAGCATGGAAAAGTATGCAATGATGTACTGTCTTACAATATTCCGAATATTTGGCTTAATTTAATCAAGAAACAGTGAAATGTGATTTTTTCCCCCTTTTTCTTTCTTTTCTAACTTTTTTTTCTATGCAATGGTAGCGGCCGTTGGAAAAATGTAAATGATTTTAACTCTTCCTTATGCTCCCAGTACAGAGACATACTGTTTACAAGAATGTGATCTGGACTTTTGTTTTAACACCTATTTTAATAATAAATCCTGATGAAGGCTGGGTTCACAGCCGAAAGTGCTCGATTTATTTTAATGTTTTGAAATCTAAATAAAGTTTTAGTCATCTTTTAGGTAATGGGATCACATGTTTTTGTGTATACTTTTATTTTAATTTGACAAAGATGAATTTAAGCATTCCGAACTTGTTTTATATGTTCTCATTTACGTTATGAAAAAATAACATATGATTTATGATACACGTTGACATTAAAAGGAAATCGGTAAAAAAGGAAGAGATATATTGTGCTACGCATAGATTATGAAACTTTTTCAGAATATTGCAACGGAACTTCAGTGTTTAAAAAGGTTAAATCAGATTTCAGCAATTACCGTCTATATTCGTAAAGGCGTTCAAATTATTCTGTACGTGATCTATAGATCTGTATATATATTTACATAGTATGGTAAAATTCAGCTTAGTTACAAAACTCATGACACAGTCAAAAATTCACCTTCAGCAATTTCTGCTAATAGACGGAAATGCACTCGAATAATTTTGTACAGCCCTGTATATTATCTCAGGGATGAAAACGTTGCGCCACAAATGACCGAATATCACCACTAAATTTTAATAGTATTTGCCACCTTATTTAATGACAGAATTTTGGAAATTTAATAAGGTTAAGAGTACTATGAAAATTGAATGGAAAAAACTGGCCAATTGTGGCGCAGCGCTTTCATCCCTGCTATATACAGATTTTTATCTGCTCTTCATATTAAACTAAAATTTAATTCAGGAAAAAAAAAGTCTAACACAACTGAAAATGTACTTTCAAAAATTACCTTTAATAGACTGTGTAGCCCTGTATATGAATTTATATTCTATAAAAATCTTAGTATAATAAATATAGTTTAGCTGGAGAATGCATAACTCAATTAAAAACTTCCATAAACCACAAATTCGCGCTCATGCGCAGTAATACTTACGAATTAATATATGTAGCCCTGTATATGATCTATAGAATTTATACACACCATGTAATATACAAAAATTTTGTTAAACATGAAAACGTTTAACAAAACAATTCAACGTTTTCTTTCAAACAAAGCATTCGTCATCACTATAACTTGATATATTAGATAAATCACTCTGCTGTAAATTTGCGCCAATTTCTTCTCGAGTCAATATGTCTAGAACAGCGGTTCCCAACCTGGGATACTCGTACCTCTAGGGGTACGTGGCGGGCCTGTTGGGGGTACGTGAAAATCATAAGCGTAATGGCGAAATCACAAAAATGATAACACATAAAGAAAGTTGATAGTTTTGGATTACAAAGTTAGTCATGTGTTACCCCAATATGTTACACTCAAAATGAGGGTAAAGGCCCACTGGACTTAATAATCCATTGATAATTCTATGTCACTAGTTCCGCCTACTGCTGATCATATTGCATCAGTATTTATATATTTTCCCAATCTTTGCTAAAACTACCTTTGATCATTTTACAATGTTCTTTTCCCACGCCTTAATTATTGCCGTTTCTAATAATTACAAAACGCCTAAATCACGCCAGAGCTTCTGGTTTTAATGTTTTATTTTAAAACGTGTTGAAAAGAAGGCCCTTATTTTCATCACTAACGTATACTAATTGGAAAGCTTCCTTCCTTTTAATGAGTATTTAATTTGAAGTGTATACTTATTATTTGAATAATTTGGTTTATATTTAAAATGGATAACTAGATGAAATCTAGAACTCTTAAAAGTATTGCAACTGCGATTGAAATTCAACCTGATGATTCGGGAAATGCAAATTCTTCGAAACAATTTGATTATTTAGAACTGAAAGAGAACATGAATGCAGCTGTTAATAGGCATGTTCTCATAACTGATAAATACTGAATAATAATTCTTTATAATACTTTAAATAGTACTGAAAACATTAGTGCTCCCTTAATGAATAGAAAATATAATAATGAATAATTCTTGAAACATGGATTTCGCATTTACGGGAGATGAAGATTTTAATATGTGGGGGAGGTGAAGAGTGGGTGGGTGGCTATGATAAATGGGGGGTACTCCGAAGTGAAAAGCCTAAGCAAGGGGTACGTGAAAGAAAAAAGCTTGGGAAACGCTGGTCTAGAATAATAATTATATAATAAATGTTTAAGAATTATAATATGAGTATTTAATTAGTATATATTCTAAATAATTAAAGAGTATTAGTATATATTTTAAATAATTAATTATATCTTAGAATAATTAAAATTTTGTTAGAATGTTGTATACTTTGAAAACATTTATTTTATAAAGTTTTAAAATAACTTTTAAAATAACCTAATAATGTAGAAAAGTATCACTGAAGACGCCTGTGTATTTAAACCATAATTACTATACAATTGGATAAACAGTCTTCTTACATGTTACACTAAATTTAGTAGGATGGTCGAAGGTACACCTATGTGTGCCTAAGTATTATTCATGTTACAGCTTTTTAATAAAACTATTTCAAACAAAACTATTCTGAACAGATACCGAAACATCAACTTTTAGAAAGTAGTTTTATTTTATCTATAAATGAGACTTAAAGTAATGAAAATTACTTACTGAGATACCGTGCTTATTATAAAATAATATGTATTGATATATTATTGCGGCTCTTTTGATGGGTCTTTTTTTTTTTTTTCGTTCTCTTTTTCTTTTTCTTTGGTGCCTTGCAGTGAACATTGTAGCTTAAATGCGGTTTAAAAAAATAGCGGTTATTAATTATATAAGGTTTATTCTCAAGACTGAACTATAGAATTTATGAAACTGATTTTTTTTTTCAAAATGGCGGTTTTCTGAAGAGAAAGTTAAATCGTTTTTAAAAAAAATCTTAATATTTAAAGATTCCCCTTAAAAACAGTTGTCTTTTTTTAACTTCCCGAAAATAAATTTTCAGATTTTGTTTAATTTTGAATAGTTAAACATTTTTGAAGAATGTGCCCAAAACCGCATTATTTCTTGTGTTATATTCATTTATAACACAAGCTTTACGTGGATACTTCAAGTAGATATTGAAACTTTAAGATGAGCTTTTTCAGATTGATACATTTGGAGTTTGCGCGCACTGTTAGTTTCAAACTATGTAAGTTAAAAATTTAACCACAAGTGCGTTACTTTATAATCTTTATGCTAAAATAAAAAAAAAATAACATATTTGTTTTATTTTTTTTGTTTATTTAAAAAATATTAAACGTTTTTTGATATTTTGAATTTTTTAAAATTGTGTTAAAATTGAATTTTAAACAATACTTTTTGTGTATATTTTGGTTTTAAGTTGGCGATGAATATGTTACGATTTTATTTTGTTAAAAAAAATTTATATGCATAATTTCTAATTTTATGCGCGCAGCACTTAATGATTTTCATTCACGTATTAGTGATATACATTTTTTAAATTAAAATATTATTTTTGAATATACAACATTTATTTTTCTCCATAATAAACTTAAGAATATATACTTTTTGCAGGAAGTAAAAAAATAATAATAATCTCAATTGCGTATTATGTGAGATTTGAAAATGGTGATGTTTTGATAGTCACAGTCAAAGTTCCTGTGTCCCTTTAAATTATAAAAAAGGAATAAATAAAGTCCTTGTTCCATATCTACGTAATTATCTCAAATAAAAGCTCACAAAATAAGAATTAAATCGATTCAGTAGTTTTTGAGTAATCGTGGTCACTGATTTGAAAAAGACTTTTTTGAGACAAACGTGTTTAAATATTTGTGTTGTAATTACAGTACCATACTTATTATTTTTTTAACTGACTTATAATCGTCTGTTCTAGCACCATAAAGTAGTCCCTCTGCAGTAGTTTATCTTCAGCCTCTTAAGCTACGACTTGCTAAAAAAATATAAAAATTTCGACATTTATGATAATGTAATTATCATAAATGTCCCTTAATTGATAATGTAATTATCATAAATACCCCTTAATTGATAATTTAAAAATTGGAACAGTCTTGAAACAATTTTGAAATAAATATTCTAATTGGCTTATAGATAAATTTAACAAATAAAAACACAAACGCGCTGGATTACAATTATCCTGAAGTAATACATTTTTTTCTCTTGTTTTTACAACTAGAACATCAAACAGCTGAAAACAAAAGTACTCAAAGAAACATTGCCTTAAAATGTATTTATGTATCAAAATGGAATAACATTTTCGCAGATGTTATTGAAATGTTCGCTGGGATCAAAGTAAGCAATCTAAAATAAAGGAGAAAAAGAGATGGATGAAAGAGACATTGAAAAGACAGCGATTTAAGTAACGTAATATTTTTTGCGAATAGTCTTAATCGCCCTAGAATTTCCAGGATATTTTAATAAATTTATATATTCCAGATATATTTTAATAAACTAATATATTCTAAAACTATTTCAATAGATTTTTAAGTATTAAAGAAGTTTGTCTGTTCCAGGATATTTTAAAGAGATTTGTCTGTTCCAGTATATTTTAAAATATTTTATATATTTCGGGACATTTTAAATAGACTTGCATGTTCCAGGATACTTTAATTTTACATATTCCAGAACTTTTTAAATAGATTTATATATTTCGGAATATTGTAAATAGATTTATATATTCTTAGAATGCTATATTACATTAAGAAAAAATAATTGTCTTCAAACAAACTACCTTAATGAAAATATTTTATTTTTAAAACTTTCAGGAAAATTATACTTATAATTTTTTGTATTTAAAGTATTTTATGTGTTTTAACTTCTTGAAATAGCTTTTTAACACGTTCGAGTCAAGTAGTTATTCAAATGTATAAAGTTTAATTAAATTTAACGAATATGTCATATACGGAAGTCTAGCGAATATAGTTTTTTGCGTAATATGACTATAGGGTATGAAAAATTTTAGAAGACGTTTGGAAAATGTCATATTACAACAGGATTAAATAGACAGAAGAGTTTTCAGTACTTTTTTTATCAACAATTATTGATTCGCACATGTAGCCCCTATTTTTCAATTTAAAGAATGAACCGTATTTTTAAAATAAGTCTTAGCAGCATTGTATGGATATTTAAGAAAACTTTTTATTTGTTTTATTTCTAAATGCTGAAATAAATGGAGTGATAATAGTAAGTGTAAAGACACATACTAGCATTATTACATGCAGATAATAAAAAATTAATTCGAGAGATAATTGTAGATGTAAAGACATGTCATATTATTTGAACACCAGGCACGAAAGGGTTGATTATATTTTTTCAAGATTTGAAGTTTCCGATATTAAGTTTTCATTTTTTACTTCATTTTATTTATTGTTCTTTGCCTAATCAAACGTGAAAATTTATGCGTGGGATAAAAGTGAGATAGGAATGAACTAACACGTGTTATAAGAATGTGTATTTTTATTTGAAAAATGTTTAGTTTTATCAAAACTTTCTGGGAAAGGATTAAACATATTTCAAGAAACCCATTTCAAAACTTCGAATGTAGTAATATTAACTACATGGCTATATTTCACGAGTTAGATACGTGATGCATCTCTTGTGCCAAAATGTAAAATGAGAAATCTAAATCTTCCACGGATTTTAATCGATGTTTTCAGATAGGCGACGAACAGAATTCGGTTGAATTTTAAAAATTCCCTTTTAAAGGGTTTTGTTGCGTTTTATGTGAAAATGTAAAACAAAAGATAGTTTCTTTTTTTTAGTATTTTATGAAGATTCTATCTCATTCCATTTAAGTTCTTTGCCAAATTTGAAAAATGTTGATTTAGATTCGTCGAAATAAACGTGCTTGATTTTCTTATATTTAGGACAAAAATTCGTGCAGAATATAAAATGATAATTTTATCTATCACGGAGATTTAGTAATTTGGTACATTGAGATCATTTTCAAAAATTTTAGTGCTTTGAAGGTCCTAACAAATTCCATATGAAATTTCGTCTGATATGCATAAACAAAAATGATTTAGCTCATTTGTATTTTTCAGTATTTTAGGGCTGTTATAAGTTAGCCGTACCGGTTTTTCACTGAAATCATGTTCTCGCTTTTGTTGTTATGCACTACATGTCTTTACGTTGGTGTTACTTCATTAAACTAGTTGTTAATTAATGACATCTCTAAAATTTTTTACGCCATATACTCATTACACATACGAATAAGAATCAAGAAATTAAGAAGTTATAAACAAATTTTTAATGGTATCTACTACATTTAAGAATTTCAATATCGATTGAAATGTTAATTTTACTACTACGTTCCCTACTAGTTAGTTTTCTAGCATTTAACTCTCTTAACAAAGCCTTCAAACACTTACATATGCTAGTATCGATTCGTTATCTCGTAATATCTATTATTTCTCGTTATATCGTAATATCTCGTTCGTAATTTCTGTTTCGCTCATAATCATTCTCATTAACACTAGAACTACCAAAAATTTTATTCAAGTTTTTTAAAACTATTTCACACCTGAAATCTTATTTAAAACTGCTTAACTTACATTTAACGTATTTCTGTGAATTTTATATTTAATTTATTTTAAAAAGAAATTTCTAGTTCGAATCGGAATATATTCATTTGGTAACCGTCAAAATGACGGCTCATGGTAGTTCTAGTGTTAAAACTGACATAACTTAAAATAATTTAGAGATGTCATCCATTAACTACCAATTTAATGAAGGAACACCAGAATAAAATCGAGACACACTAAAACATAATCTAGAAGGGGATTTCAGTGAGAAAATATACGGCGTATTTATAAGAACCCCACAATTCTGAAAAATTCAATTAGCTGAAACTTTTGCTTATGCATATAACTCAAATTTCATACGGTATGATTTATTACCAAATTTTGTGGAAGATCAGACTGCACCACTTTACTTACTCTTTCTTGTAATCTATATTAGCAAAAATTGCAATTTTGGAGGAATCTTATTGACTAAAGCATTTTATAATGCACCAATTAAGTATGGAACATTACTGTAACTCTTTCTAAAATCAAACTTTGCATTACTGCAGCGTTGAAATAATTATTTATATCTAATGGTTGGAGTATCATAGTTGAGATTTTTTCCAACAGCGCGACAAAATGCCGGGACCAGGACTCGAACCTGGGTACTTTGATTTGCCGTACCTCCCTACTGAGCTATCCCGACGATATCCTGGACCGGCATATTTCACTCTTATTTGTTGGACAAGGCTGCGAACTGCAGCGCTAATTTCATTCATCCGAGCTATAACTATAGCATTTACATGATGAATCTTGAAATAGCACAGAAACTCCTGTATACCATGTAATTAGGTCATAATGAACAGAGGAAAGTATATTCAACTAGGTAAATTATATCCAATGTTTGGAATATCATAGTTGAGACTTATAACAATACATAATTTTTGAGGCAAAACAAAGTACCCAGGTTCGAGTCCTGGTCCCGGCATATTTTCGCTGTGTAGGAAAAAATCTAAACTATGATACTCCAACTTTGGATATAATTTACCTAGTTTAGCTTTCCTCTATTCATTATAATTATTTATATTATGTAGTTTTGTATGAAGTTTTTAAACAATCAAATGATTTTGTGCTTTTTTGTAATAAGACTCCTCTAAGTCATTTTTTTTGTTCGTGATTTAACTATTTATTATTAATAATATTTTATTCTTTATATAGATACTAAGACAACTTTACTAATAGTATGATTAACTGTAAATTTTTTGAAAATAATTTAAAATTAGTCTTTTTCAAAAATTCTGATTAATGTAAAATTATTTATTTACAAGGCCATTTTGAAACACAGTTTTAAAATGCATGCATTTATTTTATCAACTTAGATCAATAAATCTGAATATTTTTTTGAAACGTTAGCGGAGAAGCTTTCTTGCACTCTTTTCTTAAAGTTGATTTATTTATTAACTAATTTATTTAATTTTAAAATTCAAATAAAATTGTAGCTATCAAACGCTTAAAAATAATTTACAGTTTTACAAAATAAGTATGTCATTGATAATCTACTCTGAGAATAAAAAATATCGTACAGAATTTTGAAACATCTAACATATATAAGTATTGTAAAAATTCCCTTTTTATTCTTACTTCATCAAATTACCTTTTTTACATTTCATAACAAACAGTAAACAATTTCTTCATAATTACTTTAAAAATCATTCTTAATATACTTCAAAAACTATTTCTTAAAAAAATAAATTTATCTAAAATGTATGGCCAAATTTACGATGAGAACGGCAAATTTACTTAGAAACATTATTTTTATCAAAACATATGGCATTTACGTTTAAAAGGAAGAAAGAAAACATATGAAAAGAACACAAAACTAACTCCAGGAAAATGAGTTGGAAATATTTTGAACAAGTCCTATTTTTGATTCCGTCAAAAGTTTTTTTTTCCTCAAACGTGTTACTGGAAAGCAGATGGCAGACACGGAAAGCGATTGTTGAACATCTTTATTTTATTTTTTAACTTTGTCTGTCTCGTGATATGATAAAATAGTTGTACGATTGTTTACTCATTAAGAAAAGTTAAAAATATGTATATTTTCTTGCCTTTTTAATTGATTGAACTAATTTTGTTCTATCTATAAAAATAACGATTGCATTAGTTTAGTGTATAGCAAAGGACTGAAAATTGAACCCATTAAAATATAATGCTGAGAATTGATTTTTCGTCCATGAAATATGAATTTAAAAATATCATGTTTAGTGCTTTTTATGGCGATAAAATCTGGTGATTTTTCACTGATTAAAAATAAAAGAATTTTCGAGGTGTATTTTATTAAATATTCTTATTTGATTTTGTCAAAAACTTTCCATTATTTGGTTTAGTTAAGGCATTTTTTCCAAGTTAAATATACAGGGTGCGCCATAAATTCGTTAAAACTTTAAAAGTTCATTTAAAAGGAACAAATATGGCTAAAAAATACGGTTTACACGAATGGGATTAGGAGATCGTTTTTTTAATAACAAAAATGGTGTGGTTCAAAAAATTACCGATAGATGGCGCTGGCATGCATAATATGAAGCAGATTTATTCAAATCAGGCTATCAAAAAAATACCTCGATACACATAGATTCTTCATTCGATGCCTGCAGTATGCTATCGTTACCAGATCAAGTGTTGTTGGTTAAACTCTTTTATATGAACGGAAAATCAGCAACAGGCGCATTGCGAAAATTCTGCGCGACAAAAGAACTCAAGACGAGAAAAGGGCCCGTTTCATGTCCTGGGATACTGAAGCTTGTCAAAGATACGTGTCGTTCACGAAGTGGAAGGCCCTCCTTAACAGCTGTTTCATATTACGCATGCCAGGGCCATTTATCTGTAATTTTTTGAACCACATTTTTTTTTCGTTATTAAAAGAAATCTGATCTGCCTCTCATCCCATTCGTGCAAAACGCAAATTGTTAGTACCATTTGTTCCTTTTTAATTAATTTTTAAATTTGTAACGAATTTATGGTGCAACCGAAATATTATAAAATTAAAAAGGCAAATTTTGATAAATTCTTAACAGATCTAACAGAAAAACTGTCAAGTACGTGGCCATGATAAAGCCATGTTATGAATATCGTAAAAGAAAATAGCTTTGAAAGCTTTTGAGATATACTGTCAAAAACTTAAAATTACTTGAAATTTGAAAGCAATTTCACGAAGTTATACCTATAATAAATGAAAGTTTGAGAGGGCGATATTTTAAAAATTCTTAAGCGGTCTTGCCAGACTTTCAGTTAGTCAGATATATAAAGAAATTTCACCAAATTATATTTATTATAAGGGAAACTTGAAAGAGAAAGCATTACATTTTGAATGTAATCTTTAAATTTTGAAAAAAATATCTTTTAAAAATACATTGCAATAGTAGTTTTTCACACACACTTGAAATATATAAAAGAAATGAACACATATAAAAGAAATTCTGCTGGTACATAAAACCCCCATTTCATAATCTGAGCTTAGTTCAGTTTGATATAATTTGAAATTTCATATAATTTGAAGTGACATGCCCTTGAATTAAGAAAAAAGGCGAAAAAACAAAACAAATTTTGCTTTATATAAATAGATTTCGACATAGAAAAAAATGCTATTTTGAGACACTTATCTTCCATTCTTAATGTTAGAAAATATTCACTCTAGAACCTTTCTTATTCTACACACTGAACTGTTCATCTTATATACTTTTTATAATCTCAGTTTTGTAAAAATTATAAATAGTTTTGATTTGTCGAATTTAAAAAGTTTATTATATAGGTCAAAACAAAATTTAAATTATTGAAAATGTTTTGAAATCCAAAATTATTTTTAAAAATCAGTGGTTAAATTTACCCAACCGTAAAACATTTATAAATCTTGAAATGGAAGGATAAACAGGAATTGAATATGAATCAAATTGCAAATAAAATATACTTTCTGACAAAGAAAACCTATTTATTTAATATAAAAAAAAAAAATCTTGTAACAATATATAGAAATGACGTTACCCCCCCCCCTCCTCCTTCCTTTGTAAGCTGATTATTCTAAACGAGAGGAGAGGGAGCAGGAATAAATATTAATAATAAAAAATACCTACAAACATAACACTTTGCTGTATAGAAATACACATTAATATTGATAATATGCTTCATTAAGGGATGTGCATCTCTCTCACCTTTACTCCTTCCTTGGTGTTTTATATTAATTTTCTGAATCAATAAATTTTTTCTATAAAAGAGATAAAATATCTAAAATATCTTCATATTCTTCGTGCACAATAATATGGTTTGCACACTCATATCTTTTTTTAAATTTACGCAACGTATTTTTTTATTCAGTTTTCTTTTCCGTAACATTTGTCACTCCCATATGTCTTTCTGCATATTTTCAAAATACAATACAGGCGATATTATACACGTCAATTCTAAAATATAAAGCCATGATTTAAAAAAATCGAGATAACTATTTAATTTTCTAGATGAAAGATAAGGTCTAAGATGTTAACATGTTGTCTAAGCGTTAAAATAAGTATTAAATAGACGAAATATGCACATCATGCATGTATTATATTATAACCGTATACAAAAAGAAACAGTAAACTATTTTATTGTTCAAATTTTAATTCAGTAATAACTGTACATTCAGTCACATGCATTTTGCGAGCACCAGTTTTCTTCACCAAATTGGCTTTCATTGTCTTCAGAAATAGCCAACATATTTATTTTTGTTTTAACTTGGAATTTCTGAAGACAAAATCTATACTTCTATGCTTTCATTTGATGTGAAATGCTTCATTTATCCTTATACAATTTTTCAATGCTGTATCTTGAAAAACATGTTAAATATAACGCAGGTAAAATATATTTGGAGATCGTGTCAATACTGAAAAACGTATTAACTGTTATTATAACCATTAAAATAAGTATATTTAGCTGTTATTTGTGTATCGAGAGTAAAGTTGCTTACCTGGAAATACACAAATATACCATTGTTTCATAATGCTTGGCATATCTGAAATGGAATTTCAAATCTAAATTAAGAGAAGTACTTTTAACACCTTCGGGACAATGGGTGCATATATGCATTTTCAAAGGGTACATAAGCAATTGTTTTTGGTACCAGTAATAAGGAAAAGTAACATTTGTCTTTTTTAATTAGGGAATTCCCTGATTAAATATGTAATGGTAACTGTTTAAAAAAAAGTTGTTACAAACAAATAAAATTCGTGTATGAGATACTGGTCCCGAAAATGTTAATGTTGCCGCTTTATGTTATTTCTCATAATATGAAGTCGAAAATTATAACGGAAGGAAATTTTTTTTAATGTTTCAAACCATGCTGATTCGAATTATGGCCAAAAATGTATTTATGAAATTTTAACAATCTCATTCATTAATTAATATTATACAAATAGTTTAACTTAAGATATGCATACGAATTATGTCTGGACTTCTGCAAAATATCGTATAAAACAAACAGTAAAAAAATACCTCAGCTAACGAAAAAGAGGCCGCGGTACTCCACCGCCTCAACTTGTTTTCAGCTTACCTCGATCACATGGCAGCTCAACAATTGGTGGAACAGCCTATCATGATCGTGTAACAATTAAGATAGGTGGAAGTATCACAGTTTCCTTTTTTTTTTTTTTTTTTTTTTTTTTTTTTTTTCTGGCTGCGGAAAATACTTAAATTATTCTGGTATCTATGGCTAAATAACCGATTTTTTTCTTTAACATTAGTTGGTTAAATTTTTAGAAAACTATATCATGACTAAAATTAATGGATATTTATATTTTTACGTTTTTTTTTCTCTTTTGTTTTCTTTTTACATGCTATTGTTGAATATGAAATAAAATTATAGTGTCTAACTTACATCGGATGATGTCTTACAAAATGGTAGAATTTGAAGACGATAGTAATCTTGCATAGTCTGATTCACCTCCTGTTGCTTCGTTTAATAAACAGTGGCTTCCAGTAAGATTTTTGGCCATGAATCAAAAAATGTGAGAGAGTGGCACACTTGATTACCCTTGAGTTGCATAAGCAACCTGTATATTTATTTCTCGGTAATTTGCAATGTCAGTGTTTAATTATTACTTTATTTTTTTTAAATGGCTGATTAAGAGAAATGTATTCTTATTTAATATTTTGAAACTTTATAAAATTGAAGAAACTTTTCGGAATCCTTACATATTAATCTCAAAATTGATAAGTTATAAAGGAAAGTTGGTATTAAGCATAAAAGATATTTGCTAGGATAATGTTTTCCGTATACAACTTAATAATTAAAGAAGAAAACATATAGCATAGATTATGGGGAAAATTCAACACTTATATTGTTAAATACATGTGACACGTTTATTCGTAAAGATATTCAATTGAAAAAGAATGATAGATCAATACAAGTAAATCCCAAAAATACATTCTAACGTGTGATTAAAAAATGGTTATATACCTAAACGGCCGATTAAGTGATATTTGATCTTTCTTCACGTCTAGTGTTTAACAAGACTAATCTCTGTTAATCGTAAATCTGACAAAACACTTGCTCTTATGGCTATAAATAATATACTCAAGACTGAAAAGATAATTATTTCTTTAACTATTGTTTATCTGTTTGTTAACTTCTAAATTATCAATAAATTTAGAAAACAATTTGTTTTCATATTTATTGAAAACAGGCAGGGATTTGACAAGAAGGGATTTTTGCCGGAAATGTTCATTTCCTGCAAAAATAAATGGAAAAGGGATATTTCTTTACTTAAATGAGAGAAATAAATTTTTATTTAAAATTTGAAGGTAGTTATTAGAGCTTATTGATATACCGTTTTTATTGTTTTTCAAGATTCTAAATTAGTTTCATTACTGCACTTTTACGTAATTTTCGTATTTATGTATTCAGGACAAATTCTGTTAAAAATTCCACCCAATAAATATACCTCGCAGAATGTTCGATGACCAACATTGAGGACAATACTGTGTTAAGTAGAATAAAGTGTTAAAAAAATAATAATAATCGTTAGAATATTATTGTCTTTTTCTCCAAATTTTACCTTCATAACATTTTTTTACTCTGCTGTACCCTTTTTTTACATTTTCCTCGGGCTTTGGCACTGTTGACACGTTGACAGTAAACCATTTACTAGGATGTCTATAGATTTTCTTATTCTAAACATATCAAAAATCTTAATGTTTTACTCGTTTACCTTGGTATATTTTGAGGTTTTATTCTTAGCAGCACCCGCACACATACATATACCTACAAGCTCACACATACACACACACATATATATTAGATTTATCAGCCGTAATATGAATAGAACCATTCATTCGATGAACTAATGAAATAAACAAATGAAGGAAATGAACTTCTTAATTTCCTAAACTGACAACGAATGTTATTTACAGGTATTGGCTGCGTGGCATAATTTGATACAAACAAAGAACTTGCCGGAAAGATTTTCATGAAAATAAATTGTTTTTGTTACAAAAATAGGTAGCTCCAAATAATACTTTTTGCAAGAAATTTAAAAGAATTAGTAAGGTTTCTGAAATAATATCAGTTTTGGACAAAAACTTGTTTTTAAGGATGATGTCGGCAATGTATGTACAATTTATTTTTTAAGAACCGTTAGCTTCACTTGATTATCTTATTTTTTGTTAGAAATACTATATTTAATACAAAGTATGTGTTTAATACATGCTAATATTTTTTTTAAACTTTTTAAGCGATTGGAATTAATGCAAACTTCAAATCTGTGATATAATTGCAACATACTGATTTTTCACTTATCTAAAGATTTTTGTTTCTTATTGTGCGGTTTTCATGTTATAAAATGTGCACGGGAATATTCAATATTGTTAAATTTTGTTATCTTCGCTTCTATTTTTTTTTTTTTTTTTTTTTTTTTTTGCATACTGATACTCTAGAAAGAAAAGTTGGTATTAAGGATAAACGATTTTTGTTAGGAGAAAATGTTCCAGATACGATTTAAGAATTAAACAAGAAAAAATATACCCCACCCCCCCCCTCCCCATAGATTATGGGAAAAATTCAACACTTGTAGTCTTAAATAACTGTCACGCGCTTATTAGTAAAGATATTAAAAAAGCATGATACAAGTGAATCGCAAAAACACATTCTAAAGTGCGATTTTAAAAAAAAGGTTATATATCTAAACGGCCGATTTAGGGAGATTTCATCTTTCTTTACGTCTAGTATTTAAGAAGCCTAATCTCTGTTAATCGTAAAGCTGAAAAAAAACAGTACTTCCTATGGCTTAATTAGAGTTTATTTTAATGATGTTACACAATCTCAAACACATTGTAATTGATATATATCACTAAGGTGCATTACAAGAAGCTTAATATGGAATATGGTGTGCATAGCACTTATAGTTATTTTATAGGGACAGTCAAATAATTCCGTTACATTACGTCTATGGAGAAAAATCATTTGCAGTTTAATTAAATAATGTTTCCCTATTTTAAACGCATTGAAATTTATATATATCACTAAGGTGCAGTACAAGAGGCTTACTACAGAATATTGTGTGTATAGCAGTCATCGTTCATTTACAGGGACACACAAAAGAATTCTTTACTGTATGTTAAAAATAATTCCTGGAAGTGCGTTTTAAGTTACTGAACGCGATTTTAATTTTTACTCACTTTTTGTCTATTACGTGGTGTGTATAAATTCTGTAAATCATATACGGGGAATAACAAAAGTTCGCGAACACATTTCCGTTTATTGACAGAAACTCCAGAAGGAGAATTTTAAACTGTGCTACGTGTTTCCTAACTGAGCAAAAATTTAGCATCCTATGTAGTCTATATACAAATCTATAGATCCTATACAGGGCTGAATAAAAGTATTCGGATATTTTTCCGAATATTGCATATGTTGGAAATTCCTGATATTATGTTTTTAAATATGTTATGCGTTTTCCAAATTGTTCACTTAGATGTTATATTTCAGCTTATTAAACGGTATGATTTGTAAAATTATTTTGGAAGCGTTGGAAAGTGTTACATAATCTATGCTTGACGCATGATTTTTCGTTCTTGTTTAATCTAAAATGACTGCGAAAATTAATTACATTTAAATATTGCATTGAACTAACTAAGCAATTATGCCATAGAGTCCCACAGAGTTTGAAAATTTGTTACAGAGTTGCTTGTAGCATATCTTTCGAGATAAGATAAAAGACAATTTTCTTAAACATTTCCTAGATGGTATGTAAAAAATCAGATTATTTTCAATGTAAATTTCGATACATATATATTTTAATAAAATGTTCAATATTCTCAATATGAAGGCTTAAATGTTTTATATTTTTATTTCCAGAATATTGTGTGTATAGCAGTCATCATTCATTTACAGGGACACACAAAAGAATTCTCTACTGTCTGTTAACAATAATTCCTGGAAGTGCGTTTTAAGTTGCTGAACGCGTTTTTAAATTTTACTCACTTTTTGTCTATTACGTGGTGTGTATAAATTCTGTATATCATATACAGGGTAGCACAAAAGTTTGCGAACACATTTTCGTTTATTGACAGAAATTCCAGAAGGAGAATTTTAAACTGTGCTACGGGTTTCCTAACTAAACTAAAATTTAGCATCCTATGTAGTATATATACAAATCTATAGATCATATACAGGACTGAATAAAAGTATTCGGATATTTTTCCGAATATTGTATATGTTGGAAGTATATGTTGGAAATTCCTGAAATTACATTTTTAAATATGTTATGCATTTTACAAATTGTTTACTGAGACGTTATCTTTCAGCTTATTAAACGGTAATGATTTGTAAAATTATTTTGGAAGCGTTGGAAAGTGTTACATAATCTATGCTTGACGCATAATTTTTCGTTCTTGTTTATTATGAAAAGTATTGCAATTTAGATTTTAATTGGTTCAATTATTTTTTTTATTATTTAACATTTTATTATATAAAAATAATGCATGGATTGAAATATGTCAGTATTATTATTTTAGTGATTTTAATTATTGTTAAAACGTGATCCAGGTTAATGTAATATCGCGCTTAATATCACGCTTGATAATTTCGCCTCCTGAATATCAAATGTACCATGTTTAGACGGACTAAATGGTTAATAGAGTAATTTATCTTTCCAAAATTTCTATTCACTTAAGTATGTATGACAGTGTATTCTTTAATGAAGTTAAGCTGGTAAAAGAAGAAATTGAAATAGTTTTTTTCCTTATTGAAAATATTTACGGTTTAGATATTGTTTACTTAAACATCTGAACTCTAGTTTTTAAACTGTTGTTCAAAACTTGACTTCGCTAATTAATACTTTAAAAATACCTCACGGTCTAAATAAAGTTACAGTACTTAATTTTTAAACTAATTTACTATTTTATCCATACATGTGAAAATACCAAAAATGTATATATTACTATTACATGTAATATTCATGATAATTTTGTCTTTATTACTGCAATAATTATTCCTGTTGCAAAAGCCTTTTTTCAAATGCTATTTATGTATAAAACATTAAATAATCAAATGTAAAGATTTCAAATAAAATGAAATTCATGATAAATTTCTGGATAAATAATTCTCAGTTGAGTGAGTTTATTATTTTGTTAGAGTTAATGTCTTTTAAAATTTTAATTTCATTTAAAGCGTATTTAGGATGTGCTTACTGCAATCTGATAATTTCACATTCTTTTACTCTTATTGCATATAGCAAACTAGATGTTGCAAGGTTTAATTTCTTCTTTTGTTTGCAGATTTTTACTACTTACATTTCAAAATTTTGAAGTTGCTTAGATTTTTGAAAAATATCCTGCTTTAATGATTTTGAAAACTACCTGAAACTGTATAGAAGTTAGTTGAAGTGTTGATCATCCTTTTGCTTGCATTTATATATTATGAGATTTCATGGATTTCTTGAGAGTAAAAAATCACAAATTTTATCAAAAAAGGTTTTTTTAAAACTACTATACAGCGTAAAAAGACTTCTGCTTTAGAATAATATTTTGGGAGGGAATGAATGTACAAAATTCGTTAATGCATAGCTGCCCACTTTTCCTATCGCTATTTCTAAACAGAAAAATTTATCTTACTTAATTGTAAAATTTAAGATTAAATAAGTTATATTTTTCGTTACAGAAATAGAGGTAGGAAAAAAAGCGCAAAGTTGGTACCTATGTTAATCAAATAAAATGATGTATTTTATACAGCTAAAATTATTTATGCAAAAATGAAAGAAAGTTGTACAATAAAATAACACATTTCAAAGAAAAGAATACATTTAAGTTAAAATAGCAAAATAAACTAATTGTGTTTTTAAGTTATATAAAATCGGCATTAAAAATATTTTTCTTTATGTCTTCATTTAAACTTATGGAATTTAATCTTCAAAATAATTTCTCCTAAAATTTTTTATTTTTTAACTATATTTGTAAGAAAATTATACTTAAAGAAAGCTGTCCAAGAAATCATTAGGAAAAAGATACAGTCGAACCCGGGTAAGATGTGTTTCAAGGGATTGGGCAAAAGTCGCGTATTAAACGTGATTTCCATAATGTTGCAGGAGCTGAAATTATTTATGCATCTAATCATCTAAATGATATTTAGAGTATCCATGTTTACAGTCAAAAATTCTGTCTTTTATGCATATTTAGATAATAATTAACTGTTCAAGTTTAACTCATTGTTTGTTTTTATAGATCAGACTGGAATAATAACTAAAAATAAAAATGGATTCAGATATAACTGTATTATCGATTAATATGTTACAAATAAAAATAAAACAACAAAAATAACTTTCCTGCTACCCTATTTTATTTATTTTTTTCTTACAAACCAAAAATATTACATCTTTGCACAACAACCCAGTTATTAAAATCACATTAAGATTGTTGGTCAGATGTCACTTATTTAGCTAACCACTCTTTCCAAAAAATTATCTCCGTGGTAGAATTTTACAACATTTGAAATTAATTTTACCATAAAGTATGCTTTCGGAAATATTGGAATAGAAAGGTAAAGAAGAGACTAATGTGGCCTCTAAGATTGATTTCATGTAAAAATATACCTTGAATAAATACACGGAAACAAGAATATATGAGAAGAAAAAGAAAAGAAAAAAAAAACACTTTAAATATATTATCAAAATACTTATCTGTTACTCTTTTAAAAAATTTCTCACATTAAAAGCTAATTATTGATAGTTAAAAATGACATGTTTAAGAAAAAAACTTGAACTCTAAATTAGCATGACATGGGTTTATAACAAATTTGTGTGTTTTGGAATAATAATACCATAATATTATTATTCGAAAACTATTTTAATAAGGATTATATTAATTTTGAAACTGGATCTTTCTATTAATGCAGATATTTTTATTGCAGAAGCCATTTTTCAGATTAAATGCTATTTTTTTTTGTCCTTGAGAGTATTAATTAATAATTCATATTTTTAATTCAAACTGGATCAAAGGATGAATACAATAAATAAAAGCATGGTAGAAAAGTTAGAAATAAAATAATGAGACTGTATATTAGTTATACATTACTATAAATATTTAGAAAGTACGATGTTATATGTATAATTAAATAATGATAAAAATTAAAAGGAAAAGTTATAAAATTTAATAGAAATAAAAAACATTAAGTGAAATGTTGATGTTTTAAAAACAAAAAGTTACTGAAAAATGGATGATAAAAAAGTAATTATAATAAAGTTATATATCTTTAGAGATATTTTTAAAAGCTTTTTCTTTAGATTTTACTAAATAAAAAGTTTAAAAAACAGTATTATTATTTATTTTATATTTACTAAAAGAAAAAAAATAGTGTGGGGAAACTAATTGATAAAAATAATTAATCTTTTTCCAGGAACCGAAAATTGTAAAAGACTTTTTTACAAACAGGTCGTTAAGAAAAATGAAATTTTGTTATTTATAATTATTTAAAAAAAGAAAGAAAAGAATATTCACCGAAAAAGTAAATTTTCTATTTTCCCCTTATTAAACATTTTGAATGCCGTGAAGGTGAAACATGCCGTTGGAAAAAGGTAACACTAACAGTTATTGCTGACATATTTCTGTTTTTAAACGCTTTTTATGGCTTTAAAATGCCGTTGAAAAACAGTAAAAGGAACAAGACATATTGCGGACATATTACTGTTTTTATAAGTTTTTTTACGGCACTAAAATGCCGTGGAAAAATAGTAAAACAAACGTCAGTATCGCGACCTTGAACAACGTTTTGAAGACTGTCGTTATTGGGTTGAAAATACAGCTATATTTACCGTTGAAAAATAATCGAATCAACGAGAAATATTTTCGGATTTATGACGTCAACGAATAACGTTTTTTTCAACGACATCCGTTGTCGTTTTTTCAACGATTTAAAAACGAAACTGTGCTACTTGGGTAGATACATTCGAAACCATAACCAATGTCCAACAAACATAGCATTGCACTGGAAACGCGGAGAGTAAAAGTTATCCCCCCCTCACAAAACGAAGACCATTTAAAGGCCCCATACAGAAATTTACAATTAATAAATAACAACTTACAATTTAAATAACAGAAAGGAATACATATAAGGGAGCAAATAAAGATAGTGAAAAAAAAAGAATGAGAAAATTATTTACAAACGTGTAGGAAGGTGATCCCTATTAAATCATAAAAACTGAGAAAAAATATTCTGGAAATGTAGCGTCGCCCGTGGTCTTCTCCATCGGACCAGCTCATCCTAATTAGTTAAATTTTGAAGGGTAGGATTTGGGATATTAGGAATATTATCGAAAAAGTTTGAATCCTTATTTTTAATTATAGTGCGTATTGGATGAATATTAAGGTCATGGTAAATAGTGGTATTCCTGCGATATATAGTATATATACCACAGGGAGTGAATAACACCTCTAAGGGTTTTATTTTGAACAATTTGGATTTTTTGCAGGCTAGTTTTAGCTGCAGCATCCCAGATCTGCGCACAATGGAGGAGTATGGGACGAAGCACTGTCTTAAATAACAGTATTTTATTTCCCATACCTATCTCATTACTATACAGAAGATGGGCATCGTTTATAATGCTCGCCGTTTCACGTCGAGCATTATAAAATTTTTGGACGGTATATTCGATTTTCTTGCTGTCGGGGAAAACTCCCAGATATTTAACTTCCTGCCCAAAGTTGACAAAAGCGCCATTAAGAGAAAGTGGGGGTGGGGTATAGCGATTACGGGTAAAGATGGCTCCCTGAGATTTAGTAGAGTTAATTTTGATACGTCAATTAATGAAATAAGATTCCAATTTATGAATGTATTGTTGAAGATGCTCATGCATAAGAGTTCTTGTCACGAGCCATCACAGTGGTGTCGTCCGCATAAATAGCCAATAACGCATGTGGAGAAGTGGAGAGATCAGAATTAAAAGCTTTGTACATACAGGGGCCCGATTTGGAGCCTTGTGGTACACATGTACGAGGGTTGTAAATTAAATAGTGGCAACTTAACCTTGAAACTCGCAGAAGGGCGGGCGTGCGCAAATAGGATATGGGAGCGGTGAGGTGGCGCTGTTGTCGATGTGTAGAGTGCAAAAAACATTCGATCTGCTTAGAAGGGTAGTTGTTGTGTGGCGTTAAAGTGAGGAGTTTCGTTTCCATCGCTCTAAAGCATGTTTTCAAAAGGTGATCAGCGGTCGTGGCTTAAAATCGAGGTTGCCCGTGGCAAAAATGCAACAGAATGCTTTCGAGGATTAGTGGAAGCCTGTGGCACAAATGCTTTACCTTGTGACTTCGATCTGTTTCCGAAGTTGGAGGAACCCCTCTGAGGTCACCGATTTCATGACGTTTCATCTGTACTCCACGCAGTAGGGCGCTCGGCCGCTCACATCAACAATCAACACCTTGCCACTGGTCTACAACGGCTTCCCGAGATTTGGCAAAAGGTTATGAGCTTTGCTGGTGATTACATAGAAGGAATGTAATGAAATTGTACTTGTAAGTTCATTAAGAATTGATTTATACCTATGTTGCCATTACTTAATTTACAGCCCTCGTACTATGCATAACGCATCGATGCAATGTACCGGGAGTGTCGTTCGTGACAGATGTACAGCTAAAGTACGCAATTATTGAAGCTTTTGATACTATTTCGTTATTTCTCTGAAAGCAAGTTCTTTTAGGGTGGTCTGAGGTGATGTAAGATAGGATTTGTGTTTATATTTAAAAAAATGAAATTTTTAGACATTCACATTCAAAGAAATCTTTGATCCTATTGCTACCTAATGACATTTCTTATCATGGGAATCTGTTTAAATCGTCATCTTTGTCAATATCTCCTAAACGATGTCTTACTTTTATGGGAAAATGAGAAAACTTTTCGATCTTTTGAATCGGAATGTCTAAAGAATGTACGAATCCATAAGTGAAAAGGATTTCGTGAATGAAACAAAGTAGAGAGTTAGTATTTGAAAACGGATCTAAATTATTTTTCTCAATAAAGGCTTGAAGCTTTTAATCAGAAATATGAATACTATTTTACTTTGTAAAACATGTTTTAAAGAAATTACTTTACTTTTTAATAAGAATTAGAAAAAATATTTAATTTATTAGTTCTTTTTCGGGTAATGTACTAAAGAGTAAAAACTTAACCATTATAAGATCACTCGTGTGTCTGTCTGTCTGTCTGTCTGTCACAGCCGTTTTTCTCGTAAAATATGAAACGTGGAAAATTCAAACTTGGGGGAAGTTATAAAAGCTATTAACCCACATATGTACAGATTATTAGCCATTCACAAATTTGTTTTGGAAAAAATTAGGGGGGCAATTAAGTTAATTATAAAAGGGGTTATCTTTTTGTATACCATGCGGTGTATCGTTCCAAAGATCTTGTAACATCGAACTCAAATATATATATATATATATATATATATATATATATCATCATCATCATCAACCGTTTTCAATCCACTGCTGGATGTAGGTCTCCCCCAGATTTTTCCATTGTTGCCTGTCTAGTGCTTTAGTCATCCAATTAACACCGGCCACTTTTCTGATTTCGTCACTCCATCTTACTTGAGGTCGTCTTCTTGGTCGTTTTACATCTCTGGGATACCACTGTAGGGTGTTTGTGCTCCATCTATTGTCTTGTCTTCTTGCAATGTGCCCAGCCCATTTCCATTTTAGCCGTTTAATTCTCTCGATGATGTCAAAAACTTTCGTCTGACTTCTTATCCACGTTATTCTCTTTCGGTCTCTTCTGGTTATGCCTAGCATACATCTTTCCATACTTCGCTGTGTTGTTTGTAATCTTTGTACCATCCGTTTTGTTAGTGTCCAAGTTTCTGCTCCATAAGTTAGTGCAGGCAAAACACATTGGTTAAACACCTTTCTTTTCAAACAAAGAGGCATGTTACTCTTCAGAATAATATTGTTCTTCCCAAAAGCACTCCATCCATTTCTTATTCTTCTATTGATTTCATTCATGATACTGTTGTCTGATGACATTTCTTGTCCAAGGTACACATAACTTTCAACATCTTTAATCATATATATATATATATATATATATATATATATTAGGTATTATATTTCCAGAGATAACGTCCAAAATGCTCTGCAAAAGTGTGACCCTCTCCCTTCTATATCCTAATCTACTGAAACTAAAATTATGAAAAAATTGGGGGTAGTAGGAGTTTATTTAAACATTACAGGCAAACTATAGCGATTATCCTAGGTCACATAGTTTTTGAGACAATCTCATTTTCTCGTTACAAATAAACTTTACTTTTCGGGCGCTTAGCGGGGGAGTTCAGGGGCGCTCGAGGTACCTATCGACGCGGAATCATCCAATGATTTTTGCAAATAATTGTTGGTAATTAGCGGAGATATTAATTAAGTTACTTGAAAAAAGAAATTTTTATATACAGGGTGAAGAAAAAGTCCCAAATCTGTTTAATATCTCGAGAAATAGACTTCGGATAAAAAAAATACGTGTCTAATATTTTTTGAAAGATTATTTAATGGTGCCAAAATAAGGCACCCCTCGAAGGGGACAACTTTAAAATTTCAAATGGAAACCCCCTTTTTTTCGGATTCTACGGAACAGAATATATTACTTTTATCCATAAAATGATCCCCACCAGTGGCAGAGAGGTTCTGCTCTCAAAGCTGGTAGACGGGAGGTGCTGGGTTCAAACCCCTGTTGCGCTCGTCGCCCTAACCGTTTGGAGTTCATGGTTTTCTTCGAACCTTGCCGTAAATACGGGTTAGGATCCATTAGAAAGATCCTCATGGAGGGCACTCCTAGGGCCTATATCCCTCGAGTAGATAATCAGCCGTCATAAATCAACCAATCAACCATTATCCATAAAAAAAATTTTAATCTTTTGCAGATGGCGCTGTAATCGCTAAAAAGTCAAACTATTGTGAATGTCACCGGAGTGTAATATCTCGAGAAAAATACGTGTCGAATATTTTTTTAAAGCTATTCAATGGTGCCAAAATTTGTCGGATGGGAACAATTTCGAAATTTCAAATGAAAACCCGCATTTTTATTTTTGTAATTTATTTATTTATTTGCAGATTTGGATTCTACGGAACAAAATACATTAGTTTTATCTATTAATTTTGTTGGGGATGTTTGAAAATAAAGGTTTACAAGGACAAACACTACGACATTGAGGAACTGAAAGAGAAAAAGTGTTTCAAATTCAATAACACCAAAGATATTGGAAAATTGGCACACCGCCAAGCTCACGGTGGTAGTCAATTTGAAAATCTTGCGGTATAACGTGCTTCAAAAAATGTTCAGTGACAGGCGAGGGGACTTACTTTAAACAAGCACCCCAAATGGAATAAAAAACTAGTTTAAAAGCAGTTATTTTCATTAAATTTCCAAAAAATAATTACTTTGAGTTAAGTAATCAGATTAATGGAGAATCACTCTTTAAACCTTGGATATAAAGTGTTTTTTCCGTTGACATTCACAATAGTACAATAGGGTACAATAATGTATTTTGTTCCATAGAATCCGAATATGCAAAGAAAATGGGTTTCCATTTGAAATTTCAAAGTTTCCCCCCCCCCCCTCCACCCCTATAGGGGGGATTGTGGGGTGCCTAATTTTGGCACCATTAAATAGCTTTGAAAAAAATTTCGACACATTTTTTATCCGACGTCTATTTTTCGAGATATTACACTCTGGAGACATTCACAATAGTTTGACTTTTTAGGAATTACAGCGCCATCTACAAAAGATTTTGAAAAAGTTTGATAAAATTAATGTATTTTCTTCCGTAGAATCCGAAACTGCAAAAAAAGGGGTTCCCATTCGAAATATCAAAGTTGACCCTTTAAGCCCCTTCGGGGGTGTGGGGGACTAATTTTGGCACCATTAAATAGCTTTCAAAAAAATATTCGACACATGTTTTTTTTCTTTTTTTATCCGACATCTATTTCTCGAGATATTACACCTTACCGGGACTTTTTATTCACCCGGTAATTTGTCTGGGGTATCGTTCGAAAGATCTCGTAACACCAAACTCAAAAATATTTTTGTTTAAATTTTAGGTATTATATTTCGAGATATCATCGAATATGTACTGTAAAAGTATGTCCGTCTCACCTCCTCCAATTTCCGAATCTACTGAAACTAAAATTATGAAAAAATTGGCGGTAGTAGGAGTTTATTTAATCCTTGCAGGAAAACTATAGCGATTATACTAGGTCACATAGTTTTTGAGAAAATCGCATTTTCTCGTTACACACAAACTTTACTTTGCGGGTGCTCAGCGGGGGAGCTCAGGGGTGCTCGAGGTATCTATAGACGCGGAATCATCCAAGTATTGTTGATAATGATTCTCGAAGTAAATTATCGTTAATAAGTCGATTTATTAATTAAATACCTATCTAGAAAAACGTAGCACGGACAAAGGCGACGTTGTAATTTTGCGACCTCCCTTTGAAACGCGCTTGGCACAATGCCGAGTTTAAACTTTGTATAATGTCTTAGTTTTAGGTAAGGCGAAACATAGTGATGAATAGTCAACGATTCATTTCAATTATTGAAGGCAATTATTTAAAAACAATTAATATAATAATCCCAAGACAATATATGTCAATAGCTTCGAGACAACAATCGCTTATAACTCAGTATGTCGAAAAAGTTTTTTTCATTTGTAAAGAAAAAACTTTTCGATTACAAATCACTTCAATAATCATGCCTGCAAGTATCATGTTTTTATGTTTAAAATGAGTCAGAAAATTTCGCGTTTATTATTAATTTTTAAATCGCCTTAAAATTGCGTACCATTACGTCAAATATGATTAACATATCAGTAGCAACTCTGCGACCTCTTTCCGAAGCATGGTTGGCATTCAGCTATGTTTAAATATTGTACAATGTGAGAGTGCCTTAGAGTGAGAAATATTCATTTTTTTTTTCATTCCAATAGAATTCCATTGTGACGTGGTATTGTTTTACGTATACGAGTATATTTTCTTTGAACAGTTCTGCTACATTGTTTAACCATTTACTTTTTTTTCAGATTTTGTTGGGATTTTGTTTTCAAATGTCTTACGTTCTACCATATTTCCAATCTCTTAGACATTACTAGGTATGTCAAAATTTAATTATCTCAGGTAATTTCAATGTCAACTTCAAAAACAAAAGAAGAAATGAACTGTCGGAATTTTTTTAAACTGTTCGACAAAGTCTATTCATTCAAGAATCTACTAGCAGGGGAAACACAATTATTCACAATGTATTCACCAACATCTGCGTGCAATGTGGCGTTATTCGTTCACTTTTTAGTCATCATAAACATATTTGGATAAGGTTTTTAAAAAAGTCCTACAGAATAGTGATATTTGTTATTATTGAGGCTTCATATCTCTCCGAATGTTCATTACATCCTTCTATGCGTTGGTAGCATATATAGTTATACACAACCCTACGTTGTATAGTTTGTTACAAAGCCTTATTATACCATCAACAACGATTTTTATACTATTGCAGTTTTTAATTAATAAAGGACACGGTCCATAAGCAGCGTTTTTGGCCCAAAAGAGTTTGATCCTTATATTTATGTATGTGTTACGGTAGGTCATTTAAAGTATAAATATAGAGTACACAAGTTCAAAAGTTTAATAACAACATGATAGTACATGACATAAAGTAGGCATGGCATTAAATATTTTAAGATATTAGAATATTAATTAAATATTATGGGATGAGCAAAACATTTAAAATATGATCAAAACTAATTAAATCAGACTGGTCAGTGACAAATTGCATGCTCACTTTCTGACCAATGGGGTAGCAGCATCCAGAAGATAATCCTTGTAGTCAGAAGTGTGAGGCTTTTTTTCAACCACATGCTTTTGGTATCCCAAATACAACAAAACGGCTGAAATATGTGCACAACAACCCACTACACGGGCTGCTCTCTATTCTATGTTCATGCATATTACCAATAGTTACGTTCATTTTAACATGTTTAAACACGTCGCTGCATCCTAAAGTCTCTTAGTGACGTGAAAGAATGCAGCTACTTAACTCTCTATTTTTAATATTTTACTACGAGCGCAAATTTGCAACACTTATTTTCACATATGTTGTATATTTTGATGTGTTTTATAATATATGTAAAGAAGAAAGTGTTGCACGATTGCGCTCATGTAAATAGTTGATGTAAAATTAGGAGAATTTGCGTATTTCTCATCAAAAACTACAAATAATACGAATTTTGATATTGTGTAAGTCATATCAATCCGAAAAAAAAAAAAAAACTATTGTTGAAATTGTACAGGATAAACATTCTAATGTTAAAAAGTGAAATAATTAAGTCAGTATGACAGAATCGAATTTTAGTCTTATTTCATGAGCCAAAAACACGGCTTATGGACCCTGATCCTTTAATGTACGGAGCTCTTTGACCGCGAGTAATACTTGCAATTGACCTATTTTTTAATAACAAGTCAGCATTGAGACTTCGATTCAAAGTTAACTTTCAATATTCAGGAATATTCTTAAATACATAAAAATAAGTCGTCTTTGATTTTTATAGGTATCAATACCATTTGATTTTATATAATATGATTTAAAAAAAGATGAGAAAACTGAAGAATAGTAGATTTTACCAAAAGAAACATTTTTCTCATAATAATACATGTCTGGAATTTGTGTGAGACCGCTTAAATTAGGCTTATTTTAATCCAGTTTAGAGTACGAAGAACACATTTACAAGTACCCTTCTGAAATGCTCCAGTAACATTTGTTCACTCGTGAGATCCTTATATCATAAGGCAAATCATGTCCGTTATTAATGTTCACGTCATATTGATAGTGGCAACACCTGACCAATAAATTTTATTTTTACTGCAACTTCTAAACACCCCCACAATTTCAATTTTTACGCCGTTAAATAGGAGATAATATAGTTCAGAGTGCACTCCTTGCGTTAGATACAACCTAAAGTTTTGATTAAAAAGGACGACGAAGTCTAATTTAGAGAATTACCGGTAAACTATTTTACTTTTCTCTTTATACTTCTTATATAAAAATTGAATAATAAAGGAATCGATAATTCTTTTATATAACATTAAAAGTTTTTATGATTTAAAAAGCATGTGTCAAGCTTCAGCGTAAGAATAAATTAAGATGCTAAATATATTATTTATTAATATTCGGAAAGAAACATTTGAATATATTAAATAACAAAAGTATTTATTACCTTGAAAGATTATTTTGCAAGACTATTTTTCTAAAGACTATTTTTCTATGACAATTTTTTTCTTAAAACTCTTGTGAACGATTTTGAATATTTTGCGATTAGTTTTAGCATATTTTTTTTTTAATTAAATATTACAAAGAGAGAAGAAACGGAAAATAATACTTATAATGTAATGTTAAAGTAATAAAAATTATTCATGTTAACGTAGTTATGGTAATAAATAGTATTATAAATAAATATACACATTTTTAACACTTTCCAACCTAGTTGAAAAGTGTTTATGACTTCGGTTTGTCTGGCCGTCTGGCCGTGCTCTAACTCCCGTAAATATGGTCGGATTGCTCGGCAATTTTTATATGTTATTGTCGTTACCAATAGTATGTTCCCTATTTCAACGGAAGTGTGTACCACTTATAGTTTTTTTACAGGGACACTCAAAAGAATTCCGTTACATTACGGTTAATGGGGAAAAATCATTTGTGATTTATTTTAATGATGTTACACAATTTCAAACACATTTTAATTGATATATGTCACTAAAGTGCATTACAAGAAGCTTAATATGGAATAGGGTGTGTATAGCACTTATAGTTACTTTACAGGGACAGTCAAAAGAATTCCGTTACATTACGTCTATGGAGAAAAATCGTCTGCGGTTTATTTAAATAATGTTTCACTATTTTAAACGCATTGAAATTTATATATATCACTAAGGTGCATTACAAGAGGCTTACTACTGAATATTGTGTGCATAGCAGTCATCGTTCATTTACAGGGACACACAAAAGAATTCTTTACTGTATGTTAAAAATAATTACTGGAAGTGCGTTTTAAGTTACTGAACGCGATTTTAATTTTTACTCACTTTTTGTCTATTACGTGGTGTGTATAAATTCTGTAAATCATATACGGGGAATAACAAAAGTTCGCGAACACATTTCCGTTTATTGACAGAAACTCCAGAAGGAGAATTTTAAACTGTGCTACGTGTTTCCTAACTGAGCAAAAATTTAGCATCCTATGTAGTCTATATACAAATCTATAGATCCTATACAGGGCTGAATAAAAGTATTCGGATATTTTTCCGAATATTGCATATGTTGGAAATTCCTGATATTATGTTTTTAAATATGTTATGCGTTTTCCAAATTGTTCACTTAGATGTTATATTTCAGCTTATTAAACGGTATGATTTGTAAAATTATTTTGGAAGCGTTGGAAAGTATTACATAATCTATGCTTGACGCATGATTTTTCGTTCTTGTTTAATCTAAAATGACTGCGAAAATTAATTACATTTAAATATTGCATTGAACTAACTAAGCAATTATGCCATAGAGTCCCACAGAGTTTGAAAATTTGTTACAGAGTTGCTTGTAGCATATCTTTCGAGATAAGATAAAAGACAATTTTCTTAAACATTTCCTAGATGGTATGTAAAAAATCAGATTATTTTCTCTGTAAATTTCGATACATATATATTTTAATAAAATGTTCAATATTCTCAATATGAAGGCTTAAATGTTTTATATTTTTTTCACCAAGATAATAAAACTTTAACATGGAATATCAATAATTGTTTTTACTAATAACACTCGGATACACTTCATTATTTATAATAATTTATCATTATATATAATTTTATATAATATTTCAAAATGTTTTAGCATACATTTTAAAAGAACATATTATCCGGTCTTTTGATTATTTTAATTTTTATTGTAAGTCGTCTAAATTAATATCGCTCGAATATTGTAAAATATTTCATGTAGCAAATATCAATATTTTTTTTAAAAATATATTTATAACACACTGAAAATAAAATCTAAGATTTCAACCCCATCATTGTCCGAAATTTCTTCTACTGCTCTCAGAAATCAATCTCAGAGTGTGAAATACGATTTCCAAACCACCTGACCGATTCTGTTCAGCTGATTAAGTTGTTTAATCAATATGAATGCTGTTTTACGCCGCCTTCTGCAGTAATGCGTGTGATGGGTCTTCGGTAGTAAAAGAAGTAGCCTTAATATCTTTTGACCATTAGACTCATTGGGGAATAATCCAAACGTAATCTGATAAACGATAGCGAAGTAATGTAATTTCTGGTTAGATGAGTGTTTTAAAGGTCCCAGATAACAGAGTATAAGTAAAAACCATGTTTTTATAAAATTAAAAACTCTTAATACATGTTGTACATTTAATATATTTTTAATGCATTTTATATGTTTTAATTGCTCACTAACAACACCAGAAAGCACTTTTTAACACTTTCCAACCTAGTTGAAAAGTGTTTATGACTTCGGTTTGTCTGGCCGTCTGGCCGTCTGCCGTCTGTCCGTGCTCTAACTCCCGTAAATATGCTCGGATTGCCCTGCAATTTTTATATGTTATAATCATTATCTATAGCATGTTCCCTATTTCAACGGAAGTATGTAGCACTTATAGTTTTTTTACAGGGACACTCAAAAGAATTCCGTTACATTACGGTCTATGGGGAAAAATCATTTGCGGTTTATTTAAATAATGTTTCACTATTTTAAACGCATTGAAATTTATATATATCACTAAGGTGCATTAGAAGAAGCTTAATATGGAATAGGGTGCGCATAGCACTTATACTTACTTTACAGGGACAGTCAAAAGAATTCCGTTACATTACGTCTATGGAGAAAAATCGTCTGCGCTTTATTTAAACAATGTTTCCCTATTTTAAACGCATTGAAATTTATACAAGGTTCATTACAAGAGACTTACTACAGAATATTGTGTGTATAGCAGTCATCGTTCATTTACAGGGACACACAAAAGAATTCTCTACTGTATGTTAACAATAATTCCTGGAAGTGCGTTTTAAGTTACTAAACGCGATTTTAATTTTAAATCGCTTTTTGTCTATTACGTGGTGTGTATAAATTCTGTAGATCCTATACAGGGAAGCACAAAAGTTCGGGAAAACATTTCCGTATTATTTAACTCCAGACGGAGAATTTTAAACTGTGCTACGTGTTTCCTAACTGAACTAAAATTTAGCATCCTATGTAGTATATATACAAATCTATAGATCCTATACAGGGCTGAATAAAAGTATTTGGATTACTTAGATGTTATCTTTTAGCTTATTGAAGAGTATGATTCGTAAAATTATTTTGGAAGCGTTGGAAAGTGTTACATAATCTATGCTTGACGCATGATTTTTCGTTCTTGTTTATATGAAAAATGTTAATGTATTCAAATAGTTTTAAAATTTATTAAGATCGATACTTTCGTAATTTAGCCGCATGCCAGAGGTTAATAGTCGAAGAAATTGATAAAGAATGCGCTAATTACAGTAGACTTTTTGATTCTGAAAATTTCTGTGTTTTAAGCGCGGTGCTATGTTAAATTTGTATTTTATTTATATTATATATTTTTTTTATTTATTGATTCATGAAGTTTTAATTTTGTTATGGGACATTAACCGGAAGCAAATTTTGAACTGTTTATATTGCTTTAAGTGCAAACGGGTTATTTTTTCGTAATCGGGCTGCACGCGATAAAGATAGATTTTTAAAAAAATCATGCTTGAAAATTAATTTCTAAAACCATAAAAAACTAGTCATTGGGGCACCATAATACTTACCCATCATGGATATGCATAATATAAAATATGAAAATAAAACATGCGTAAACTATTTATAAAAGGCATTGCAATTCGAATAAAATCGTCCTAAACCTTAAATGCTCTATTACTGAATTGCGTAAAAGAAACATCCTTATAACTCCAAAATTGATAATCCTATTAACTAACGGTTTACTGCGTCGGATTAGGCGTCTCATTTCCAATTAAAATATATATTTGAATTGAAATTTGAATGAAATACAGGGTCATGAAAAATCGAAGAGTGTGAAAAATAGGATTACAAATATCTCGGCAACTAATTATCCGATCGACTTCATTCTTTATACAATTTTTTTGTTTTTGTTTTTTTGTCTTTTATATTCACTCTTTAAAATAAACAATTTCGAAAATTTTTATGTACCTTTTATCAGATTGAATATTTCTAGTGTCCGAAAAAAATAGTTCCGGATAATCGAGGTTACTGAAATTCAATAAGCTTCTTCCCATTTTTACATACTAAGTACATACCAAACTTCAAGTCTCTATCTCAATTTGCTCGGGAGATAGAGCGTACATAGACAGACGGACGGGAATTTTTTTTTTCTAAGAATGTGTTTCGGAATTTCCAGTGTCTGAAACGTGTAAATCCGTCAATAAATTTTTTTCGATTTTGAAAACCATTACAAGACTTACCCTATACTACGTATGATGGGTAAGTAATAAGTAATTTGAGATACAATTTTGAAACACATTCCATTTGAAAGAATATTTTTTTTCCTATGCGACGGTGTAAAAAGTAATATTGTGTGATATTTAGAAGTTTAAAAAAAATGCAGTTAAAGTGAAATTTTTTAATCAGGATTTGCCACCGTCAATATGACGCCAGTGTTACTCACGAAAATGTTTTTGCTTTAAAATATAGATTCTCAAAACGAATCTCACTATTTTGTGACATAATCCCGAAATCATTTTCATCTGAATATCTCAAAACTTTCAGGTATTCTCATTCAAGTCCAAAATAAGTGGTTTTATTCCTTTTTCTAGAAATAATAAAGCATATTATTGTGAAATCTGTTATTTTAAACCTGTTTTAGGGATTACAATAATGTACTTATCGGTTAGAATTTAATCATATATATGCCAGATTTATAGCAAAATATGAGGTACGTTCTGATGAAAGTTTAGTGATTTACTTTAAATGGCAAGTTCCAGACAAGAAACATCCGAAAATAATTTAGAGTTTTTGCCAATTTTCGATGCGATCATGGCTGATAAGGGAACCAATTTTGGTGAGGGTTGCACATAGCAGTGCATTTTATAGGCGAAAGTTGGAGAACCGTTAAAATTTGCCTGCAAAAAGTGTATTTATTGATTTTACAGTAGCATAATTTTTTGAAAATGCAATTTTTGAGACCACTTATTAGACTATTAACATATATATATATTTTTTTTTTCTTTTGAAAAATTTAATGTAAAATACAAATTAATTAATAATAAGAATAAAATATTAAAAAAAGTTTAAAAATTCCTCCAAGAACCTACTATTTTCATTTTGATAAAATACAACATTGTAAGTGCATTTTTTGCGGCGTGAAATTGGCTTTATTCGTTAAAGTAGAATTGAAGGGAAAATCAGAATAAAAAGTTTTAATTGTATGAAAAACCCCTTGTCTTTTAATAAGGAAACAATCGTTAGCTATATATTCTCTCTCTCCTGCCATTTCACTTTTTGTTTGATATTTTTTTTAATTTTAAAATGCTGTAAAACACTGTGGTGTTATAATTTTGTTAACATATGTACAGAATTGTTGGAGAAAAAATGGATTAGTTTTTCAAGCTGTTCAGCCCTGTGGAATATTACTGGATGTATAATATTAAATGAGTATTAAACTGAAATTTATTTCAAAATAAATTTAAGAACATTAAATGGTGAATTAAAAAAATATCCGTAAATAATGATAATAAATTCTTATTTCAGTTACCACGGATTTTTGTTTTTTACATTTTTTATTTACCAATTTAAGTATTATTAATGGTGATTTTATAAAAAATATTGAGTTAGTAATGTGTTTCTAATGTTAAACTTTATTATATTTTCTGACTGTATGCAAAAGTACCACAATATTTGTATTTGATGATAACAAAGAGTTATATAAAATCCAAACATCGGTGAAAGAGAAAAATTTTAACTGTAGTTAGATTAAACTACAAAGAATCCCATAATTATCCATATATTTCTGGGGCAATTGATTCTAAATACTAAATAAAATTTAGTAAGCAGAATTTTACACAGAAAGAAAAAGAACAGATTCACGACATTTTATAGAAAAAAATCTCACAAATTTGTATGCTGTTAGAGTGTTAATATTGTTTTTCATACTTCATCGTAGATTTTATTATTCCGCAGATAAACTTATCTTTAGTTATACGAAAATATTCATTACATAGCCAAAAATTTATAATGACTTCTAGAAATTTTTAATGTGCTTATGGAATCTATATGCATTAAGGAAAAGTACTGACAGAAGGAAAAACTAAAAAAAATAGCAAGTTTGTCTTATCATAAACTACACAACACAGAAATCATGACTATTCAGATAATAAGAAAATATTAATACTCATATTAATTAATGTTAATACCCATTTTCTGTGGAATTGTTAATAAAGGGCTCAAAAATATACAGCTGTCACCACAATTTTACAAATTTTTAATTTATAACTTTGCAAAAAGTTATTTTTTAAATATCCCATGATTTTGATTGTTTTAAGCACGCTTTTCTTTATTTTCTTTTGATATATTATTATAGCATTCTCTCATTTCTGTCTTATCAGAAATCCTTATGAATATATAATATCGGATAAATATTATGTTTGAGCTGATTTATTAACAGAAGCAGACACTTGCCTGAAAATATCCAATATCTGCGAAATAGAGTAAACGGATATATTGCTCGTATTTAATATTTCTAGGATTCTCTCTCTAAATTGCCGATATATTGAAATTTAACCAAATTCCTGATGTATTTTGACATTAAATAGCGTCAGTTTTATAGACAGTGGTATTTGCTATATATCTGAATTAATTTAAAGTTTCAAAGTGACGCTGATAATTCATTTAAACCTGGTTAAATTTCTGTCTGAAACTTTGACAGAGAGCTTATTACGAGTCAAGTGAGATAATCGTAGTCAAATATATAGGACATAAATACGATATTTTGATCTTTATAACCGATATAACTAGACTCATTTATATATATAAATTATCAAATTGAAATAAGAAACTCTTTGTAGTTAAGTTTATCAAATGAATTGAGAATATTATTGCGAATTAATATTGAGTTATAAATTTTATAAACATTCAGTCCCTAGTTAACAATTTGTTATCTGGCGCATTATTTTAACGTAGCAGTTAATAATTTTCTGCACAGAATATAAGCAATTCACTTTACAAATAAATAAAATATTGCAACATCGCACTGAGAAAATTTTCCTATTCCTAAAATTAAATGTAAACTGGCTAAAAATAGTTTCATTCCTTTATTGTACAGTAACTTTTAAACAATGGATTTAACTCCAGTTTTAATTAATACAAAGATACACGAAAAGTACCGTTTTAATTCGTATGTAGTTCTTTATAACCGTGTGTAAATTTTATTTTCGTGAAAAAATCATCTACATATTAAAAATTGCGCCAAATTTGAGTTTTGAGATAGAAACAACCTCTTCTGAGGCAATATTTGATTTTCCTAGATCAAAGCAACCCGTGAAAAAACATAGTTTACGTACTTTTAAAAAATTGGATATTATTAGTATTATAAAAGAAAGTGTACTATTGGAGGTTTATTCATAAGTTTCAGAAAATAAAATTAAGATCTTACAATGAAAAGTACCGGGAACGCATATCTAGTTACAGGAACTCTTATGCGGGTTTTTTAAGTATAAAATAAACTCACTTTATATGTAAAAAGAGAATATATTTTTTTTCGGGTTGCTTTGTAAGATTTCCTTTTCTGTGGATTCATTGTATCAGGAGACTTGCCCTTTAGGCCATCGAACAGTAACATTTCTTTATATCTCGGAAACTAATTATTGGAACGAGCTGTAAACTTCCACATTCAGGGTTTTGACCATTGTGGTTAGTTGTATGTAAAAATGTATATAGGTCGTAGCTCATAATTGTTTGAGTATGAATTGAAATTTATAAATTGATGTTTGTCAAGTGAATTTAACATTAGCATCCTTAAACATTGAACTATTTTAACTCTATGAAGATTAAAGTTAAAGTATATACACCATACTTTTTCTGACCTGCCTTAACCCAAGCAACTCAAATATGACGCCAAAAGTGGATTTTGCCATTTGAAAAATCAAAGTTGAAGCAACTTCTACTAACTAACTTAGACTGTCCCTTATGACAAAATAAATCGCGCACCATCATAAAAAACTTCATACAAATTATAACGGTACCTTTCGTTTATTTTTGCCTTAATTAAAATTAAAGTTACAGACACCGTTCAATATTTTTGGAGTACTGTACGAGGGTAATTTGATAAATTCTCGGGCTGACACAGAGATGGAACAAGTATAACCAAATGAAAATGATGTTTTTAAAGTATGATAATTTAAATGACATGCTGTCGAGTTTCAGACGCTCGAGTTTATTGGTTATTGCTGGGCAATAAAGTAAACATGTTGTCCATTTTCTAAAAATGGAAAAAAACTGAAGTTCCAGTTGTCATAAAATACTTTGTTAAAAAAGGTTTAACCCCCACGGACATACAAAAAGAGTTACATTCCGCCTTAAAGAATTCTTGTCCTTCATATTCCACAATAGAAAATTGGGCTGCAGAATTTAAACATAATAGAAAATTTATTCACAATTTATGAACGCTCAAGACGCCCAAAAACCGCTATGACCGCGACATCGTCTCAAAAATTCCCAATTCCGTAATGAATGATCACCGATTGAAGATACGCGAACTTGCTGACATTGCAAACATCTCGATAGACCGTGTCCACTATATTTTGCACAATGTTTTGGGTATGAAAAAGCCTTCCGCTCGATGCGTACCGCGTTTGTTGAACGTCGACCAAAAATGCCAAAGAATGAACATTTCTCAAGAGTCTTCTGAAATGTATTCTGTTGCAAGTTGAAAAAAAAAATGAAATATTGTCAAGAATCTTGTATTTTCTTTGTCATGCCAAGAATTTTTTGAACCACCCTCGTACAGGGCTGCACTAAAAATTCGCACACAAAAGTGTGTCTTATATGTATTAAGTTTCAAGGGGACTATATTGAAAAATAATATAAAATTATGTCAAAAATCTTTTGCTTTCACTGTCAGGCCTAGAACTCATCAAACCACCCTCGTACATTTAAATTAATTTTTATTTTTTAAGAAGACTCGGTACTCTTTGAAAGTTTTTGTTTTATTGCTTTATAATACCTTTTCGACATATAAAATGATTTTATGAAGGAAATTAATTTAATCAAGAAAAAATGCTATGACTATTTGCTAAACATTCGTTTATTAAATAAACTATTTTATACAATCCGAAATTTTGTGAAATGCACTTTGAAGATCGTTTAAAAAAATTACGAGTCAATTGAAAAGTGTATATTTAGTATTTAGCATTTTTATTATACTGATATATTGAAGGAACGCAAACTGAGAAAAAACAATTTAATAATTACAACTCTGATACAGTTGAAGAGAAATAAATGCAGTAAAAGCCTTCTGAGATATTTTTAAACATCGGATATTTAAGTAACTTCGTGTGTCTAAATATATTTGAAGTAAAAAATTGAAAAATTAATATTTTCATCTTTTTTCGTAAAGTGAACAGTACCGAATCTCCTCAACTAATAAGGACACGAATTTCATCCTAATATAGAGCCCAAACATTAAATCAAGGGGCAGGGGTATAGCAATACTGAAGAAATCTTTCAACCTCACACATTTTAAATGCTTAATATTTAATAAAAATTTACGTGTATTCAGCTGAATACAAAGCGAAGTGAAAACAGTGACAGCTTCCAAAATTTATGATCGAAAAACGAAGCAGTTTATAGATCGAATCTCACCCCTAAGCGCAATCCATCACCTATCCATAACTGACATTCTCAACTTCCTTCCTTTTTACTAGATCATTTGTGAATATCTCTTGAAGCTAATGAAAAAAATTGCCCTGGCTATTCGATAAAAAGATGGAGCATTCTTTTAGAAAAATTTAATGACACTTGCTTATTGCTGTTAGAATAACGTTTAGATTTCTGATTTTATAAGCAGATATATATGCATTTTATGAAATTCTAAATGTAAAATAATTAAAAATTGTACACTTTTATTTGATAAAAAGAATAAATTATTAAGAAATCGCACTAGAATCCTAATTATCCAATCTAATGTAGAGCAGAACCTCCAAGGATAATCGAAAACTACGCAAAATGTAATTCAAAACTTGTTAATTGTCATGTTATTAGGCTTTCGGTCATGTGGCAACAACCGATGTGGGATTATTGAATATAAAAGACAATAAAAAACACATTTTGCATAAAGAACGAAATCGATCGGATAATTAGTTGCCGAGATATTTGTAATCTTATTTTCTACACTCTTCGATTTTTCATGACCCTGTATTTCATTCAAATTTCAATTCAAAGATATATTTTAATTGGAAATGACACTATTAACCCGACGCAGTAAACCGTTAGTTAATAGGATTAACTAACTATTTGGAGTTATAGAGCATTTAAAGTTTATGACGTCATCAAGCCCCAATTTTATTCGAATTGCAATGCATTTTATAAATAGTTTACACATGTTTTATTTTCATATTTTATATTATGCATATCCATGATGTGTAAGTATTTCGGTGGCCCCCAACGACTAGTTTATATTCAAAATATTTCATTAGCGTTAAATTTTTATAAAAATGTTACGAGTTATTTAAGATTTGAGTCGGATATTGCAAGAATCCTCATCAGATGGATATTATACGTTCCGATCACGCAGTCGCACAAATATATTTTACAACCAAATAAAGGGTTTCTTTTATGCACATGCAAAATAATAAATCGATGGTTTACTGCCAGAAGGGTGTAGATAAAAAATCGGCTTCTTTTGAACTTTGACAGCGTTTTTCTTATATCAAGTCAATGTATCTGCGAACTGAGCTAATCTGATAGAATCTTCTGATATAGCACACTTATTTCTAAAGTTACACAACTCAAAAAAGGAAGTTTTTCAGGAAAGGCAAAAAAACATTTTAACGTAAAGGAATTAATAGGAAACAATATTGTTAAACAAGAAAGACTATAAAAAGTAAGAATTGAGCATTATTTTTGCTCTTTTTTTAGCCCTTGTCTTTGAAAAATTCTAATTTTACAATGTCATTTTTGATGTATGTCGAAGTAAAATAATTCAAGCTGTAACAAAGTTTTTATAATTATCTTGATTGGCTAAACTGACGAATCTCTAAATAAAACAATCTTTCTGTTACATTTGTATCAGCAAAACAGTCTTATCTTAAATTATTAATAGTTGCTGTTTCACATTTTATGCAAAACACTGACGTAGCCCAAAATGTAATATTTTCCATCTCAGATACAGTCGCTATACTGTTTTAAGTTGTATATGAAAATTTGTTACGGCAAAATATGAATTCATTTGCAACATGTAAAGTGACACATAATGGAATCTGGAGGGAGAGGGCAAATTATAAACTTGAGTTAATGTACATTTGTCATATGATAGATTGTTTACTTATAATTTTAGTGTTGATAATTCACAATTAATGTTTTTTGAGTTGCGTCACTTGGAAAATATGTGTGTTATGTATTGTATAAGATGAAATGAAAGCCTAATTTTTTAAATCTCATAATACTGTATAACCGCATTCGCTCTTCTGTTTCTATCAATATCTTATGATTTATCTAAAGAGGAAATCGCCGAGTAGGAATACTGCCGAAAGAATATTTTGGGTGTTCACTTTAATACCCATTATCACAAAATACTTATTTTGTAGTTAGAGCATTTTGATACTAAACTAACGAAGTTAAAATTATACAACTTCTAAATTGCGCATGCAAATATTTACTAATATAATTTATTAATTTATACTTGCAAATTAGCAAATTTAATGTTATTAGCAAAACAATAAATACCATTGCCAATAATTTTCTAATTTTGAAAAATCCTAACTTTTAAACTAAAATAATCCTTCAATCTCTAGAAATCTCTATTATTAAATTTTATATATTAGAACAATCAAAATCTCTTTCTTTTATTAAGAATACAAGATAAAGAATGATTTAATGATCGGCGATGTCTTTTTACTCTAATTTTATTTTTATGTTTGTTTCAAAAATTGTTATTGCTCAAAATAAGCATCACTCGCACTTTTATCAGAATGGCCCATGTAGTCAATTTGTTAATATGAGTAATAAGTTACATAAAGGATTCAGTAACACCCCTGACATTTTGAATCATCAATAACCTCTAATTGCATTTAAAATATTGCCAAAATAATTTATTAGCAGACATTTTGGCGTTCGATTTTAAATCGTTTCTCCTAAAAGAATAGACATTTGTATCTACAGCAGCGTTGTCTCATTCCTTCCAAAGTACATTTTATTTCAGTTTTCAGCGTGCTAAACTTTCTTTAAGCAGTTATATAAGCATGAATATACTTTTGAACCCAAAATTACATTTTGTTCATATTATTTTGTTGTTTTTTAGGTATTGTTTTAATTACTAAACTTTCTTTTATACTTTTTGTTATAAAAGATAATATTTTTTAAAAGTCACACATGCTGTTAGACATATTTTTTCCTGTAAAAGTGAGAAAAAGAAATAACTTCAATATCAAGCTATTAGTCTAATCTCCGCTTGGTCTCCGATTTTCCGTTCGCCGTCAAAACGAGTCACGTGAGTCTATGCTTTCTATTTCAAGATGGCTTTGGCTACACAGAAATGTTGAATTCGACTTAGCCCGAGCTAGGTAGTTAGGTAAGGATTTTCAGCGTTTTCTTCCACAAAAGAAGATATGGAGCCACTTCTCCCCTCAAAAGTCCTGCACGAAGTTTTCAACATGAATATTTACGACACACACATGTCATTTAAAGTTTTATACTTTTTAGTCATTTAATACTTTTCCTTCCTTTTTGAAAAACAATTTGAAAGAGAGATTGATACATAGTCTTATTAATTTAATCAAATTTACCCTAATATTGAAATACTTGTGTCAAATATTGTAAAAGTTTGAAAAATTATTTGTAGTAAAATTTAAATCTCTAGATAAAGAAATAAAAAAAATTAATTTATTTGTGTAATATAATATTTAGAACTTAGGAAAATGCTATTTTGAAAAAAATATATGTGAAGTAATTTCGTGGCACATTAATCTTTGTAGCTGCCAATGAACTTGTCATAATCTTTTAAAAGCCCTCCTTCCTATTCTAATTGCTTGAATTCTGTATAATATTCAATTTCTCTCTTCGCGATACAGTTATTTTGATAGTTGCAGTGTAGTTATTGGCAAAGCTGATTTTTTTTTTTTTAACAATGTTTTCATCCACATGAAATTTGTTATACTGTTGAAATGTAGTCTGTTTAAAAGTTACAAAGTTTATTTTCAAATAATATGCATGATAATTAAGAAACTAAAGCAGTTTCGTTCAAAATATGAGTGCCATGAGCGATCTTAATCTTAATTTTTTGTTTTTTAGTTGAAAAAAAAATTTTTTTTTTAAGCCGAAGTATTGAAAAGGCTAAATTTACGGAAAATTATCGGAATTTCACTGGTTATTGAGGGAAACTCGTGCGTTTCATTTAACAGAGAGGGTAGAAAGTTTCTCTCGGAGGGTTGTTCTGCGCACCGGCCCAAGTGGGATTTCCGGCCGTTTAAAAGACTTGAACGCGGGCAGCCGGGGCCGACGGATGGTAGCCCCTGCGTTGAAAGGGGGAAGGCTATTTCGGGATGCTCCCAAACAGGTCGCATTCGAAGTGGAGGTCATATCCGACGGAGGTCACGGAAGGGGGGTCGTATGTACCGAGGACGAGCAAGGTCACCGACGCGCTTCGACGGCGCATTGCGCCACCTCTGGCGATCAATAGGTAGAGACGCCATTAGATTTCGAAGACTATTCATATTTGGCAAGTATTCGCGTATTCTTACGATATCTTGGCGATAAATTATCACTTGTTTGAAAAAAGTTAATAGGAGTATTACTCCGAGAGATATTCTTTCGATCTAGGAGAGTAAGAAGTTATTTTTAGAGTTTATTCTTTAATTCATTCTTTAAAATGCATAAATGGCTTATTAAAAAAGATTTCTCCTTCAGAATTTAAATATATTTGGGAATTAAAAAAAATCCTAACTTAAACTTTACATCTGAATTGATCAGTAGTTTAGTGTTCTTTAAAATGAGATTACTGGAATATCCTTCTTGAACTTGCACTTGTGGATTTTAATATTTTCAACAGAATAAGGGAAGAGGAATGTAGAATCTTTATAATCAGGACTCGTCTTGCTTGAAGTTATGTATTGATTGTAGGAAGCTATTGACTTTTAAAACTATTTCCGGTGCATTGGTCAACACGAATGGTACACGGGCGAAAAACACACCAGGTACACGGAGGATAAATTAATCACGATTCCTCATTATGGAATAACGTTTACTTAATTTAAATATCTAATGGGAAACTTTACTAATTAATTTACAAATGACTTAAGAGTTGCTCTTATTAAAATTTAAATTGAAAATTACCTTGAGATTGAGTGTATGTTGATGCAGTAGAATAGCGTTTATAAGTTTATTATTTAAAAGTTTTGTAAGGTTTGAACTTCCCCAGATTCCAAAATGTAACTGTTTATTGTAATAATACAATATTTATATTATTATGATCCATGTGCAAAATGAAAAAAGAGAGAAAGCGAGAACCAATTTTTGTAGAAGATAGCTAGATAAATATGTATTAAATATCACTATTATTTTCCTAAAATTCGTAGATTTAAATTAAATCGTAATAGTACAAAGTAAATTGAAATTAGATTAAATTAAATAATGACAGATAAAAAGTATTTATCATTCAATTATAATACGGAGTTTTTAAATTATATTCATCGTGGTACTATTCATAAGCATGAAGATATTAATTTCAGTTGTATATACATGAACCTTTTTTTGTACATGAACATTTGAAGACCTTATAAACGTCACTTCTCTGCACTAATATTTTTAGCTTTAAGGATAAGACTTTGTTGAAGTAAAACAGTAAACATCCCATTCTTCTACGCTCACAACTCACTGTGTTATAATTTGAATTCAGACCTAAAAATGCGTTTTACAGTTTTAGTTCCGAATAGATCTAAAAAATCATAAAATTGAAAGTATCCTAACGTGGTGAGTTTTGGTCTTAGAAGAATGGAATTTTTTACTGTTTATTTTTCAGATCATGGAAGTTTTTTTTCTAAATATAACTTATAAGACCCAGGGACCGTATAAAAATTTAAAAATTGTAATTTTTTGAAAATTAATGACAGGACTAATTAACACAATCTTGATTCCTACCTTATTTTGAATACTTTTTTCAATTTACATTGCCTACACATCTCCAACAAGTAAAAATAATAGCGGGTTTCAAAATTTTCGGGACACCCAGTATATATACGTTTCATATCTTATCTGTAACTGTTGTATAACTGCTGGGTTCATCATTCAGTACTTCTCATGATATAGGCTGAGAGTACAATCCCTTTTTTTATTATTATTACTAGCTGACCCGCCCGGCGTTGCCCGAGCCCATGTAATAAACTTAAATCTCTTAAAAAACGAAACTCTGGCCACGATTTTTGATGGCTTAGACACCATATACCGGGCATGCCCGTACGCTCCGGAAAATCTTTTATTTCCCCTTCCATCGTCAGGGGAACATTCTGTTCTAAACAAACTTTTTTCAGGAAAAAAAACCTCTGAGACAGGTCCCCGCTGCCTACGGTACTGTATAGCACGCGTGCTACAAAATTGAGCTGGTTTCGAGAAGATGGGAACATTATAAGCCGAGTTATTGAAATAAGGCACAGTTAGAGAAAATAACCTTAAGTGAGGTGCCGGGAGGGGATGTTTAAGCGTCCTTCAGAAAATTAATAATTAGGAGGACCACGATGTATCTTTAAAAATTCGTTCGTTTGGTTAAGCTAGGAACTTAATTACAAATTTGGCTTAAACTATTTTTCGGAAATAGTGGTTTCCGCTACTCATAAATTTAGTTTAATGTTATAAAGGGTGTCTGCTAAGTTAAATATAATGTTTGTAATTACTTGCGTTGAAATCGGAAAGACAGTTGCTGAGATATGGAAACGGGGCATAGTTAGAGAAAAAACCTTGAAGGAGGGCGCGGGGGTGGATGTTCAAGCGCCCTTCAGAAAATAACTAATTAGAAGGATCACTATACATCTTTAAAGATTGATTAATTAGGTTAAGCTAGGAACTTAATTTGAAATTTGGCTTGGACTATTATTCGGAAATACTGGTAACTGCTTTCTAGAAATACACCTTGAAGCTATGAATGCTAATTTTTACGATAATTTAGTAAAAATGGAACTGGTTTTGGAGAAGTTCGGAACATTATTAGCTGAGATTTAAATTAGTGGTAGTCTCCATATAAAACAGCAATTCAACGCTACGGGTGAAGCTAAAAATATTAAAATTGTTAAAATGTAACTAGACCCTTACCCCTCTCCATCCCGCAAATATAACAAATAATCTGTTAAATAAACTTTTCTGTATTAAAAATCTCTATCATAATAATATATGTCCTGTTTAAAAAAAAACTTAAACCCATCTAATTATCACGAGGAAAAACGTGCCTGGAAAGTGTTTCAAACAGGTGGCGTCATTGTAATTTGCTGTGAGCAGATGGCGCCACATTAGCTTGGCTGTACGCCGGTAACTGCAATCCATATTGGCACTATTTCGTTTTAAGTCCCTATCTATGCATCGTTACTCTGGTTTATTTATTGTCTTCTGTGAAGATTCTTTACAACCAACCAACCGAAGGAAAAAAAGCGTATTTTTGATAAGAGTTCTGTGTGGATTTGAATTAATATTTAAGTAAATAATTAAAATATTACAATTCTGAGGTTCAGGTGCACCAGGAGAGGACTTGGACTATCTAAATTTTCAGGTTTCTAGGTGGGCTAGACTTTTTTTTTTATGAATTTTCCATATGTTTTTATATGATTTTCTAATTTAACGCTGTTGATATTTTTTCTAGCGTATCTTCATCTTTTACTTATATCAAAGCCTTATATTGTCAGCGATAGACTAGTTTGGCTATTAGCAAGTATATTATATGAAATATGCAGTGTTTGTGACGTGTGGATGATCTTGCCAATTGAAGATTAAACACTTCGGTGTCGCTTTTTTTTTTTTTTTTCATTTTACAACATCAAATGATTTCTATATTCCATTTATATTCAAATTTATGCTTTATATCCTTTTTATTTCATTATTTAGTTGGCATCGTGTATCTTTAAAATATGTTTCTGATTCTTAATACATTGAGATTTCCTGGTAGGTTTTATTTATTAAAATGGTTTCTATATACTTTTGCTATGACAATAAACTTAAAACATTATTACATGCCATATTTAAATTGGGGTTTGGGTCCTTTTTGTTATATGAACTTGTAAGTTTTTTTTTATTTCAAAGGTATATTATATATATATATATTAAAAACAGTTTATCTTATTAAAATGTTGTGTTGAATTTAATTTTCAGTTGGATATTTTCTAAGCATGTTTTTAAACACGGATTATTGAAAATCTTATAAAAGATGCTTCATTTTTTTCTTTTTGTTTAAAGACGATTTTATTAAAAACTTTTAAACAACTCTATGCAACCTTCTCATTCTGGTTAAAATAAGTTTAGTTGTTAAAACATATTAGAATTTCAGTAAACGCGGCTGAAGTGAATTGATAATAAATTTCAATGTTTTTTTGACACGGATCATTAAACATAAAAGCTTGGATATTTTATTTTTCCCGTTAAGATTAAGGCATTATTGAAATCGTAAAAACAAAATATTCATTCTTTTTGTTGTTGTTGTTGCTTTTACTTCGATTTTTAATTACATTTCGAAGGGTCTTATTTTTATTTATTTATTTACTTTTATTTTTGTTTCCACATATTGTTACAGAGTCTAAGATCTGATATCAGATCTCATGAAAAACGAAGCTATTATGCTTAAAGATATTTTATTTGGGTTTCTACATTTAAAATCCATTCTTCAAAAATCTAATGTTAAAATTTGTAATGTTTCCTATTTCTTAAAATGTAATTTTTTTTAGTTAAAAGTTTACTAATCTGTTGCTTTAAACAAGGTTTAAAACGTTCTGTGCCCTTTATCGCATCAAATGTGTCAGAGTGTCCAAAAGTGTTTGGAACGCGGTTTATTTTTTCTGTTGGAAAAAATAGGAAATGTAAATTGCAACTTTGTTCAAAATGAGGAAAGAGATAAGATTACGTTAACGCAATAATCCTGCCATTATTTTTTTTAAACTTGCACTTTTTAAATTTTTATACGACCCCTATATGTAAAAATGGTCAATGATTTTTTTTTTCCTTTTACACCAACAAGATCATTACAGAAAACTGCATGTCTATATTAATATGTCTATTAACTGTTTTTTTGGGGGGAGGGGGGGGTGGATATTGGCTCGTGGTATCCCTAAATTCGTTTGGGTTAGATCGGCCCTGGAATTGAAAGCTCCCAAACTGCAGTTTTCATGAAAGTAATAATTAAAACTATAATTAAACAAGACTATACTAAGAGTTTTTTCATGATTTAAAAGTCAACTCTATAGACAACTTATATAGAAAGACCAGTCCATATCTTAGAAATTCATAAACTAAATATAGGCGGTATAGAAAGCTGAATTTTCGTTGTCTTCGAAAAATAGCCGGATGATAAGCGATTTTCCAGAAAGTCTTTAGTTATTAACTGATTTTCAACATAGGAGATAGTATTTAATGAATGTCAACTAGTAGCTTTAGTACAGATGCTTTGATTTTGATAAGTCATTTTTGTTGGGATAGGTTCGTTTAGATAGTTGTACAAGACCTAAAGCATCAATGAAAATTAAAAACAATTAAAGTTTAAGAATAACAATTTGTGGTAATCCCTTGTCATCTAGCTACTTTTAATAAAGCAACTGAATTCAGCTCACTCTATGATTGATATCTTTCTGAATTTTCATGATATTCAACTGGTCTTTTTATATGAGTTGCTCTATAAAGGTGACTACCAAATTAAAAAAAATATATATATTTTGGTATCATTGGCGCATGCGCAGTTAAAAATTAGTTCATAAAAAGGTTCATATTTCCTCAAATACGAAATACTATATTTATAGTCTAATTGTACTATGTTGTTTCTACTGTACTTTTTCAAGTTTTCTGAAAGTGGCGTTAAAATTGGTTCAAACATGCGAAAACTTCTCGAAAATTTAAAAGAAACCTTTTTATCTCCAATGAATATATGTGCTATTCTTACAAAATTAACACATATCACAAATGTTGTACAATATCCACATAGTCGTGTGCTACAAATTATTTCGAGTATTTTATTTTACAGTGTGGTCCCAAATATTAAATATTTTTTCAATTTGTTTTTAGCCCTCTAATTGCCCTCGTGATGAAACCTTCGCTGAAAAATATGCAGTAAGCATATTCTTTATATTCCCGAAGTTCAAGAAGAATTCGTCAAGTATTTCTCTAGATATTCGACAAAACGTGTAAAATCGAACGTGTCAGGTGTTTTTGGATATATGCTGTATCTCATGGACAGTTATTTTCATTAATTTATATTTAATAAGAAATTTTCGTTTAATTCGCTTCGAAATGCTCCAGAAACTAAGTAAATACGTTTCTCAAAATTTTAATTGTTAATTTATTAGAATGTTTATGTTTATTAATATTTAAATGTTTAATCTACAAATAATGACTTATTACAACCATATGTATTTCACAACTCTCTCTGAAAAAAAAAGTTTTGTTATTGTAATACGTATATTTGGAAGATAGTTGAAACATAAAAGCTCAAAATCGTAACTTTTTAATTGAATAGCGTGAATGACACGAATATTTCAATTTTTTTTTCTAGAATTCTACATTTCTCAAACATGTTATATACCTATCAAGAGTATCGCTGTTAATTTTAAAGTTCAGCCGCACAGCTTAAATTAAAACAGATTTATATTTACATCACGAGATTGGGATTGTTCAAATTTATTTTATCCTAAAGTACGGCTACTTATTTTGCAAAAGTAGACTTTCATACAACATTTTATACCTACATAACAAGAAAAGGCTAGTTCAGGTTCCAAGATATATTTAAATAATTCATTATTTTAGCTATTATATCGTACAATACCTCCCCCACCCTCCCCTCCAAAAAAATCGAACGGTGGCTATAACTCCAGTTCTAATTAAATACCAGTTCTAATAATTGAAAAGTACAGTGTTAATTTAATAGCTTTATAATTATGTGTGATTTATTTTGTCATGGTTCGTCTACATATTAAAATTTGCACCAACTTTGATTTTTAAAACGTTAACACCCGTTTTTGACACTATTTGAGTTCCTTGATTCAAAGCAGCCCGGATAAAGGTATAGTTTATATACTTTTTTCTTAGATTGTCTTACAGTTACAATATATCAAAATTCAATTCAAATAAATTTATTTTGAACCAGAAATTTTATTTCACTACATAGTATAAAACAAAGTCGCTTTTTCTGTCCCTATATCCCTATGTACGCTTAAATCTTTAAAACTACGCAACGGATTTTGATGCGGTTTTTTTTTAATAGATAGAGTGATTCAAGAGGAAGGTTTATATGTATAATAACATCCATTAAATAGTGGAGAAATACTGTTATTTTTGAGGTTTTTAATGTGATGTCGTAAATAATTTCATTTTTTCCGCTTATACATTGCAAACGCAGGCTGAACCCTACAAGATTTATCAAAATAATGTACTAATTATTGTACACATTAAAAAGGTCTACAGAAAACACAAAGAGATGAAGGTTTTCCAGGTTAACCCGAAGCAAAGCGAGGGAGGGCCGCTAGTATTAAATAAAATAAAACAGGAACTACATAAAAACAAGAAGCAATTTATTATATACATTTTCTGGTTTATATACATTTTCTGGCTTACTTTAAAAAAGTCGGTAGTCTACCAGCTGTTCGAAATCAACTATACACTTAGTGTTTATTTGATGCTATACCCCATAGCAGACAACCCTTTGATTTGTTTTTCATGTCAAACAAACCTATTTGTGTCAAAAAATGTATTTAAAAGTTAAAATCAAATTACTAGCACATTGAAATAAGATATATTTATCTAAATAAATTTTCTGGTTCAACGTATGTTTATTTGTTTATTAAAACCCGAAAGTTTGGCATGTGTTTCTACATGTTAATGTATTGCATTTGCTTTAATTTTCTACCATAAAGTAAAATTCGTTTTAAATAGAGTAAGTAGTCATTGACATAGCTCAATATTATTAGAACATAACAATTTATCTTTCCTGAAATGTTTATGTAAAAGCCAATAAAATTATTATTTAATCTTACGTGAAGATTCCAGTGAAAAATATTGTTTGTCTAAAACTGTTTTGAACTTCTATTTGAAAATCTCAAATTCCTCCCTCCTCTATTTTTTTTAGTGCTACTTGTAAATCTTAACCGTTCTTTTCCTCTCAATCGCCAAGGCAAACAAATATGGAGTGAAGCTAATTTTCTTTTTCTCTAAAAATACTTGCGTCGGAAATCGATTTGTTTTCTTCGTAAGTAATTCTTATAGAAAATAGCTTGTTATTATATGGTGATATATTTATATCACATAGTATCTAAGTGTCTGAGTAAGCATTTTGAAAAACAAAATTTCTGTCTTACAGATTAGTTGCATTTTTTTGTTTTTGGAAACTCGTATATTCATTTAAGCTGCATATTTGTTAAAGTAAATTGTTGTTTATTTATTATAAATTTGGTAATAGAGTAAGTGCCGTTCATACGAATCACCGGTTATTTGAATGAACCGCTTTTGTACACCATATCGCTAAGAACAAAACGTAACTCAACATTTTGCAGTTTGTTATAATAGTTTTATTATAATAGAAAACAACTTGAATGTTTGACAGATTTATTTCATGTGGTATGTTGCAGCAAAGAATTCGGAATAAAATTTTACTGCCCGACAAAGCAATTACATGGTGCGTTTTTAAAAACGCGAGTATATTCATTTAATGTATATATTTGTTAAATTACATTGTTGTACATTCGATATGAAGTTGATAATATAGAAGGTACCGCCTTTAAAAAAATTGGTTTGTTAAATAAACCGTTTTCTTGAATCAAATTAGTGAAATTGATACACAACTCGACGTTTCCATTCAAAATAATACCAGCAGTAATTCTTATAGAAAATACGCTATAATTAAAAAAGGGAAAAAATCTACTTGCAATTTGGTGCCAGCATATTTAGTTCAGTATGTTCAAAATGATATAATTCAATGTATATTTCTGAACTGATTTGATTTTCTCATGGAATTTCCTTATAGTGTGTGTCTAAAAACTTAAGTATCAAATTTGCTACAATGTAAAATATTTAATTTAGCAATAAGTTAATTTTATTTCTTACTGTATTTTTACATACATCATTATATGTATTTTCTCCAAACTACTATAATGTTTTGAAAATGTGTTACAGTTATCGGCAACACCTCTAAGAACTGTTATTATAAAAATCAAATGATTAATATCTACAAGAGATTAAAAGTTTTTATTTTTTCTTTCATTTCATAAAAAAAAAATATTTTTTTAATTATACCAACATAATTGTCAATTTTCTTGAGATAATGATTTTCTTTCCTAAATTAAAAAATAATATCGAAAACGTTATTGTAAATCATACTTAATTATTTTAAGTTCATGTGTATCAAGTCACCTTGACACACAAATGAATTCTAATGAGCAAAATGAATTCTAAATTTTCTTTCTTTTTTTAGACTTTCTTACTTTTAGACTAAAAATTGTTTTATTCATGCAAAATTTTACAGTAAAAATGTTTTACAGCACGGCTAAAATTCATTTAGAAAACTGTTGGAAAAACACTTCGTGATAGCAAGATAGTTCAATATAAATCAACAATCGTCGTCTAAAGTTCGTTCGACGTGAAAAATACAAAATCTCGCATACGCTTGGCAAGTTAAAACAAGAACGAAAAATCATGCGTCAAGCATAGATTATGTAACACTTTCCAACGCTTCCAAAATAATTTTACAAATCATACCGTTTAATAAGCTGAGAGATAACATCTAAGTAAACAATTTGAAAAACGCATAACATATTTAAAAACATAATTTCAGGAATTTCCAACGTATACAATATTCGGAAAAGTATCCGAATACTTTTATTCAGCCCTGTATATGATCTATATTTTTGTATATATACTACATAGGATGCTAAATTTTAGTTCAGTTAAGAAACGCGTAGCACAGTTTAAAATTCTCCTGCTGGAGTTGCTGTCAATAAACGGAAATGTGTTCGCGAACTTTTGTATTTCCCTGTATATGATCTACAGAATTTATACACACCACGTAATAAACAAAAAGTGAGTTAAATTTAAAATCGCATTCAGTAACTTAAAACGCACTTCCAGGAATTATTGCTAACAGACAGTAGAGAATTCTTTTGTGTGTCCCTGTAAATGAACGATGACTGCTATACACACAATATTCTGTAGTAAGACTCTTGTAATGCACCTTAGTGATATATATAAATTTCAATGCGTTTAAAATAGTGAAACATTACCGCAGACGATTTTTCTCCATAGACGTAATGTAACGGAATTCTTTTGACTGTCCCTGTAAATTAACTATAAGTGCTATCCACACCCTATTCCATATTAAGCTTCTTGTAATACACCTTAGTGATATATATCAATTACAATGTGTTTGCAATTGTGTAACATCATTAAAATAAACCGAAAATAATTTTTCCCCCATAGACCGTAATGTAACGGAATTCTTTTGAGTGTCCCTATAAAAAAACTATAAGTGCTACACACTTCAGTTGAAATAGGGAACGTGCTATAGATAACGACAATAACATATAGAAATTGCAAGGCAATCTGAGCATATTTACGGGAGTTAGAGCACGGCCAGACGGCAGACGGCCAGACGGCTGACGGCCAGACAAACCGAAGTCATAAACACTTTTCAAGTAGGTTGGAAAGTGTTAAAAACGTAAATAACACGTGTTTTGCTGTGTCTAAAAGAAAATTTGATCAAAAAGCTGATTTGCTGAATGCATCACTAAACCGCTAAGCAAACTAATGACATTGCTATCCATACGTAGGCCAAAAGATCGTGCTGTGTTTTAAAAGACCTCCTGCTCTGATTTTTTATTTGTTGAATGGATCATGTGACCCTAAAATGAACCACTGAGAATCGTCGCTCCTACGGTTGTTACCAAACGGCAAATTACAATTTCAGCCTTATTTTCTCGCTACGTAAGAGAAATATATATAGAGATTTGTATAGTATAGTTAATGAAGCTTATAATTAATAATAAACTGAATCAGCCATTTTGTAGTGAATATTGTATTTATCAATAAGTCTTTAGAATTTCGTGAGCGAGGCAAAAAACACGCTTTGGAGAAAAACGGCTTCATATAAGTATTTATAGCTCTAAAAGCAGTGAATAAATCTTTACGTCTTTAAACCCAAATGTAGATCTATAAAAAATTATTTATATATTTTGCAGTATATTCGTTATAAATTAGAACATTAACCAGATCGCATTTTAAAATTAGATTTTTTACTTCAAAGCTAATCCAATATTCGAAATATTTCATCGAAATCGCTTCTAACATCCATGTAAAGATAAAAATGGCTTTTTTCAATTTTTTTAACTTATATAATAATTTTAGTGGTATATACGCTAAATAAAAATTATTATTTGAGTTCAAATTTTAGTTTACAGAAGCAATGGAATATACCATGAGCATAAAATAATTGTTACATATCACAATTTTTTATGTTTAAAATTATTTCAATAACTTTATAACATTCAGAATAAGTTAATCCGTACGGGTCACGCGTCCTAATAATTAGGGCATTCCTTACTATTACTATTATTTCGTTTTAACAATTATATTTGTTATTACTTTCAGGTAGTTATGATAGTGTATGTCTGCATATTTACTATTATCATTTCATTTAACTTTCAATATTTAGTAATAAAACAAAAAAAGTTCGCTTAAATCTTTTTACACCGTTATTGATTCTTTAATTTCAAGCATGTATTTCATTCTTATAATTTAAAAATAAGGCTACTTGTTTAAGCCAATAATTTTTGATAAAAAAAATACTTGAAAGTCTTATGTTTATTTAATCCTGATACTATACGAAATTTTTCAAACACCTTCAAAAATCCTTCCTTAGCCAATTGTCCATATTAAGAGTACACAAAATAACTATATTCGTTAAATTTCATTAAATTTTTTTTTCATTTTGATAGCAACTTTTATTTTTTTAACCTAAAAAATCCCTCCCCCTAATCCGAAAGGGTTAATTATTCATCCAAAATTAAGAATACAGCCTTCTAAAATATTGAAATTAAATTTTGCTGTGTTACTATCTAAATTTAGTTGAAAAGATAAAAATGTTCTTAGTATGTAGCAGGTTTCAGTTTATTTTTCCTAGCTAAGAAATTCAGTATCAAATGCATTCCTTCTAAACTTCCGAAAGTAGAGATGTTAGGCGATTTAGATCTTCCGACGCATCGTAAATTGTGCATATTCTTTCGGCTTTATCTCGGTATTTCCGTTAATTAGAAGAACACAAGAGATATTGGTCGTATAGTTGTCACTTTAATAAGATTTTGAAGGCATCCGACTGCTACTTTATTCTTCTCTTGCATTAATAGCGATACCATACTGTTAAAATTTCATTCAAGGTAAGCATTAAAACAGCAAACGAACTAAATAAGGAGACGTTTGATGCAGTATTATGAAATTTCTTTATACCGTGTAATTTTGTCCTAATTTTTGTTTAAAATCTATAACAATTCACAGAGATAATGTCACTTTTTGACACCAATTGTGGCACAAGTAAAAAAAAAAAAAAATGCGAATTTTACAGGTAAAGAATTTTATCTTTTACCGGAAAGATGTTTTAATTTTCGATACAATATGATCACAGAGAATTGCTAAGTGAATTAATTGTTCGACTGTCTGGTGGTTATCCCGCTCGCAGTAACTAAAGTTACAATGTGACAATCACCAATAACAAAAGTTACAATGTGAAAACCTCCAGTACCAAAAGTTACAATGTGACAAAACCCACGATAGTGACATAATAACCAATGAAACTCTCAAAAGAAGACAAAGTTTCAAAATGTGACAACCAGCTCTGGCACAAGCTAGAGATATCAATTTATCAAGAAAGAGACAAAACCCAACGAATGATAATAGACAGAAACAACCCACAACAGGGGTGAGCCCATAAAAATGGCAAAAAACCCTGACCGAGACAAATAAAAACGAAAAGTGAAATCAGCCCCCCCCTCCCCCCCTCCAAAAAGGAGATAAACACTACGGTGACAATCCACCATGAGCGTGACAAGCCAACAGAGTTGCCAAATATGTAAATCTATGTACGCTAAAGGCGCCTGGTGCATGTAAAATCCGCCGTGGGTGCAAATTTCTCCAAGTTCCCTGTGAATTATACCTCTGGGGGTGCCTAGTTAGGTGAAGGTCTCGTCACCAGATCAAGGTTCTAAATTACGAGACAAATTACTTTCACTTCCTTAATTTTTGCTTTTTTTAAATCTGCCAATTCAACAAAGTTAAATAGAAACGATGAACCGGCAAACAAAGAGAACTGTAGCAAACCACTAGAGAGCAAGAACTGCAGCGATGCCAACAAAACTATAGTCAGGTGGATCGCAGTCATGCTGTGATCTAGCGATTTCCACCCCGCTCCCTGGTACTAACTCGTCAAGCTAGGCACTCATGCCGGGCAGTTTATATACCGCCTGGTTAGCGGTATATATATATATATATATATATATATATATATATATATATATATATAAAGGTGTCTGATTCAAATCCGAAATGGATGTTCAGAATTGGATGTTCTCAGTGGTAGGACTCCTCTTTATATGGATGCCCTAGACTTTTTAACATTCCTGTTCAAAAGAGGACCATACATTCCCGAATTAGTCAGCTTCAATTAAATCAAGATATGCCACCTATCAGGGAAGCAGTACAACGTTTTACACGTTACGCCACAGCAACTAAAGATAAGCCAGTATTTTTGCCAAACTGAGGTTAGTTTGCTAGCAGAATAGCTGCTTTTTTTTAAAAACTGATCCGAATTAGAAATGAAAAATAGATTTCAACTTATTTTAATCATTGAGACAACTTATTTTTGATCTAAAATCAGTTGATAATTCATAATTTTGCTTAGTTTAGGATCTTATACAATATTTTATAGAACTTAACAGGCTAGTATAAATTTTTTTCATTAAAAAGTATTTCAGAAGTATATTAATTGAATACAATGTAAAACCGGATGCACATGTTTGTTTAGTGATTTACCCTTTCCGGCGCGGAGTAATTCTGTTTTTAAAATGATAAAATAATGGACTGAAACCAGAATTTACAAAAGAATTTATTATTAAATAAACACTTGCTAATTTTCCCATATTTTATAAAAAGAAAAAAAATATATTCTTGGTGCCGTTTGTCAGTTTTGGAATTAAAATTAGGTGTCCTTTTTTTGTGGACACCGCCCGCTGAAGGGTTAATCAAAGTTCAAATCCATTTTCATGCTTGGGTGTTCATAGTGGTTTGGAATCTATTTTAAGTGGAGATAGTGGCCTGTTTAGACTCCAGGTAAAAAAAAAATAAATAATCAGAACACCTTAAAACTAACCATTCAATCAAAGTGAATTAAAGTGAGCACTTGTTTTATTTCACTAAGTACTTATCTTTTAAGAGAGTTTATCAAGCAAGGAGAAGGTACCGCTTACTCGTATACTGGTTAATATGTTTAGCCGTTTTATTGAAACAGGTTTTAAGAGGAAATCTTGAACCATAATGTATTTTTTGAAATAATCGGCAACCATCATTTAAATGCACTATAAAAATATTCCGTATATATACCAATGTTTTGGTGTGAAATTTTTGTTTTTTAACGGAAACTTTTCTATTTTAAGTGAAAATTGTAAATTTTCCTTTTTACACTTACACATTGCATGTTAAAAACGGAAATATTCATTTCTAATTGAGAAAAAACAGAAAAATTACAGTTCAACTTTTGTAATTTGATGTTCAGGCCTATAACCAAGTTGATGAATGTGGCCAATTGATGTAGTCGACACAGCACCCATTTGCTATTGGATGAAGAATAGTTAGTTCGAATCCGGAGGAAGGCAAGACAATAAAAAAACGTGTGTGACTATATTCCGTAAAATATGCATCAGTACATATATTGAAAATTTAATTTTTTTTAAACTATTGCTCATAATTATTTATTAAAACAGAAATTTCCCGTCTTGAATAACAAAAAAGTTTTGTGGGGGAAAAAATAACGAACGGAGAAAAGATGACCACTTAGTAGCTATTACGTTTTTCATATTTTTGAAAGTATCATTTTTACAGTGCATATTAATATAAAAAATAGCATGTGCAACAGAGACACATAGTTATTGCCACGAAAAAGTGTGGAATATTTCAGTTTACTAGGGATTTTACGTGAATAAGCATAAGATTTATTTTAAACCATCCGCACATTTTCTTAAGATAATTAAAACTATTTCAGAAAAGTTGTTTCCAGCTCGGTATCAAAGCATGGGCGCCATCAGAACAAAATACAGTGAAGAGACAATATTTCGGAACAGATACAATCCATTACCAAGGCCGCTTCATTTTCCTAAATTTTTTAATTTCTCTATCTTTACAATAAAAAGTATTGGATTCGTGAAAATTTTCCACTTTCGGTTTTTAACGGGTTTATACGTTTTAGAAGGTTCTGAACACGATTTGACTGTTTTAGGAAATGTCTTTCCGTGAGTCTGTATGTCTGTCTCTGACACAAATTTTGTGGGCACTCTATTTCAAGAACTAGTGCACAGAATTTAATAAAATTTCATATTTTGTTAGACCTTTAGATAAATTGGCGCTGATTAGGCTTTGGTGTAGATCGCACTTCAGGTGGTGCTGCTATGCTGCATTTTTCACGATTTCCGTGATAGCTATACCTCAAGAACTATTTCACAGAATTTCATAAAACTTCATATTTTGTTAGACCTTGACTTAAATAGACGCTGATTAGGTTTGGCCGTATACCCAGGGCCTGTTTAACGAATAGACCTGAAACCTGAGCTTACCCACTGAAATACAAAGGGGCCTCCAAATTTACTTTCCAAAACTAATTTTTAGGAAAAAATATTTCAGTCAGGGAAAAAAAATCTATTTTTTTTTCAAATATAGCTTACTATTTTTTTCCATCAGACTATTACTGATACATTTATACTCTTTTTTTCTGTTGATTTAATAAATGGTATAAAAACAGTGATTAAATGCAACTTATTTTCATTTTTCTTACGTTTTACATTTTAATTTCAAACGTGCTAAAAATAACAGTAATCTGTATAATTATATTTTGTGTACATTCATAAAGAGTGGAGAAATAATATAAAATATGGAGAATAGGTTATTTAAATAAAGGGGAAAGTAATTAGCATTCAGGTGATACCAAATTTCTGTTTATTAAATAGAAGCATAATTGTGTTGCAGCCAAGCATAAATTTACGTCAAATATTTGTTGTCCCTGCCCTGTTCTTAGCACTGGTGAATACTGCAATTTGTAAAGCTAAAATATATTTTGAAGTTCAAATATTCGCACCTGTTCCATATTTGTAAATTCATTTACAAAACGAATTTATTATATATAATTATGTATATATAATAAAATATTTTTTATATGTATATAGGTAGTTAGTTTTAGTTTAATATTAAAAGTGTTGCTTACTTGAAATTTTTATGGTAAAATTTCAAATTGTTGACGCATGATTGGCAGAGTAAAAGGGGGGCCCTCTGCGTGACGTCGAGCTTTCCCTACTTCTAAGTCTTAAGCGGGCCCTGCGTATACCGCCCAAACGGTTGCCGCTGATATGCTCTGTTTTTCGCGATTTCCGCGACACTTATATATCTCAATAAAGAATAGATTATTTAATTTTTGTTGCAGACGATTTCATTTACATCGAAGACAGTTTTGTGATGGCCACAACATATTAGTTTAAATGGGGAATGTAAACATAAAACAAACTAAACTAAGAATTTTTTGTAAGTTGAACCCCCAAGTACAGGACAATTGCAAGTTTTAAACGTAACATAAACAAGTAATATATATATATATATATATATATAAACTTATTGCAAAAATTAACCATTGAAACAGAAATAACTGACCAAATGCAATGAAATTATTACCCCAAATAGCTATGTCAAATTACACATTATAAAACATAGTCCTAACAAATGAAGTATTTATTCAAAAAGTGAATGTGGATAGTTTTACTTATTTACTTTTTTACTATTAATTTTTATATTCGTAAGAATATCGATCACTTGCAGCCCAATTAGATATTCATCTAATTACAGCCCAAATTTTGGCAATATATATATATTTTCATAATATATATATATATATATATATATATATAAATTAAGTAAATTCCTACTTGCGTCAAAAAAAAAAAAAATTTCCAGCTATCTACACGCTTCGCCACTGACGGTAATTATTCCTAAATTTATATCCTGCTAAATATCTTATATAAGATAGATTTATTTTTGAATACGGGAGAATTTCCTTCCGTCCCAGGCGAGGCTTGATCCTGGGACCTTGTGGTTACGAGCTCAGAGCTTAACCGACTGCGCTATCAAGACCTGTGAGTAAATGCTTTTAAATGGAACTAATGTCTGAAATAAGTCAGCTGCGTGTTGATATTTTTAACTAAATATTATAAAAATAAAATTAATTAATCTAATTTAATTAATGAATTAATATTTGAAAAAACTGTATTAACATCAAGTGTCATCTACTACAAGTTTAAAAAAATGTATTTGAACTTGAGTGGAGGAATAAAAAGCATTTTATTAACGATTGAAAATTTGAACAAGATATATATAAATATATATAGGGAGAGTGTGAAATAATAGTAGGAATTGATAAAACAATACATATATGTAACAAATAAACATTGAAAATCCAAAAATAAGCTTTGATCGGGTTTTCTCCAAATGAAGAATAGAAACAGTTCATATATATTTTTTTTCTTCGGGATGGCGAAGCACCTTGACTTTCCCCACGCTTCCATTTCAGATAATTTTTAATATATGAGCGTAAAATGAGAAATGGAGATGAAAACTATCTTCAACGGGAGATCCAGAAGGCAAAGTTCCCTTGACGAATAATCCTTAGTTCCATATTCACTTAAATCTTTTGAGAATTTTTTTTCTCAAAATTATGAGAAAAATAAAATTTAATTGACTGAATTTGAAAATCCTCTGAAGGGCCATTACCCTTCCATCCCTGCAGATACCCATTTATCAAAGTTCATAGATTCAATACCTCACAGTCTTCACGAGTTGGCTGAGAAAAGTTTGCCTTTTGCCCCCTTCCCGCCACCCCCCCCACACAACCCTCCCCCCCCACACACACACCCACACACACAGACACACCCACACACACACACACATCGGCGCTTACAGAAAATGTTCCGAATGTAAGTTTGCTTATAGGTAAGACTAAACTTTTTAAACTTAGTTTAGTTTTTAAAAGATTCCTTTAAATGTTTTAATATCATTAATGCGAATAAAGAAAATTGCAGTATAAGTTAAGTGTTGAAACATTGAAGGCATTTTTAATTGTTATTTTTAAATGTCAATATATTAAGAGAATTGAAAAATACTTTATGATCATATAACTTCAAGGTTATTTCGCGATATTTATTTATAAAACGCCTTTTAATATGTTCGACTGAAAAATAACATCGTAATAATTCCTTCATTAAACAATCGTAAAAGATTCTAAAACAAAAATATACCACTTTAGTTAATAAAAATAATTTCTACTATAAAATTCTACAACTACGGAATTTTGATTATATGAATATTTCAAGCTAAGAAAAAAGTATAGTATATACTTATTTTAACTATTTTATGCATAGAATATAATGTATAATATGTAACAGAAAATTTTTAAAAAAATCCGGGAATTGGTTATGCATGGAACTAACTATTAAACGATTTAAAAACCTTACTGCAATGTGCTAATTGAAAAAAATCAAACTCTTTGTGAACATATTTTTTTAAAAAATCTGTAAATTAATTAGTTTATTAGGTACAATTTAATTTAAATTTTTACTACCTACAGTTTACATTCACTTTATTACACAGAAAACAATTAGAGAAGCATAGGTTTAGACGGTTTATTAAAATATATTTTATAGATATATGAGTGTGAAGTACTTAAAATCTCAAAATCTTCAAATCTCAGTATGACAGTTTTATTAATTTTTTTTTTATACCGGAATCCAATTATAAATATTATTTTGTCGCTATATTACCTTTGTAAAAAGATCTCTGAAACTTAACATTCTGTTTAAAAAATGCAAATAAAAAGTAATTGTATTCGTCTATGTGCAGCATACATTTAATATAACTAACTGTTTACATAATCGTTTAAATTAAAATGCTCATGTAAAATCTTCGAAAAAAATATATATATCATCTCTGTGCAAACAGTTTAAAAAGTTAAAATAAAATATTTGAAAAGGAAATCTTCAGTTAAGAACATCGTGTTATTCTATTTTCTTTTTTATAGTAACATTTTATCTTTTCCACAAAATATTTTGATAATATTTTTCCATATAATAAATGCTTTAAGTTATTTTTTATAGAATAAAATATGTCTGTCTTAAAAAGATTGTATGGAGATTTTATTTTAGTCGCTATTGGAAATTCTTGGAACTTTTTTTTGCATTTAAAATGCATAAAATATAATAGGTTAAAAAGACTTTTACTTCTGAGTAGGGGAAAGGCGGGTAAAGGTATGCACCTAGAGGATATTTTATTTTAAAAATGAGAGATGAAAAGGTAGAGTCTCGAAAATATCCGTTTATAAACTATAGATTATTAAATTAGAAAGAGAGATACAAAAAATAAAACTCAGAACTTTATATAAAAAAAAGTGTATTACAAAATGTAAGAGAAAATACCAATTGCGTATTATAAAAAAATATGTATTGAAATATGTAAGAAAACATACCAAATACCTGGTCTTACTCAACTTCTTTAAAAAAGTATTACAAAATGTAAGAAAACATACGAAATACCTGCTCTTACTCAACTTCATAAAAAAAGTATTACAAAATGTAAGAAAAAATACCAAATGCCTACTGTTACCGACATAGCATGTCAGCGTACCTAGGATGAGAAGCTAAAAGGAACACACCCGAAAAATGTAACAGTAGTAGCATAAAAATGATCCATCATCATATGATTGCTTGGAGGTTGAACATATGCACAACTCCCAACTGCTACGATTTTTTGTTACCACTATTTCCGAATGGTAATCTTTGTCTTATTTAATCGCAGATATCTGTTATTTAATAAGGGTTTTATGTACAATGATGCTTACAATAATAAATATATATATATATATAAGGTTACTTTTAATTTGAAAGGTATTAATTATTTTCTTTTCATTAAATCTTACAACATTCAAATTTCATAATTCTATCATAGTAAATATTCTTTCTCTCGGTTCACTTTCATATTTATTGCAGAACTTTTCTTTTTTTATTCTGTTAATGCAGTAAGCTTGGTTTTCCAGTTTGTCATACTTGGGAATACCAGCTGAGTCAACAGACAAAAGCTTTTGGTGTTCCCACCAATACTGCTCTATAAATTTCATGCAAGATCCACTTAACGGGACAGCTCAATCTTTTAAAAAAATGGAGCGCTAAAAAGTATTTTATAGGAAAGTTTTATTAATTTATAACCGATTTCTGAAAATGAAATTCACTTACATTTTATCAAAATACCAAGAAATTGGTAATTTGGAATAAAAATTACGTAAAATTTAATACTTATTTTAATTAACACTCAATTCTACTAAATATGTGTATATTGATTTCTTTATAATCTTATGCTGTTCGGAATTTTGTGTATACAATAAAATAAAATTTTTGAAGAATTTTAAAGATGAAATGGAATATGCCAATTTTTGTCAAAAAGTTGAGACTGAGTTTTCTTTTAAAATCTTGTTTTTTCTTTTAAAATGTATGCATATTATACATTAATGTATATTTTAATTAAAATTTTATTTCGTTACATGGAAAAGGTTTTAGCAGTTAAGGGTTAAGATAACATATAGTAGTATTTTGCGTAGGCATCGAATTTTACTGAATATCTGCTCAAAATTATGATTTTTTTCAAATATAGCATGAAATATAAATATATTTATTCTCACGTTACTTCAGAATTCAACTATTGTTAGAAAATGTCAAACCAATAGTATTTCTGTCAAATAAAATATACAGGCATCTGTGCAAAAAAGGTGGCTAATGACAGCCGGTATGGAGGTTAAAACTTGGCGCAGAATTTAACGAGTTCGGCGGCAAAAATTTTTACGAAACATTTTTTGGAAAATTTTTAAATTGGAGATCCTACGACGCATAGGTGCCGCAATAGATATCATTTTCCAAAAAATTTAAGATTACGTCGTTTAAATTCACTTCCAAATATATTAAAATCAGGAATTTTCTGAATAGAAGTTTTCTTCTTATTTAATCGTTTATTTTCTGATATTCTACGTGATTCTGAGAATTTCTATCCAGAGAAATGGTGGCAAATAATCGTTGCAGGCGGCAGCTATGCACACAATGAGTACACTGCAAAAAAATTTTTTTGCATGTATTAATTATCGATATATTAAGTGAATCAATTTTAGATTTCGATGGATATGAAATTCATTAATGCAATATTTTTAGTAGTTCGAAAGTTTATTTATATGAAATTTTAATCAAGCAATCGTTGCATCAAAAGAAAAAAAAATGTACCAAAACATTTACGGTGAAATGAGTTTTTAAAACATTAAATTTGCATTCCGATCAATGCAATTTGTTTATATGAAATTCGGAAGACACATGCATCTTATCTTAAAGACATCTTAAAAATTAAAACATATAGTTTTTTAAAAAATGCTTAAAATGTTTCATTAACAAAACATTTGCATAGTGAAACCTTTTCCGTAAAATGGCAATTCCCCTTAACTTGTGAAACACTCTTTGTATTATAACATTTTGTATCATAGTAATGTTTTATTCCAAGTAATTGTATTTCGTATGTTACACTCTAAAATTCAATAATTTAAAAGAAATTTCTATATACTGAATGAAATATAAAATAGATTATTAGTATGATACAAAATGTTATAAATGCATAAATATGCTAGAAAAATTATCTACATATATTTTTAAACGTTTAAAAGATTCCTTAATAAAATATTTACATAGTTAAACTTATACCATTAACCGACAATATTCATTAATTTAAATAAGTGATTTAGTATTGTACAACTTTGTATCTGTTAATGTTCTATGGGGTGTCGAGTGTTTTATGTCATTTTGCAATATTTCAGTAGAAGTTATAGGTAGAAGCATAACATTCAGGTTAACAAATGCACTAAAAAGTAGCTAAATAGGTACTTCAGTGATTTTAGATATTAATCGACCGAGGAGGTTAAATAGGGGGGGGGGGAAGTTTTATGTAATTTTGCCATATCTCAGCAGAAGTTTTAAGTAGGAGCGTGAAATTCAGCATTACAAATCTACTAAAAAATAGTTAAACATGTATTTCAGCGATTTTAGAGCTAGCGAGTTTGTGGGCAACATCGCCTATGAACCCGATTATGGCAGATTAGACAAATAAGAGAACTGTTGCTGATTTATTATTATATATTTTGAATAACATTTTTGAAAGGAAAATTTTTCTGGTTTTAATATCCTATTTTATAAATTGTTTTTGCGCTTTTAGCGATCAGATTAAAATTTTTATACAAAATATAACACATTTCCTCCTTTCCAAAATACATTTTTGGAAGTAAAGATTTGCGATTTAAATACTGATCACCATATTTATGAGCTCGGGTATGCACAAGGCTTATTTATAGTAATTGCTGTATAATCAGTTTACAGGCGTGCAATCCAATGACCCTGTTAAACGTATTTCATTTTAACGATTTATGCACGCAAAATAACTGAACCACGTTATAGGGATCACTGCATTAACAATATATGGCTGAGAAATACACAGGATCCCGTTATTTTTATCGGGCGTGAAACCACAGTGCCCATTTGCAATGATCGCCATGTATCTTAGGCAATCCCATTTTTATTTATTTTATCTGAAAGCTCTCCGCCCACCCTAGATAATCACAAGCAGGGCCCAGCAGTACTTTATCAGGTGGCTCAAGAAAAAAAAATATTAATGTTGCGAAATATTTATTTACGTGCTTTTTGATATTTTTATTTATTATTTTCGTATAGTTTTAAAATAAAGTATTTTATTTATATTTCTCTGTTTGCATGGAAAATGCATTTTCTGGGCTCCAAGTGAAGTCAAGGCTGTACGCTGCAGAATGTATCTGGGTCCCACTCAGAAGCGACCGGTTAGACGGGCGAAAAACGGCTAGTATATATATAAAGTACTGTTTTATGATCATTCACCTTCAATTTTAAGCAATGGGTGAAAATACATGCAACAAATGTTTGTACCGTACACGCAGGGCCATTTTAACTAAGTTTAACTTAAATGCATTTTTAAAACTTTAGTTTTGACAAAATGTTAAGTTTTTATATTTATAAAGTTTAACTATCTTATTATATAATTTGGAACAAAATTTATAATGTTTAAAGAATTTTGGAAATAAAATTTACTTTTACAACAAACCTAAAATTTACATAAACCATGGAACCACTGAACGTTCAAAAACTCATGGAACGCAGGGTTATACAAGTATACGATATGAGTGAAATAGGAAATAACATGAACTTGGTGGAAAAGAAAATATATTTATTTAAACAGACTTAAAATTTTTTACATTAATTTTGTTCTATAAGTATAGAGAATTGAAAATGTCAAATGTAAAACTAAAGTAATTCTAAATAAGAAAGAAGTGGTGGTGTCATACACCCCTTTGAATTAAGAAAAATCGAAATTAAATTAATCGTTTTGACAATGAAAAACTATTAATTTAATCTAATTAAAAAAAAATCCTGTAAAATTAATTTCACAGAATTGACAATATCAACTCACCTCACCCACCGCAAACTAAATATGTTTCTGAACAAAAAAGGGGGGGGGGTGTCATAAATAATGAAGAAATAGGCAAACACACTTTGTTGTATATTAATGCACATTAATATTGAAAAAAAGCTTCATTGAGATATGCGACACCCTCTCTCGGCGTCTTTTACTGTTTCGTTGGTATTTTATAATAATTTTCTGAATCAGTAACTTCGTTCGATAAAGGATATACAATATCGAAAACTTCTGCATATTCATCAATCACATAGAATTTGCATGTTCCTATCCTTTTTAAATTTCGATAAAGTAGTTTTTAATTCAGTTTCCTCTTCTGTAACATTTGTCACTCCCGTATATTTCCCTGCACATCCCTTAAATAAATTTCAGATGATATTATAAACGTTTATTCTCAAGCAGTATATAGCAATTATTAAAAAAAAAAAAATCATAATTTACTTTTCCAGATCGAAAAACAAGGTTTAATATGTTAATTTGACTTCTCGATAAAATAAATATTTGTAGCTTGCAGAATAAAATACGTTAACAGTTTTTCAACCATGAAATTCAGAAACTGAAATACACACAACTTGCATGTATTATAGTATAACTTTATACAAAAAAAAGCAGTAAACTATTTCATTGCTTAAGAGCCTACGCTAGTCACGCGAAGAAACGCTTCAGCTAATGTTAAGTCTATGGGAAGGTTATCGCGCGATTTCTCACTCGCATTTTAATATTTTTAAATGATTCTTTTTGCATAGGATAGCTGAGGTCGATCTCTAACGTTGTTAGTTTTTACTTTTTCGATTTTAGTTCCAGTTTTTTTTATATAAGGGTAATTTCACTTTCAGAACCGGTTCCAAAATTGAAAATGTCCGCTTATAAAAAAAACCGTAACCCAAATCAAAAAAGCAAAAACTGACAACGTTAGAAATTGACCTCAGCTATCCTATGCAAAAAGAATCATTTAAAAATATTAAAATGCGAGCGAGAAATCGCGCGATAACCTTCCCATAGACTTAACATTAGCTGAAGCGTTTCTTCGCGTGACTAGCGTAGGCTCTTAAATTTAAATTCAGTTCACATTTGTTGTGCACCAGTCTTTTTCTCCAAGTCACCTTTACTTTAAAGACTCTGGTGTTTAATTTTTTTTTCAGATTTTCTTTTAAGCTTCTGTAGTTAAATTTCACTGAACTTATTTTAGGCACATATGGAGAAACATCAGCAATTTTCTTAAAATATTCTGAGTAAGCACTTAAATTTATATTTGATATAAATATAAACATGGATTTAATCTGGAAATAATTTAAATTTTCTATTAATCTTTTCACAATATGTTTGAAATCTTTAATTGTAGATCTTAATTTTTTACATCTTCTTTGAAACCAAATTTATCGCGGTTTTCTTTTTATTATACATATTTGTTGAATGCTGTTGAATGGTGATGTCTGGGATATTTGATATGTTGCATCATCCGTTGCTTACTTTGCAAAGTCTAATACAGCTGCCAACTCTTACGATTTTTTCTTACCAATGTTTAATAATGAATTTTGCCTTATTTAATAGCCGAAATATGCGATTAAATGAGGCATATATTGCTATAAAATTTTAGTGTTAACAAAAAAGGCGTAAAAGTTGCGTGTTCTTGTATTTAAGTTCAAATCTTGTATTTGCGTTCAAAGTGTTACGAGCCTACGCTCGTAACGCGAAGCCACTCGCAAGCTAATGTTCAACTAATGTCAACGCTTTTTTCAAATTTATCGCTTGCATTTCAATAATTTAAATGACAAGAATAAAGCCGATGTGATTTAAAACCAATTTTTCATGGCAGAAGACGGCGGTGACTGCAAAGTTGAAATTAATATCTGTCCACAAAGCAGGTGATTGTAGAACAAATCCATTCTGTGGCGATTACAATATGTTTTTAAGTTCCTAAAACAATTGCATTAAACAATGAAATTTAAGTTTCATTTTTGACTTTTGGCCGGGTTTTTTCGATTTTTGCCTACTGTAGGATGCAACGTTATGTCATCTTTTCAATCCTTCTAATTATTTTACTTTTCTGTTGGTATCCTTTTGTATCTATTTTGTTTGAGCTTTTGGTATTCTGGCGTGTATCATTTGCAAAAACAACAATGCTAAATCTGAATCTAAGATGTTTAAAGATGTTTTAATGAAACATTATTAAATTATATGGATTTTTAGAAAAAAAAATGTAAAGTACTTATAATTTTTGAAAAACATTTTAGGACTAATACTTTAATTGTTGTTTCCTTTTTAAATTTTGTTATTATTTATAGACGAGAAACCGCGGCTGAAATAATCTCTGTCATGAAACATTATCACAGTTATATATGAGAAAGATAATTATTTATTAGAAAGAGATATAGTATTACATAATATTTTTTGTTAATCGGTTTGCAAAAAACACATTAATTCTAAAGATATATATATTATTCGAATGATGTATTTACATGCTGTTAAACTAAAAAGCCTGTAATATATACGCTTATATATAAATAAATTGCTTAATTTAATATATATGTTTTTTTAAATAAAAAAGTAGAAGCGGAAGGCTGTTCATTTATTTATGAGTTTAATGTGTTGTCAATGTATTGAATTCCTTATAACATTCTCTGTTGCGGTTAAAACAATATTCTATTAACAATTTATTTTTTGTTTGTTCGCTACGAAAGACGTGTAAATTACTCAATTTTTAATATTGGATTAAAAATATTTTACTGATCAACCATCTGTTGGGATCAATTTGTATAATTTATAATTCGAAATGCGCTATTTTCGAAGCAAAAACTTTTTTCCCCTCCAGTTTTGTTTCTTCAAAAATTTTAATAATTGGATTCTCAATTTAAAATTGTTATTAAAACTAATAGCTTTAATTTGATTTCATATAAAATGAATTAATATTTAAAATATGTAAAATAAATTAATATTTAAATGAAATTTTCTACTATTGTATAACATTAAATGAGAAAATATTTGAATATAAAGCAGGGCTGGGGATTTTTCGAGAACCTGATTAAAGCATTGCAAACTGGGCCGTAGTACTGCCTGCCCCGCCCCTCTCGCCCCGATTTTAGGGGCCCCAAATTTGGTGTGTAATTTTCGTAACGCTAATATTTTAAATCTCTTTTGACATTGTACTGATTATAATTAATATTTTGCACTTTTAGAGGTAAAAGTATGTGAATATGTGTGTGTTGGGATTGAAAAATATGGGTATTTGATAAATAGATGTGTTCACTATTCGGGAATGTCTGTTATCGAGGTTTTACTTTCACAGCGAAGTGAAACCTCCATAACAGACACCTCTATTTAGCGAACAACTTTTTCATTACACGATGCATACATATTTACATACTTTTACTTCTGAAAAGCAGGCACCTCCGAATAGAGGGCAAATGCCGCTGCACAGAATTGTTCACTATTGAGAGGTTTTATTGTTTTTAGATTAAAAAAAATCAGTTTTATCTTACTGTAAAAGTTCAAAACATTGAATATAATCAGTACAAAGTCTAAAGAGATTTAACATATCAAATTTACGCAAATTGCACACAAAATTTGGGGGCCCCTAAAATGGTGTGTGTGTAGGGGGGGGGGTAGGCAGTGCCATGGTTCAGTGTGCCCATCCTGTTATTAAGTTCTGCTTCTGGAACAATCCTCAGCCCTGCCTTATATTCAAATATTTTCCCATTTATTAAGGATTCAATGTGGTCAAATACGGCTGCCTTTTAATGCTTAAAAAAATGTGGCCAGAAATGGCTGTATATTGCCGACAAGTCAGAGCACAAAAATTGCCACGATTCAGACGTTTCAAATGTCTGAAATTCAGACACAAATAAGCGTCTTAAAAATTAAGACACTTTAAAGTGTCTCTTTTTTGAACCATTCGTTTCAGACATTTCAGTTTACAGTGAATCTGCCTAAGTGCAACCTAAAGGACCCAACTAGTCATACCATCCCAAAGTTACAAACTATTAAGTTTAAAGTACTGGAAGCAAAACAACTTTAACCACTTCAACGGTCGCAGAGATAGGGAAACAGTGTTAGTGTTATTCGAGTTATCTTTTTATATTAGTTTGCTCTGAGCTGACTTCCAAATCATGAAGAAAAATCTTTGGCGAATGTGCAGTTAAAAAATATTTCATACAAGTGCTCATATTTCATGAAATATTTAATATATTTCTAATTATACTGTGTTTTTTCTACTATATTTTGTTAAATGTTCTGAAACTAGCGTTAAATTTGGTTAAAAACCCTTCATACTACGAACAAACAAACAAAAAAGCATGTTAAAATTTCTTGAAACTTTTTAAGTAATCGTTATATTTCTATCATTATATGTGCTATCCTTACATAAATGAACACAAATGTACAATATCACGTAATCATGTGCTACAGCAACAGATAATTTCGTGAATTTTTTACAGTGCTATTCCAAATGTTTTTTTTTTCTTCAATTTGTTGTTTTTTCCATAAATGTCCTCATGATCAAATTTTTATTAAAACATATGAGCTAAAACATATTTTTTATTTCCGAATTTCTAAAAGAATTTATCAAGTCGTTGTCTTAGATATTCAGTAAATCGTCTAAAATCAAAAGTGACCGGTGTTTTTTCGCTGTATAGTGTAGGATATGCCCTCAAAAGTTTTTTGTTTCAACCATTTAAGTCGTGACAACTAACATCAACGGACTGATGACAAAAAGTTTGGCCTCCAACAAATTTAGTATATTTTATGAATCTTTGTTTCAGATGAATATTAACCCCTTCGGGACCAAGGCCGTATATATGCGTCTTCAAAAGCTGCATGGAGCACATGTTTTTCGTACCAGTACTAAAAAAAGTAATATTTGCCTTATTTAATTGGGCATTTCCGTGATTAAATAAGTAAAGGTTATTTTTTTTAAATGTGTTACCAGCAGAATAAATACGTATATGGGAGGCTGGTCTCGAAAGGGTTAAGTGTCACCTACACCAGTGTTTCTCAAGCTATATTATCTCACGACAAACTTGAACACATGGTTAAAATTCAGTGGCACACTAAACATATAATGATGAAAAAACATCATAAAAATAGATTATTTTTAGGATTTATTTAATAACACAAACAAAATGTTCTATCACAGCCATTAGAGTAAAATATTTTGTTATAATTTGAAATGAAAACTTTTTTATTTAGAATATTTAAGCATCATGTAATTTTTGGATAGGATTAATCGTATACTTTATGAATAAATAAATAAGTACTTAGCCGGAATTTAGTTTGTTTCTTCTCTGTATAAAAGCTCGCTTTTTATAAATATGATGCTAAAAATGGAATTTTTTTTAAAATATTTGTAATTTACAATTTAGAAAAAAAACATGACAGAGCAATTACCGTTTTTAATTCTTTTCGTTGTAACTCTATGCCATTTCATTTTTGTGATAAGATCTCTTCTTCTGTAATATTTAAATTTTCTGATGCACATGCCTATGGAATTTAAGACTAAAACTATCTTTTAATACAGAGAAGTTGTATCAAGTGTTGATGAGTGAATGTGTTTGTCAAAGAATTTATATTATAAATCGAAAGTTTGTAAAATTTGTTCAATAAGATTTTTATTTGGGTCACACTTTTGCAAGTTAAAATATTTCTACACCATTTTCTATTGTAACTATTTTCCTTAGGGACAAATATTTTTTTTCTCCGGAAGTATTAAATTTATTTGAATATCTAAGTCCATTTTCATTATTTCTCTGCACACTTGTATTACTCTCGTTAAGAGTATTCAAACACTGAAACAATATTCAAAGAAGTCTGACTTTATTACTGTAAATATTATTACAAAATAAATTCCAGAGAAAATTAATAATGTTGTCAATTCGTAAAATGTTGATAGAACTTTGCTGAAACTTTTTATGGTACACTTGAATTCCTCTCACGGTCCTCTAGAGTATCGTGGCACACCGATTGAGAAACACTGACCTGTACTGAATTAATTTGTAGAAGTTAAGTTCGATTAAAATATCACTATTTTTATATGAAGATATTCGCACGCTTATAGGTGAAAGTAAAGTAAATTCAATGTCAAAAACAATTTTTGTCAATGTGCATTATTAAATAATATCTCGAAAATGTCCTACAAATCAATCCGTAAAAGAGAACCTCCTTTAATTTCGAAATAGTTTTTAAAAACATTTTTTTTAATTGTCCCATTCCTGTAAATTTAAAAAAGTTCTTATCCATTATAATTCTCGAATAGACGATCTTAAATTATTTTCTGAAACAAAAGCTTCTTGTGTGCATTAGTGGCTGCGTGTGATAATTGCTGAAGTGTTAACTTTGTGTTTTGCTGATTAAAAAAAAAAAAAAAGATAGCACTTTTATCACGTACCTCATTCTATATTTTATTCATAAGAATACATTTTGAGCCTGAATATTCATAATACTTGTACAAAGTATTTAATTGTGTTTTAAAAAATCTGTTCGCATTTGTTTTTCTTTTTTCTTTCTTTTTCTTCTTTTTTTCTACTTTTGTATGTTTAAAATGGTATTTCGCCCATGGAAATAAATTATTATTCAAATAGGAGTTATTGACATAAAAAAATTACTATTAAATTGGTTGAAACATGATGATTTGTTAGAAATAGCAGATATAATTTTTATTAGAAATCGGAACAAAACAATGCAAAAGTAACTTAATGGGTTACAAATATGACAAAAGTTTAATTGAAAAAGATCTTATGGCTCATTCCTTGTGTCAAATCAACGAATGAAATGATATTTTTGTACATTGACATCTAAGATTTATGGACAATTTTGTGTTTATAGCTTGTACCCATCGAGGAAATACAATCCAATTCTGTATTTATTTATTTATTTTTTATTTATTTATTTTTTTTTTGTCTCAGCAGTTTTTTCTCCTTACAAAATTTTAAAAATGGCAAAAACTGCCAAATTTCTCACTACTGCCGTGCAGAAATTTGTAAATATCCTGTAACGAATAATTCTACAAAAGTCCCTTTATGTCTCAATTTAAATCTATTTTATGACGTTTAACATATGATTTAACTCGAGAATCCATTTATATACTAGCCAGCCTTCGACCGTCAAGTTGGTCGCTACCGTGTGGGGCCCAGATGCCTTCTGAAGCGTATAACACGGACTTCACTTGGGGCCAAGAAACTGCATTCTATTTGAAAATAAAGTATAAATAAAATATTTAATTTTAAACTATACGAAAATAATTAATAAGAATATCAATAAATCGCGTAAATAAATATTTCGCGACATAAATAATTTTTTTTTTCACAATCCCCCTGATAAAGACCCGTTCGGCCCTGACCGTGATTATCTAGGGGAAAGAGAGTCCTTTCAGATAAAATAAACAAAAATGGGGTAGCCTCAGATACATGGCGATTGTTGTAATTGAGCACTGTGATTTCACGCCCATAAATTGTTAAATACGGTGATCAAACTAACGGGGCTCTGTGTGCTTCTCAGCCATATGTCGTTAATACAGCGATCTCTATAACGGGCTCCTGTGAATTTTGCGTGCATAAATCATAAAAATGACAACCATTTTAACAGCCCTGTGAGTTTTACGCCTATAAACTAATTATACGGCAATCACTATAACAAAGCCTTGTGCTTACGCGGGCCCATAAATATGGCGATCAGTATTTAAAGCGCAAATCTTTACTTCCAAAAATGTATTTTAAGAAGAGGAGAAAATGTACTATATTTTGTATAAAAATTTTAATCCGGTCGCTAAAGAAGAAAAGCGCTAAAACAATTTACAAAATATGAAATAAAAATAAAATTCTTGGAAAAATGTCACGTAAAATATATAATAAAAAATCAGCAATAGTTGTCTTAATAGTTACGGTTTATTATCCAAGAAATTTATAACATTGTTTTTCTCTGTTCAGTTTGTTGTCTTAATAGTTACGGTTTATTATCCAAGAAATTTATAACATTGTTTTTCTCTGTTCAGTTTGTTTTTCATTTTGACATTTGCTTATTATTTAGTTTTTATTTGTGTTTCTTATGATATATTTATATATTTATTTTATAGAAATGTGAAAATTATTTAAACGTAAAATTATTCAATATTTTTCATTTTGTCACGTTTTCATAATTATTTATGCTCATTTCTCTCTTTTCTTACGCACAACAAACACGTTTTATATTTTTTGAAAAATATTTTCTTTTAGGAAAAATCAATTGCATTTATAATTCTCTTATGGGGTTCATTATCCTCAGTCGTTTTGTTAGAAATATTACACAAAATGTAATAATTTTTAATTGAAAAAAGTTTTTGAAATTATTGTAGATTTTTATTTATGTTGAAGTATAGAATCTTGTCTTTGCCAATGATAAAATTTTAAATTGCGAACATTATGGCTGTAAATCATTAACTAAAAAAAAAGTCCTGTATAATATGAATGTAAGGAAATCTTTTTTTTATTTGAAGAATACAAGTGTATTTCTTTGCACGGAAATTTGTAATATGTAAATTTCTATATTGACGAACACGTGAAGTTTGGATTTTTTTTAAACCAGTGCACAACTAGAAATGAAGGCATATTTTACACTGACTTTACATAAATTTTATTATTACGTCTCACTGAAATATTTTTAAATTTTAATTAACTAAACAATCCAAATTTGTATAGTAGTTAATCATAACATTTTTCTCATGTTAAGAAAATAAAGTTAGAGTAACAACGATTTCTCCAAAAATATTTTTAATTTATAAAATAGGACTTAAGTACTATTTTTAATATTATAAAATGCTTTAATCGTGCTCGTGTGTATGAGTGAGTTTTTGAGTATGCATATTATACATGCACATGCATAGGTGTACTAAATTACATAAAAAATGTTGCTTATTATTAGGAATTTATACATATAAAATTTGAGTTTTGTCTGTCATTTTTAGAAGAAAAAAAAAAACTATTTCTACGCTTTTTTGACTATTTAGACAGCGTATAGTCAAAAATCACATTAAAAAAATTGTCCGTCTGTTTGTCTGGAACAGGCTCAGAAACGTTTGCTTAACAAACAAACTTATCAAAGGCAGATAGAGAATGTTTTGGCTACAATTTGAAGTATGTAACCTACTGATATCTGAAATAATTTTTGAGAAAACAGGGAGAATAAATTAATCAATCGACGAATCTTTCATTACTCAAAAACTCCAGAACTAATTGATAAATTTTAAAGTAGCTTACGGTGATTGAAAGACTTAATTAAGATTCATAAATGATAATAATCACATTTTTAGTTTGACATACATTTTAATTTAAAACCTAAATTGTATGTAAAAGTAGACAATATTCCATAATCAAATCCAAAGCCAGTGTTTGCATCAGTGATAAGCAAACAAATGATAACCTAGGATAACCATCATATGTTTGCTACAGAAAAAAAACAAATCTTGTTACAAAAATGCAATTAATTTTGAGCCAAACTATGCTATCTAAATTATGCCATTTGCCTGTGGACTCAATTAAGGAGGATCTATAAATGTAAATTTATGTCGATCCGACTTTTTGCTTACAACTTTTCAATTCCATAACTGTTTAAGTAAGCATAAATAGCTAATATTTAGTTATTATCTCTACAGTCCATGTTAAGCCTGGAAATGATCACCTAAGATACCATGAAATTTTTGCCTCATAAAAAAACAGCTGGTTTCAACAATATTTTTAATTTTACGCCAAACACCACTCTATGCAATATGCCAATCGGTAGTGGACATGATTATGGAAGATCTATAAATGACTATAATTTTATTAGTCCAGTGTTTAACTTACAACTTTTTCATTTTAATTTGAAAACTGAAAGAACAAATATAAAAAACTAATGTTCCGTAATCATGTTTACAGCCAATGTTAGTGTCACTGATAAGCACTGAAGTGATCAGCAAGAATAACTTGAGAAATGAAAATATATCGCGCTGATCAGAATTTATTGTATGAAAAATCTGACGGTGTGTTTGTATTTCACAAATACACCTACCAGAATAGCGATCGATGTGTGATGAAAATAACATCCCTTATTTGTATGGGTCCGAGAATGCCATACTAACTCTTTAAATGTCGAATTTTTAAATTATTTTTTTAGATTTTGTTTGTAATTTTCAAGGACTTTTTGAAATGATGGCAACAAAATTACTCCATTGTCGGTTAAAAAAAGAAAATAAGAAAATAATATTGTTATACTTTCTTATTGCCACTCACTAAAATAGAAACAAACTATTTTTTTTTCAATTTGAATAAATGGTATATCACGAATGTCGTCTGCTACCCGGTCTGTCGAACATACATAATTTTGTTTCGTTTCTACAAATAAATTTAATTACTTTTTGTTTACTTTCCCTTTAAAACTATACAAAGTTTGTGTACCAATTCCCCTGCCAGATGTCATTTGCAAAGTAGCTGTATATGTTTTTTAAGATTCTTCTGCAGGAATTTTAATGTGGGATGATTTACTGGATGAAAAGCCATCATATTTAATATGAATCATGTATTTTAACTCTTAAAACTTAAATAATTTTGGGTGCATAAAACTTCGGAATTTTTGAAAGGACGATTTTTTTTTATTTTTACAAATATTGTTCATTTTGAAAATAACCTGATTAAAATCGCACAGCAAGCAACGTTTTACTATACTTTAGAGAACCATTATAAGGGGAAATTGACATACCCTCAAATATAAAGGAGACATTTTTAATAGATTTTTTAAAATTATTATTTACAAAATTTATAGCAATTTCATTTTTCTAGATGGCTTTCTTTAGCATCTACACACTTTCTTCAACATATTGGGATGCTATTATTTTTTTTAATGCTTGTATAATAAAAAGAGCTAGAACATGTTTGAATCATACTGCACAAAAATTCATTTACTTCTTCACCTGATGAAAATCTTTCGTTATCTAACGCTTTTTTAAGAGGGTCCAAATAAATGTTGGATATATAATAAATGAGAAGGCAAGTTCGGACTATACGGGAAGTGATTGAGAAATTTAACGTGACATGTTTGTTTCGTTACACCTGTTGTTTGAATTATTGCATTGTGCCGGACCATTCGGAAGAGAATAGAAGGTGTTTAAGACCAACGTGCCACTTTCTTCATAAAACTTTATATATATTCTCCATAAATTAACCTTAAGTATTACTGCATTATATGTTCGTCATTCACGAAGAAATTTGATGTACAAGGTACCCTCTAAAACTATTAGTGAGAACTTTGTCAGATTTTGCTTCAGGGGAGATGCTTCGCTTTTTATGTGAATTTCTATACTAAATCGCATTGTTTCACATTTTTAATCGACTTGTGACATTTACGTACATCAATAATGTGTCATTTCTAAAGTGTACATGTGCCAAATTTCAATATGTTTAACATTTTAATTTGTTTAAAGTTTTTAACTACATTTTGTGTAAGCGCACTAGGTACTTTGTGTTTATTCATAATGCTAGCGACTAAATAAAAGAAAACTAAAACGGTGCCAAATAAATATTAAGATCGTAAACATCTTATCATAATTGCCATGAAAATAAGAATAAAAAATTTCTATTGATGTTAAAAAGTCTTTTTATTTGATTCACCTTCGTATATTTGATTTTGATTTACAAAGTTAGATTTTGATCATTATAAGTATTTATTTATGACTTACTAGAAAACAGTTAACTTTGTTAGACATGTTCAACTGACACATAGAAATCTATGCAAATCCTTTTTTTTAAAATTACTTTTCAGCAAGAGGTATTTTATTAAAAGCTATAAGCTGAATACATTAAGAAAACCTTTCTTATTAAATCAAAGCGATTTCAGAGATTTTTATTTCCCAACATATATTTTTTATTATTCACTCAATTATCCGTATTTCTACATATTTAGATTTAGTGACACATTATTCCAAAAACTCGGAGATTCAGTCTATTCACTAAATCTCGCATCAGGCTCCAAGAATGCAAATGGTACAAGTCCATGGCAATTGGCTTTTATGTAAAGTAGTTTCTCGTTATACCGCACACGTCTGAAGAAAAAGAAATTACTTCGTCATAACTTAGGAGTTGGACGATTAAGTAAAGTGTTACATTACAAGTAACATGCTTTATATTTGTATCCAAACCGTTACTTTATACGTTTGTTACTATTTTCCTTAATAAAATTAACGTTAGAGAATCGCACAACACACATATATAAAGTTACTTTAAAAGTAGATTGATGTCGAACTTTTGTCAAGAGATACGAAAGAAAGAGTGGTATATCCGAATAAGTGATATCAGGAAGTATTTAGATGTAAAGAGAAAGACATCTAGTGATTGGTTCATTGGACTAGTAAAATTACGTCATTAAATTTTAACTAAAACAGCTATGAAGATATTCATATTGATATAAAAGAAAATACATTAAACATTTTCAAAGAAATTTTTCATTTTCTGATTTGGACCACTTGTATTCTGAGCACTTCATATACATTTCTAAAATGTCATGTGTAATATTGAACCAAGTGTAAATTCATGCCAACAAACGTGTCTCATTGGGTACTAGATAACATTTCCAAAGCAGTACCGCCGTAGATTCTAACTTGTCTTAATAAAAATGGATTTCATAACAAGTTTTATTTAATGGGACTTTAACATTATAACGCACGGAAACTTTACTCAATCTTTATAAAAACATTTTGCACCGGAAATTTTATTTAAAATTTTTAAACTTACTTATTTAACCTATTTCTGTGTGGTTTTTATTTAACATATTTTATGAAGAAATTTCTAGTTCGAATCGTCATAGTAATTTTATCGAAGTCGAATCGATTTCTGCTGGGCGTTGTAGTTTTAACCCATTAACGACGATTGGTAAGTTAATTGCTACTTAAAGATCACGGAACCTTTTAAATTTGAAAACAAGTATTTTATTACGGAAGATTTCCCCTTGTCTAGTGTAAAATTTTGAGCGACTAAATAAGTCAAAATTAAGTCATATGGAAAAACTGGTGTCAATTGTTTTCGAATAATTAAAAGAAGTGTAAACGGGTAATCTTGATTATATCTTGAAAATGGCGCCGTATATGAGCGCTGAAACATATTTGTGCTCCTCTTTGTATCACTTAAGCCTTTTATCCATATTTTAATTATAATTAGTGATCTTATTATGTGATTATGTAATCTGAGCTCTTTTTATGTGATCAAGGGGTAGTTTGATCTTTAAAGTCAATTTCTCAAAACGGCGATTTTGGTCATGGCGCGTACAATTTTTGAAAAATGGTTGGTTAGAATTTCATGAAATTTTGATTGATTGTATTGACCATACAGGTGTACAAAATAACCTATTATGTTTCTCAAGTAACAAGTTTAGAATTCTTGACTACTTTTGCATAAAATAAAAAAAACTCAATATTTCGAATTTCTCTGAAAAATGTTTTTTCTCAGGATCTACACATTTTATTTTTTTCATCGTGGGTCATTTTGAGAATACAATATATTTGTACTCATTAAAAAAAAGTTGGCAAGTTTTAGTAATTAGAATGTGAAAAATCATGCGCGCAATACATCCAAGAATAATTCTTTCGTAAAAAGTGTATTATATTTTAAAATAAATTTAAAAGCTTTATATGAGCGTATACATTTCTAGAGAATTCTAATGTATAAAATAAACCTTTATTAATATGTGTTTTAAATTTTATAATTCAAAGTAAATTAGTTACGAAGATACTGTAATTCTTATAGAGGATTCTTAAGATAATAGAAGATAAAAGAGGATTCTTAATTATATAGATTATCTTATATATCTTTTTATGTATTTTGTGAGTTCAAAGGTTACCTGATCCCTTAAAATTATAAGAGAAGGATGAAATACTTCTGAAAATCACTTAATCGCAAAAATGTTTTTATTTTGTGATTAAGTGAAAAAGTTTAAGGCTGATGTGCATTTTCGGTTGTTAAATGTATTTTGAAACATATTTCCAATAGTATATTAACAGAAAAAGAAATTTTAAATTAAATTTTTATTTAAATTACTTATATTAAAAATATAATAGATAAGGGATTGGTGGGTAATAAAAATACTTACTTTGATTTAATGCTTCAAACCCTTGTGCTAGCTCTTGAAGAATGTTGTTGAGCAAAACACAAGAAGATTTCTTTACTCTACTCCTATACAGCCTATCCTAGATCTATATGATGCATGTGCTGTCATATACTGAGTAAATAGGATGCGAGGAAATGATGTCAAGTACTATATTGAGAACAACAAAAAGTGTCCTAATTTTCTTCATTGCATAAAATATAAATGGCTAATATCATGCGTGAATGTAGTGTAAGTCACATAGACGCAAACGTTTACTGTTCTTGGCCACCGGTATTTTTTTTTTTTTAATTCTTCAGTATATTTCATTTTACATATGAGATTTAGCAAGTCATTTTTTCTTTTATTATAATACCGGTTGTCAAACACCGCAGCCATTTACATCTTTGTGACTGACACTACATCCTCGCGTGGAATTAGCCAAATATAATTAAGTGCTTAAATACATATTTAAGCATCTTTTTAATGGATCTTATTAAAAAAAAGTTATAAATATGCATGCTATAATGGCAGAGAAACCACTTTATTCCGTATATGTTTGAATGGGGATACAGTGAGGTAATGATATTTGCATTAAAAATTTTTTTTTTAATGTTATATTTCAATTTCTATAAGCAAATAATCACAGTTTATATCTATAATTGATTAAGAGTCATAGTTTAAATCACCCTTACTTTCTGTAATTTTAAAAATGCCTTCAAGATCCATGGGATATGATATTCCCACTTTTCTGAGATTATCCCATTTCGTGAATGTGAATTGATAGAATTCTGCTTATTTAATGCTGTATTTTAATGGAATGATAGTTATCATTAAAATGGAATCGATTTTAAACAACTTTCTTTTATCAAGTGATTCGGTGCCGTGTGCCGATCAAATCATGCTTGTTTTGTGTAACTATGATTTTTGCCGACGCATGTTTATACATGTAGGTGCAGCACGGGCAAACTTTTAATTGAAAAATACGTAGCAATGTTTTTCTTTCTTCAATCCGACATCATGCACGTAAATATTTAAAAGTTTCTACTTTCACACGTATTAATAGTTGAAAGTTTCTTTTTTCTTCGCGTATCGTTTGAATTATGTATATTATTGCCATTACTGAGAAAACTGTTTCATAATTCAAAGTGCATGAAAACATTGGAAGTGTTGTTAAAAACCATTAAATTCTGATATGCAACATGTCATATAAATTTACGTTGATCAGTTTCCTTATTTATTCAAGTTATTTGTATATTTTATTTATTACTAAAAGAGCCTATTTCCCAGGGTTCGCATAGTTCTACCAAAAATTTGTAACAGTTGTTCCTCCTTACATAACTGCAGAAAAATATTGTAAATTCTGTGAATAAACGAAGCGGCTACGATTTCTGTGTTTGAAAAATTAAATAGAAATTTTCTTATCATTAATAGTCAAGCCAGACTCCTTGGAAAATGCAAATAGTGTGCGAACCTTGATTTTCTTCTACTGCGCTCCTGTATCTTCTGTTTATTGACTGATAACTTTTCGTTTCCTGATACAGATGGCGTCACTGTAAAATTATGAAGCGAGAAAGAGTGAAAGAGAATCGAGCGAAAAGTTTTCCGTTGCAGTTACTTTGTAAATTATTAAATCAATCTCAACCAAGAGAGTGAAGACAAAACCTGTGTCCGGATTTTAGCTATTCCAAATTTTCGGTGCTGTGATTCGCAAAACTTTTTATGTAGTAAATTTTTAAGCAAAGTCATCTAATATCAGTTATTATATTAGATATTTTTAGATTTGATGCCTGCTTTCAGAAAAAGAAGAAATAGTAAACAATTAAAAACAAACTCCAAATTAATTAAATTATAGTTATTTTTTATAATTTAGTTCTTGTAAACCTTTTAGCATGAGCTAGTAGTTGGGGGGGGGGGGGAGCCATTTTGAGCAATTTCCTTTCGCATTTCTTTTTCGCAATTCTTTTTCACGGCAAGGTATAAGCGTGTTTCAAAACTCTTTGTCTTCATTGTTGTTCAAATTATGAACAATAATTCGGTTTCGGATTGGAGCGAGGCACCTTGCATTTATTACTGAATAAATGAATTACAACCTAAAATTTCTTTGACAATTTATTTTATTTTAATGCGCTCTACGATATTTTAAAGTTTGTAACCATGGTATTGAGACATCCATTATATTATGACCATTAGAATAGATAGCAGGTCCGAACTGTTTCAAGATACTTTTGAATTTGTACCTACACTAGCAAAATTATTATCTATTTCTCTAGCTTCTGAAAGAACTTTCGGAAATTAAGATGAAAAGAAAAGTAACTAGTATATTAATGTGGAGAATTGTGGAGAATTCTTGTGGAGAATTAGGCTCATCTGATGCATATAATTTCACGAAATTTTCAAATGCAACATATCTTGAAAATGAGAAAAAAGTTTGTCAAATATAATTTAAAAATTATTAAAAAATATATCAGTGCTGTAATTAAATTAACTTCTAAACAAACATACCTAAAAAACACTTTTGCCAATTTTGAGAAGACATATAACCCGTGAACTCTACACTAGTGCGTATTCGCCCCCACCAAAATCTCAAATATCAGCGTTATTTGAATTCATGTTTCGTTAATTTGCATTTTTGATTAGCAAAATTAAATTTTTGATAAAAATAAATATCACAATTCGATTTTTTAAATTTTGTGTAGGATTCATGGGTTATATTTCATTATCTCTATATAGCCAACAAAGTTATATGCTACGCAGTTGAAGTTACGGAATCCCAAATCGCACTAATATGGAATGTGCAAATGCTGAATCTGTTGAGTTAGTAATAAATTGATTATTGAAAAATGGGTCAGAGACACAAAATTTTCCGTTACTAAAAGTGGAAGATTACACGTACATTTTGCGTTTCAGGGAAATTTTAGAAAAAAAATCTATTAATTATACAAATAATATAACTACACTTTTTACAAAAATAAATGAGCAAATAAAATAATAAAATCTATTTAAGAGGTTTTTGTTTATATTGAAATCATAATCATTTCAAAATATCGGAAAAAATATGTTTATTCTTATTTGAAACATGACATATGTATAAAAATTCTCATTTGAGACAGTGCATAGTTTTTCCTTTGGTTTGTATAATTTGCCATTAGGTCTTTGCCTTGATCACATTCGAATTTGACATTTCTTTTTATTAATTGTAAAATTCGATCGAGAAAAATCTTTTTTTTTAATTATTTGTTTAAGCTGAATACAGAAAATTTCGTTTTAAGAGTACTCCTGCTTGATATAATACGACAACTTCACCCATCGTTTGAAATTTTTTCATATGGTGGTCTGAGCCTAGATCTCTTTTAAAATGGTCGTATTTTTTATTCATACACGTCTTTCGGATTTGAAAGAAAAATCATAAAAAAAAAATCCTATTTGTTTAAGCGAATAGCGAAAATGTTCTCTTTTAAGAAATTGTCATGCTTGGTAAAATATGCCAGCTTCATCCATTTTTTCACATAATATTTTATATGATGATCTCTGCTTAAATCTCTTTGAATTTCGTTTTTTTTCTTTCTTCTTTCTTTCTTTGAGTTTTGTAATAGTATTTAAAATAAAAGCTTTTCCTTTATTCGCTTAAACTCAATACAGAAAATTCTCTGTAATGCTTTCTCATGTTTAAATAAATAAGTCAGTGTCAGCTAGCGTTTGTGTAAATTTTGGCATGATGATCTGTGTTTGGAGCTCTGTCGAATTTGAAATTTTTTAAATCAATTATTTCTTTGAGTTTAGAAAATACGTTTCCTAAAATGAAATATTTTTAAAAATTATAAGCGAAATACTTTAAATAAATTCTTTTTGTTTTGCTTATTTAGAAATTATATTTTTTGTATTGTTTTACTACATAAAAATTCTGATTTTCAATTAAACAAGCTAAAAACTCAATTGTGTACACGCATATTTTATTTTATTTATTTATTACGACAAGGCGCTTATTTGAATCTCCTTACATACAAAATTGAGAAAAAAAACATGTTAAACCTAGTTGGGGATTTTTCATAAAATAAAATTTAAACAAACTGAATTACAAATGCTTTCGTTGACAAAAGTCGAGAAAGTTCGAAAAATCGGAACATTCCACAAACGTCTTTGGGGACATCTGAGCTATTGAAAGAACATATCTGTTGCCACAGCAAAATTCTTCTCTATACTACTTGGGAAAAGGCATTTTCTAGGACCATATGAAACATTTGCGAATTTTAGCGGTAGGCTAAAACCGGGTACTAATCAGAAATTAAGATTTTACACTTCCAGTAAAAAAAAAAAAAAACTGTATTGTAATAAATTTTGAGTCAAAATTTTCAGTCTGATAAGGGTAAGCACATGAGGAGTGCAGCGGATACGAGAAGTAAAAACTGAGAAAGCCATTACATGAGAACCTTAAAAATTGCTTGAAAACCTGAAAAAATGTTACTGGAAATAATATACTTTTCTAGTAAACTAAATAAATTTTGAGTCAAAATTTAAGACGTACATACATTTTTTTTAAGTCAGTAACATTTTTTCAGGTTTTCAAGCAATTTTTAATATTCTCATGTAATGAATTGAATTGAAGTGAAAATGTCAAATGAAGTCAAAATGAAGAGAAGAGACCAACTCTCCGATCGGAGGTGAATTGAAGTGAAGAGAGGAGGAGAGATTCAGTGGTGGTTTCTGTTATGAGTAGGATGTCGGTAGTTCATTGGAGTAAATTTTGTTTTTGTTTTAAGAAGTAATATGAATGGTTTTATGGAATGGTTTCAGCAAAATTCTTCTCTATACTACTTGGGAAAAGACATTTTCTGGGACCATCTGAAACATTTGCGAATTTTAGCGGTAGACTAAAACCGGGTACTAATCAGAAATTAAGATTTTACACTTCCAGTAAAAAAAAAAAAAACTGTATTGTAATAAATTTTGAGTCAAAATTTTCAGTCTGATAAGGGTAAGCACATGAGGAGTGCAGCGGATACGAGAAGTAAAAACTGAGAAAGCCATTACATGAGAACCTTAAAAATTGCTTGAAAACCTGAAAAAATGTTACTGGAAAAAATATACTTTTCTAGTAAACTAAATAAATTTTGAGTCAAAATTTAAGACGTACATACATTTTTTTTTAAGTCAGTAACATTTTTTCAGGTTTTCAAGCAATTTTTAATATTCTCATGTAATGAATTGAATTGAAGTGAAAATGTCAAATGAAGTCAAAATGAAGAGAAGAGACCAACTCTCCGATCGGAGGTGAATTGAAGTGAAGAGAGGAGGAGAGATTCAGTGGTGGTTTCTGTTATGAGTAGGATGTCGGTAGTTCATTGGAGTAAATTTTGTTTTTGTTTTAAGAAGTAATATGAATGGTTTTATGGAATGGTTTCAGCAAAATTCTTCTCTATACTACTTGGGAAAAGACATTTTCTGGGACCATCTGAAACATTTGCGAATTTTAGCGGTAGACTAAAACCGGGTACTAATCAGGAATTAAGTTTTTACACTTCCAGTAACAAAAAACTTTATTGTAATAAATTTTGAGTCAAACTTTAAAACATATATACATTTTTTTTTAAGTCAGTAACATTTTTTCAGGTTTTCAAGCAATTTTTAATGTTTTCATGTAATGGCTGTCTCAGTTTTTACTTCTCGTATTCGCTACACTCCTCATGTGCTTATACCCTGTTCACATCGGACATTTAAGATATCTGAGACCGCCATTTTTGAGGTGGTACCTCCCCGGAATTGAATACCTGTCCACACCGCCAAACGCATTTAAGATAACTCACTCAACATCACCGTGTCCAGTGCGCATGCGCATATGTTAAAAGCAAACTCAACAGCCAATCGGCCTCCAGAGCCAATCAGAGTGAGCGGTACTGACTGTATCTAGCCATGGAAAGTTCGAACTCACTAAGTGAGTTTCTGGAACTCACTCAGTGAGTTCAGCGGTCTAAGATAACTTAACTATCCGATCTGAACGTAGTATTACCCTTATCAGACTGAACACTGCATCCATCCATCACCACCCGTTGAGTGAAGAAACAATTCATTGTAGAATTCAATGCAGAAACATGGGCACCCGGTTTTGCCCCAACAGACGACCAAAAATCTACATGGTCGTTCTCCTGGATAACTGAACGTACACACTTCTGCTTGGCGTCAAAATATCATGTGAAAGCTATAGAAAACAGTGGTTTACTTACCTACTGCATCGATCCATCACGCTGGATTTATCTAACAAGCAGAAACGACGGCGAAAAATTAAAACTTTTGAGGCGACTTTCTTTCCAATAGCACTGCACGGACGGACACAGAGATTAACTCACTTCAAAATCTGATGGTATACTGCTAGGGGGATACAAAGGGATGTAGTTAAAACGGGTGCTGGCAACAGGGCAGCACCCATCAGTGATAAAAAAGATTATCCGATTTGACCCGCCTCTCCCCTACATTGTGTCTTTAAAATAATTATTGTAACATATTTAATTTATTTTACAAGGATACGTCAAAAGAATTAATATATACTAGTCTACTGTGCGTGAAATATTGGCATCAATGGTATTTAAAATGTATATGGAAAGCAATAAAGAGTTTTTAATATATGTATATATATATTTAAACCACAAAAGCACTCTGCTGTGCCAAATCACTCTCACTAAAATGCACCAACTGGTGTGCAACAAGGTAAGAAACAATTCCTTGATGTCGTTTTTTTTTTTTTTTTGCCTTAAAAAATTCTTGTTTAAATTTTTTTTTACAGTAAAAAGAAAAAAAATAGCAACACAAATAACTAGAGAATTAATATCAATGCATCTATCAATAAAGAATAATATATTGTAAGGCAAATTTACAACAAATACAACCCAAAATATTATTTTTTCAAAGTGCACGCTATCCCCCCCCCCCCAAAAAAAAAGGCTAAATTTTTATTTTGTGATAGTGCAAGATAACTGAGATTCTTTAAAATAGTACATAAAGTGATAAAAATTGAAAAGAAAATTAAATTAAAATGTTTATGTAAACGATTTATATTCGCTACTGTTTGTGAAGACAATATAAAAGTATCCCCTTCCCCCGCCCCCCAAAAACAATAATTTTGTACGCTCTCAACATTTTTTCATCTTATAACTTGCATTTTTTAAATGTTGAAAATTGAATTTTATATTATTATTTTCCATATTTTTTTTTACACTAAACATTTTATAAAAATTAAATGTTGTCTTTAATTAATCAGTGACACCTGTTGATTTTAAACTGTTGCGTTCTTTAGTTTTACATTGATTTTCAGTTTTAAAAAAATCGAACGAAAAATACAAGGTTACATTGAAAATTTGACATTGTGAACGTCACAAAATAGACAGACACAAACAGACACAATTGACAGACACAAACAGAAAATTAAGAATTGTGGCATCTTATTTTACTAATTTTAGGATTATAAATACAACAATTTATTTCTTGTTTGGCCTCTGCATGATTTTCTGTGTTTCAAGAGAGTTTTTTTTTCCTTTGTACAAATAATAATTCATGTAAATCGGTTTAAGATTTTAACAAATGTGCAGTTTTATAGCACGTATAACGCGAGTTTTGAATCCTTATTTTCTGTGTACTTCGTTGAAACATAATAGTACATTATTCATATTTTTGATGAATAATATACGTTCTATAATTATTTTTAAAAAAATGTTTTGCATAGCTCTTCGAAATCCGTTAATTATAATAATTTCATTATGCATATGCCAGTGCCTTTTAAAATTGTTAAATTCTTTAATATTTAAATTTTGGGGGTTTCAGATTTATTTAACTTTACTATATTATTTCTAGTTGAATTTTAAACGTTTTAAAATATGTATGAAGTTTTGCTAGGAGTTTATATTTGTCAGTAAATTCTCTTTGGCAAATTTTAATGCGAAATATATAAAATTACAGTGATTTTATCAATAAAAAATTTCTACAATTACATGAATGCATGAAAAGTAAATAAATAATCCTTTTCTCAAATCCCATTTTCTCTTTACTTTTTGTGAAGTCACATAATAATTGAAAAATGGGAATGTAAATGCGCATTAACAGCTATAGATCTAATCAATGCGTGTCATGTTAAATTCATCTTATTCAATCTTTTTTTTATTGTAGTAAATGAGATGTGTCTGAAATTTTTTTCGCGGAATAAAACGCTTGTGTGGTTTTCCATAGTACAATTTCACCCTATAAAGAAAACTCCTACCAGCATCGGAAGTTATCTGGTCTTGAACCGATATCAGTCTGCACTTAGCTGCTTTAAGAGCCCTATTGTGCAAAATAATTTCTTTCGAAATTGGCAGATCTTGTCTACTTCTGAATAAAAATGCGTACGGTCATCACTTCGCACCCTGTTTTGTCATATAATCCCGGCCGCATGATAATCTGTAGAGGTCCTGGAGTAATGATTATACGCATATCCGGTTCCTTTTGAAATCAAAATAGACTTATTACTTTTTTTTTTTTATTTCTATGAAACCTCAATAACTCGACACCCCGGGAGATCAGAAAACATGTCATCTCAAATGTGCCAAAGTAATGAAAAACAGTACATATTTTTCACTTTAAAAAATGTTAAGTCCTTTATCTGTTATATTAACACTCTTAAATATGTTTAAAAATAAATATTTATCATTAAATCCGTAGTATAGAAGCATTAATAAATAACTAAAAAATGGCATTTAATTCCATTTAGTTTGAAGGAGTTGTATAACATCATTAAAATTGAAAGTATGTCATGAAAATAATAAATATCGAGCTATCCCGTATCGATTAATCACTGTATTTTAGATTTAGTGTAAGAATAAGTGTTTCAAGTTAGTCTTTAATTCATTATTTTTTCTCCTTTTTCTTATTATAGGTGGAATAAGATAGAAATAATTGAAACAAATCACTATTTCAGCAAAAGTTAAATAGAGCTTCTAAACCTCAGAAACGTTTAAGAAGCTTCTTTTTAAATTTGGTATTTTATTACAATAAATTTAAAATCCGAAATCTGTATTAGTTTTTCTAATTCATGGAACTGCATTTCCAAAGAAGAAATGCACATAGAATTTATATTGAATAGTGTGGTTCAAAATAAACGACGAACTAATCTTAAGCATCAACTCTTGCAAAAGCATTAACCTTTGTTCTTGAAAAAAGTACCCGTGAATTGAGAGAATTAAAGTACCTTTCATCACTTCTGACAATCTTCGTGAAATACTTGCCGCAGAATGCTCATCCATCAGATAAATGCTCCAAATAATCAATTTGTAAAAGTAAATTCGAATAAAAGTATATCTGTACCCTCCGTAGCTGTAAATATCAAATTCTGCTATTATCTAAAAAGCCGCATTTAAATAGATAATTTTGAGTTTCAAATACATCTACTTCCCACTCTGTTCTAAATTGCCACATATTAATTTACCACATATATGTGATAAATTAAAGTACACACATCAAAACAGTTTTTATCTCTAATTTACCGATATATGGTATTTTCCGTTATTTGATAATAAACCCTTGAATTATTCCTATTTTAAAACATTTCTCATAATTTTTCGGACAACTGTTTTCTTTTCTAAAAATAGTAATTTTTTTAATAATGCATTTACATATTTTATTTGCGTGTCTGCGAATACACCTAAATCATCCTTGGAACGTTCAATAATTTTTTGTAACTAATTTTACGTGTTTTGAACGACATCTAAGTTCACTGAAAAAGAGTCACTATTTTTATAGCTTAATTTTAACATTAGAGACAAATAGATGGCAGCACTACAAAATTTTATGGGGTTTCCAGCCTAGTATAAAAAATCTTTCACCGGTCCGTAAAATTCTCGATGATGAAATTGTTCCTGCCAAATTGGAAAATGCTACAACAGCAATATTATTAGTGCACTGAAATCCGTCATGGACGAAACCCAGGGAGGGGCAAGATTTTGAAACAGTCTTGTGCAGTCTTGGCCTTTGGCTGCGTTTTATTAAATGGGAAATATGAATATGAAATAACTTAAACTAAAATTTTGTTTCTGAGAACCAGCTATGCAAGACAATTTTTAAAATATATCAACATAAAAAAGGCAATACAGAAATTTAACAAATATTAAATAAACAAAAATAACGAAATATTAAATACCTAAATTAAGTTTCTACCAGCATTTTTCAAAGGAAGAACTGCAATAATTATTTTATCGTCAGGGAAGCCGGATCGCCCCCCCCCCATCCCCTGAACCCTTCATTTAAGATTAATTTTAAACACATATATATATAAAGAATAACAGATATAAAATAAAATTGTACGGTGGGGCAGAGCTCTCCTGACGAAAAATTCTTAGTTCCCTTTCTCTTAGTGTTTAATTATTTTAAGTCACGTGTGACTAATACATTTTATTACTCTTTTCAAAATCTTTCGAAAAAAGTTAAATTTCAAAATCCTCAACTTTGCACCTTGAAAAAAGCCGGTAGAAGATTATTTTTGGATTTGTAATATGTCTTAGATGTTATATTTACGTATTGTTTTTAATGTTGATATGTTTAAAATTTGTCGTCTAAATGGGCTTGTCACACCCCGAAAAAAATATTGTTAGCATAATTTATTTTATGGTTATTTTTCCAATAAAAAAGGGTAGAAAAGCGGCTTTGGCAGCAGACTGCAGGCACATGTGTTTCAAAATCATGACCCTACCTGGATTTTGTTTTGCAGTCGTATATGGTAATCCTTTATGAAAGAATAAAATGTTTAAAAATGTCTTTGATTATTCGCCTTTAACCTCGGGGTATAAATGCGCCCTTCTTCCACCTGATGAAAGATCATCATAAGAGTGCGACAACAGTTGCGAAATCGCATGTAAAACAGATGATATTGATTAACCTTTTGTTCGAGAGCTACTGAAGCGATTTCAATACGTTTTAAAAATAGATTTGGCCGTACCGATATTTTGCGGCCTATAATTTGCGGGTAAAAAAAAATAATAATAATTTCAGTACCAGAAATCGTATTTGATAAAATGCTACTTTCTTGAACTTTGAATACACTTGACTTCAATGAAATTTTTGGGTCTAAACTGATTTATTTGAGCCACGGATTATACGCCGAAAAATACGGTAGCTAAACGTCCAGGAAAAAGTAAAGATACAAAATGTTATTGTTACGTTGCTGTTTTTTTTAATCATCCAAGAATTCTTATGTTTTCAAAATTGCGTGACTATTGTATTTTTTTTTTAAATCTTTTTTCTTGCCAGACGATTATTTTATAGTTTTGATACTACCAAAGCCATTTAAATTATTGAAATCGCTTCAGTAACTATCGAGAAAAGGGTGCATTTATGTTAGCAATTTTACATGTGATTATTTTTTGTTTGCGAAACCACGTAACTAATGTACTTTTATTTTTATTTCTTAAAGAATGATCGATTTACAGTTTAAATAGTACCAAAACGATTTAAAAAAAAATATTCAAATCGCTTCAGTAGCTCTCAAAAGAAAAGGTACATCAATATCAACTTCTTTACTTGTGATTTTTTTTCCCTTTTAACTCATTTCTCCAGAAACATAAATTGTGATTTTCCTGATTTTATGAAACAAAAAGATCTCCGTAATAATGCTAAATTAACTTTTCCAATTCAAAATTACCATTTTTATGAATTAGGATAAAAATTACGAAGCCCGAAAGTAGCAACATATTACAGGCGAATAGAATTTTTACGATACACTTATTAAAATCTGCACATTAGATCTTTATTTGCTACCATCATTTTCACCTCACAACAGTTTACATAAATTCTCTCTCCCTTCTCATTGATTCACAACACCAAATACTCTGTTCATTATCTAAGTGATGACAAGCCAGATAATTACAAATTATCGTAAGATTTTATCGATAGATGACAGTTACCTAATCAAATGTTTGATAATTTACTCTCTGGGGCTTTTGAAACGAGCAAAGAGAAAAAAAAAAGATTCTGATTAACTATTTAAGGAAATAATTATTTCTAATTGCATTTAACCAAAGTTGCTTTGTAGAAAAATAGACTTTAAAAACACCCGTTCTCATTTATTTCTTCTACTCTTTTTTTTTTTTTAAACTATAAAGTGGTCATATTCAGTTTTCTCAATAAAATAGTGCGCTGGTTTTTAGTTATTAAAATTGTGGTATCTGATAAAATAGAGATTACAGAAACTTAAGCGTTATTTTTTAACTGTTTAAGAAAATAATAATCTCTAATTATGTTTTACCAAAGTTACTTTTATATAAAAACCAGGCAATCCAACCAAGGTTACCCGGGGTAAAAGATGCCCGGTATACTATCCAGTGTACAGATCGTAATAGATAAAAATCTTTTTAATTGAAAATTCCAATAGAATTTTAACATTTAGTATATTTTCGTAGATTGCCTACCAACTATATCAAAATGCATTTTTGATACTTTCGTATTACCAGCATGCCAGTGCCATAGTAGAAGGAGCTAGTTACTATCTCTGTAGATTTTTACGTCTGGAAGCGATGGTAAAGCAAGTGCGTGTTCGGGAAACCCGGATATGGGCCTAGGGTCTGGCACCTCTATGGATGTCCGGTACCCGAAGCTCCTGGGGGAGACTAGGATACGTCCCCAAATGTCATGTGGCAGTCTCCTTAAGTTCATGGCTCTGCTGTTGTAGCGACCAGTTCGGCTATCACTTGGGTGTAGAAGGAGTGATCCGCAGGTGGTGGTGTTCCTCCTCGGCCCGTAGCCTGTGTCAGGGCGGCATCACACCGTAACGCCGGCGGGCTTGGACTGATGTTTGACGCATTTGGGTTCCTCAGAACTTGTACTGGCAGGGCGGTCGGCCTACGGCCTGACAGTTTTACCGGCATGCCAGTGGTCAGTCGTGAAGCATTTCACTTTTTATAGCAACCTTTGGGATTCTGATTATTTAAGTGCGTAGTTCGATTACGTTAATTTTAAAATTAGTGTTTTATTTATTTATTTGTAAAGTTTAAATTTCGTTTGATAATTTAGTTATCGAATATTACACGGAAAGAAACAAATGCTGCTTTAATTACACTATTTTAAGTGCAAACGTGTTAATTTTCCGTAACTGGGTTGCACGCATATTTAAAAAAAAATTCTGCTAGAAAATTATTTTAAAAACCATACAAAAATCAGTAAATTGAGAAATTTAAAACAAATTGCATTTGAAAATACTTTTTTTTCCTCTTCGACAGAGTAAAAAAATTAAGTTGTGCGATGTTTAAAAGTTAAAAATAATTACAGTAAAAGCTAAATTTATTGTTGAGGTAATTGCCATCGTCAATATGACGTCAGCATTACTCACAGCCATCTTTTTGCTTTATAATATAGATTCTCTTTAAATACACTAGTTCCAATTCATATTTTGCTTATGATTTATATGTTTAAGCCATTTCTTTATAGAAAAATGATATATAGGTTTTAAATTAATAAAAAAAAATAACTTCATAAAGTGTACACTAACGAAATTAAAACACTATTTTTACATGAAAAGGAATTTTGCAGCAATATTTATCCGTTTATTTCCAAATAAGATAACAAAAAATCAGTGATTTACTGTTTATTGTGATGTTTGAAGATATCTTGAAATATTTCTTCAATTCATAACAAGCAAAAACAATTAAAACAAAAACATTTATCTACTTAACTTCTAGAACAGTGATTGACCGTGTAGAAAGAAACAAAGAAGTCTTGGGGGAGGGGGGATGTAAATTTGGATATCGTATTGAATGCTACCTTAATACAACAGTATGAACCATGGGTATCGTATTTATACAAAGAAAGGATGAGCCGTAAAACATTACAAAAAGAAGTATTTAAACAGTTACGACTATGCTCGTAGTGAATCGTGTCAAAAACGGCACTTTGGATTTTATTCATTCGTTATTCTTGGCGGTAATAAATTACAGTGAGTAAACAAGTAAATATTTTCAAAATAAGTAACACCCTTCAATCTTAAGTATATTTTTAACCCAAATCTCGCGTGGAATTCGTGATCTGAATACTCAATGCGACATCAATATAGATCATTGCACCATTGTAAAGTATGACTTACAAGGTATACTTGGAATTCCTAAGATGTCTGGCAGAAATATTTCATATTGAAAATATTCTATTTGATATTTAAATCGCAGAATTTGTCCACCTTTATTTAATCATAGAATTTGTAATATTTTTCTGCGATTAAATGGGCGGAAAATTCTATTAAATAATTATGGTAGAACTTATGCTTTTGGTTTCGAATATTGTACATATTTTTCAAACAATCACCATTTACCATTGATAACAATTTGCTCGATGATATATAAATTTTGAATATGACTCTGTATTTTTTCTTTACAGCAGCCTATTGTGAACCCCGCCCAACTTTAATGTAAATAATATTAACAGAATGTGCACATTTCGTGGTGATCGACTAAATTTTGTAATATTCCGCGCACCTGAGGGGAACAAGAAGAAAGAATGTCAGGCGTACTATTTTTGGTTCCTGATAAATGTTGCACGGAAAGTGAGCGCTTACCACCCACCTTTTAACCCCTTGACTACAATTTTTTTGTGGGATATTTTAAATCAAATTTAGCACAGTATTTTTAAATGGTCTGAAATACACAGAACCAGTGGGACAAGCAGACATGTTTTGCCAAGCGTTTCAGGGACTGTTGTGTCCAGTGGTAATTTTTGAAGTTGCACTGGGACATTGTGTCCCACTGGGAGTCTAAGGGTTAATGTAAATAATATTAACAGAATGTTCAAATTTCGTGGTGATCGACGAAATTTTACAATATTCCGCGCAACTGAGGGGAACAAGAAAAACTAATGACAGGCGTACTATTTTTGGTTCCTGATAAATGCTGCACGGAAAGTAAGTGCTTAGAAACAGAAAATAATTAGTTATGAAAATCTGTGAATCCATACGAAAGTTATGCATGAACATAGGCGGTATAACAAAGGGCTGCTGTATAATGCATGTTAGAGAACAACAAATAGGTGTATCTTGAAGCGCAACAAAACTGCAGACATTCAGAAAGATAATAAACTAAAAGTAAACGTTAAATATTTTTTTCTCCAAATGTTAGTTTATACTAAACATATTCTAATTTTTTTGATGAAATTAATTAATAAAAATTACACTTTATTCGGTGTTATCTAAAAATATATGTATTTAAAAAGTGCAGAAAATATAGTTAAACGTTTTTCTTTTTTTCAGAAGACGCTGGAAAAGAGTCATATATTTAAATAAGCGATACAACGAGGGGCTATATATACATCTGGCTGATTTCCCTTTTTTAAGCCAATTTAAACTTGGGGAGAATGGGCTGTGTCCCTTCCACTATTTAAATTTCAATATTACTTCATGTATAAATATTACTTCAATATAACTTCAATATAAAAACATTCTTGAAGAAAATTAAAAGATCAATGCCAAAAAAGAAAACCTCATTTCATTCAATACAGCTATTAAAGTAAGGGAGAATAAGTATTAATGCTCAAGTGAATTTTTTAATAAAATATATCAGTTAAACGTTTAGATTTTTGTCAATAGATAGCAGTACCAGCCAGGGTTGCGCACAATTTTAATCTGATTAATGACTGAAAATTAATGATAAAATTTTAAAACATTATTAATGATTAACCGATTAAATTTGTTTCAATCATATTCATTTGGTTAATGATTAAAGTAATTTAAATTGCTTTCTTTGATTAATTGATTAAGTTAATCATTAATTCGTTAATATAATTAATGAATAATTATTAAAAATTAAGTCATGTTTTTTCGGTCAAATTTTCACAAAGTAATGGTATTTATTCAAATAAATTTGAATGCATTATTACAGTTAATAGCGTGTAGTTATTTATCTGTGTAATTATTTATTACACAAATATTTTTAATTTCTTAACTTACTAATTATTAAAATATGCAGAAAAAAAGTTTCTTTCTTATATATTGTGTATTAATCTGTCTCTTCTGATCTCTCAAAAAATGATTTTGATAATAATAAGCAACTCTCGATGTTCTCTCAGTTTAACTCTTTGATAATACTTAAATGAAACTTATAAATATCAGAGTCAAATGCCATCCGAGTTATCAGAATTATCAGAGTGCTTGAATTCAATCGAGCCTAACATAATTTTTGAGAGACTGCAGGTACAAACTAGTTTGCAATTTCTTTTTCGATGACAAATTATGCAAGATATCTTATTTTGTAGGCAGAAATAATAGAAATTAATCTCGTGATGTCATAGTAGGTAAAATGGGGCCGCGATTGTTTTGCATGTTGTATTTACAAGGTTTTTTCTGATATTTTTGCTAGTCATATGATGCTAGCGATGCACATACGGAATCAGAAAGTGAGCTAATGGAGATAAAAACAATTAGGAGTTTGTTAAAAGAATGGTTTGAAAGATTTATATAAAGATTTCAAGATAATAAAAACTTGAAATCATGAAGTTAAAATATTTTCCGATGAAATAAGTTTAATTTGTGTATTTTACCAAAAACTAAGATTTGTAAATTCACTCATTATTAATAATCATCAGCTATCTCCAAATATGTTTCATAAATAATTATATCAAAAGAATAGAAATTTCGTCTATTATATTTATGCTGTATACGTATAGATTTGTGGCAAATTTATTATTTCATAGAAGAAGTTAAATTTTCGAAAATACAGTGCTTTCAAATGGAACGATGTCCAATATTGTCTAAAAAAAAACGATGTTTTATTACCTAGGGCCTAAAAGGAGAATGTTGTCCATATTCCATACATAAATTGTTTGATTGATACAATATTAAATGTATTTGATATTTTCGTTAACGTTTTTGGGTAAATAAATTTTCTCGCGTTTAAATACTTTCATTAATAGTCGTACATGAAGCGCTTTCACCTAGTGTAATAAATATTGACAAAAGTAGAGTTCCTGGAAGAACCCCCATTTCTGTTTTATTAATTTTCTTTATTCCTTTAATAACTTCTTTTGCGAAAGTAATCATGAAAGTGCCTGGAATCCGTTACTTTCTTTCTCTGTACTAGTTACTGTAGAAGAATACGTAAAGATTATTATTCTGATGAATATACCCGGGGTTCTTATGGACTCTGTGTAATAAATGCAGAAGTTATGTTAAGCAATAAAACATTGTCGATATTATGCTTTTTTGATACTTTATCACCTTGTATTAAAAATTAAATATGAGATTTTAGGAATTTATTTTCTTCAGTTGTCGTAACATATCTGCAACAATCATGTCTAATCTTTTGCACTCAACTCAATTTTGGCTATTCGTTAGTAGTTAATGTTAAGATGATTTTTCTTAGGATTAGTATTTGTTAGATTTTCTTGGATTAAATTTTGTTAAAATACGTAACATTGTTTCGAAAATAAATTTTTATTTTCGAAATATAATAGTGCACAGATTTTAATGATAGTTTAATGATAATACTCTGCTTATTTGATTACTTATGCAGTGTGGGGCATCATTTATACATTTCATATGATTTTTACATTTGCATGTGTTTTCTTGTAATCCCCGTATATTTCTATTAATCTTAAAACGAGAGTATTTGGTTTATTATTTTTATTATTCTGTTTTAGAAATGAAAATAAGAAACCTTCCATTTTTCTGCTCTTTTCAAATGGAACTTGAATACTACGGAAACAATTTGGAAACATAAGGTGTATGAATGATTTAGAATGTGGTAAAATAGTACAGTCCTCGGGGAAAAAACGCACCACCCCTATTTACTGTTTCGTAAATCATAGTATAAAAATGTCATTGGTATCAATCGCTTAGTCATAACGTTTACTAATTAATTCTACACTTAAATTTTGCTTAGGGGGTCGTCTACACATATAAATTTTGCTAAACTTGAAAAATTTCAATACTAACACCAATTTTGACATTATATTTGGATATTTCTGTAAATTTTAATTTCGGGTACCAATTGGGAAGATATTCGGTCAAGTAGTTTAGGCATTATGCATGTATAGAGTTTGGAACTTCTAATGTTAAATTCATTTGTAATCGTTGCAAAACAAATAGCATTGCAGGTAGTTTTTAAAGCATAACTCTAAAACTGCTTGACTGAATGAGCTGTAATTTTGGATTCGCGCAATTGGAACTTCTAGAAATAATTTCTGTTAAAAAATTCATAGATTAACAATTACTATTTTTTCGAAAACTAATTTCAAATTATATATTTTTTCAAAATTATTTTTTGAAAAAATATGAATTGTAACATCTGATATTTTTAAACAGAATTGAATTTATAGGAACTTCAAAGACTGGCTAAGTATTTATTGAGTACCAAGAAGTACGCGGATTGCAATCTGTATTTTGAAACGATTGAAATTGAATTTGGCATTAAGAGTTCCAATTTTTAAACCTTCAGAATTCCTAATCTACTTGACCGAACGGCTATCCGTTGAGTATCCGAAAGTAAACTGTACCGAAAACTCTAAATATAATCTTAAGATTAGGTATTAGTATTGAAAAATTTCTAGATTTGAACAATTTCTATATTTAGTCAACCCCCTACGAAAAAAATAAGCTTAGACTTAATTATTTAGTAGATGTTATTTCTAAAAGTTTGGTAGCAGTCAAATTTTTATACGGTGATTTGCGGCACAGTTAATACGGAGTGGTCCGTTATTTTCTTTTCCAGGAGAATAGATTAGGGTGGATCAAAAAATCCATTTTTTAAAAATGCATGTTGGCTGTGTCATAATGTGGTTCAAACTGTCTCAAAATATCAGTCCAAGATATTGGCTTCTTGGGGATTCAAAACTAAAATGAATTTTAGTATATCGCAGTTGCCAAACTTTCAGATTTTTCTTATGAAATTAAAACTAGAAATTGTATTAAATTAAAAAAAGTTAATAATTAACAAAAAAGAAACATTTCATCAAATAATTTTTCTGGAACTGTTAGTTTTATTTCACTTAAAAAACAAAAAAAAAGAATGTTGACAACTATGTTGTACACAGATGTTCGGGGAAGACGGCCACTGAAAATGGCTTGCTACAACCGAATGATATCTTTATGTATTAATAGCCGAAACCATCAGACGGCCTCCTAAAGCTCCTACTGAAAATGTTATAAAAGTTTATGTGCCATCCTGGTTTAAAGAAATCGTCAGGAACAACTTATGGAGCTAGTCATCTTCATGGAATGATAAAGAAAAATGCATGTTTGTCAGGCGAATTAAAATAATCCTTCACGTATATTTCAGAGGAATTCTTATTTTGTTTACATTAAAATCACGTGCTCCATAATTTAGTCTTAGAATTTGTGTTATTTCAAACAAGGATAGCACATAAACTTTTTAACATATTCTGTAGGAGCTTTAAGCCGTCAGATAGTTCGGCTATTAATACATAAAGAAAACGTTTGGCTGTAGAGAGCCATTTTGAGTGGGTCATCTTCCCTCGACAATGTATATAACACGGGCGGTGAAGCCGCGTGCAAGAAGGCCAATTACTGCCACTTTTCATGATTAGTGTCCTTTGCTTTATTTATCAGGTGCGCAACTAAGTTTCTGGGTTTTTTTCATCTATAAAAAATGGAAAAATTTAAAAGAAATACAAAAAATGATTTATTCAAAGTATCGTCCCTCACTAACTACACATTTTTGCCATCTCTCTGGCAATGCATGAATACCACGACGATAAAAAGGCGCGTCTTTGGACCAAAACCATTCATCTAACCAATTTTGCACTTCTTCGAAATTGGCCAAGTGTAGCCCAGCCAAGCCATGCGCCATCGACCGGAGCAAGTGATAATCGGAAGGAGTCAGGTCTGGTAAATACGGCGGGTGCGGTAACAGATCACATTTCAGTGTTTTGATGATGTCCTGGACGATGGAAGTGCGGTGGCACGGAGCATTGTCGTACTGCAATATCACTCGCTCGTGTCTTGTGTCCCATTCTGGCCGTTTTTCGAGCAATGCATGATTCAAATTATTCAGCTGTTGTCGGTAGCGATTCCCATTAACAGTTTCGTCCGGTTTCAGCAGTTCATAATACACGATTCCTTTCTGGCGTCACCAAACGCAGAGCATTCTCTCCTTTCCGAAGCGATTTGGCTGCGCCTTCGATGTGAAGCTTCGACAGGTGAAAGCCACGATTTTTTGCGTTTGGGATTCTCGAAATATATCCACTTCTCATCGCCAGTAACAATTCGATGCAGGAAACTCTTTCTTTCATGCCGCAAAAGCAAAATTTTGGAAGTGGCACTTGGATTTTCCACCTGTTTCTCCGTCAACTCATGCGGCACCCATTTTCCTTCCTTTTGAATTTTTCCCATGGCATGTAAACGTTTGGAAAAACCTTGGAGAGTCATGTTTAATGCCTCTGCAAGTTGTTCTTGTGTTTGCGTATCATCTTCATTCAATAACGCTTGCAGATCGGCGTCCTCAATTGTTTTTGGTCTTCCGGAGTGCTCCTTGTCCTCAGTGTCGAAATCGCTATTTCTGAAGCGTTTAAACCCATTTTAACAGGTAGTTTTCGATAGTGCATGCTCACCGCAGGCCTCTTCAAGTAAACGACGTGCTTCAGCTGCATTTTTTTTTTCAAGTTAAAGCAGAAAATCAAAGCTTCCCGCAAATGCTGTTTATTTGACACAAAACTCGACATTTTCTTTGTTTGAAAAAATATTTTTGCGTTTCGATATGTCTTGTTATTACGACTGGTTATTGTTACTAGATATTCAAGCTATTAGAAAAACACAACTTTAGACAGGTATGTCGACTACATGGGCCATTAGCACCATCTATGTGTGAAAACCGGAAACTGAGTTGCGCACCTAGTAATCTCAGAATTTGTTTCATTAAATAAAACAAATAATGCATTTCTGAAATAATGGTGAAAATTGGCCTTATGGGTTCACCATCCCTGGTATATAATATAGCTGTTAACCTTCGGGTTTTTAAAAGTAAAAAAAAAAAACTGCAGAAAAATTATTTAATTAAATGATTCTTGTTTCTGTGTTGTTAAAAATTAATTTTTTTAAATAAAATTTTCTGGTTTTAATTGATTATAAAAAACCTTGAAGGTTGGCAGCTGTGATATACTAATATCCACTTGAGCTTTGGAACCTTAAGAGCCTAGTATTTTGGACTAGTATTTTGAGACAATGTTTTCTAGCGTATTTGAAACCATATTATGACTCAAGCAATATGCATAATAAAAAACTATTTTTTGTTCCATTCTACTGTACATGGGACAACACTTTTCTATTGTTTAATTTATTAATGCCGCTCATTATAAACAAGTTTACTGAATGCAACTATAAAATTTCACAGGCTCATAAAATTCCCTGAAAACGGAAAGTTCCGTTATTAAAAGACGAAATAGAAATATCAGAAGTCAATGAAATAAATGTTTAGCGAATGAACAAATGAATTAATAGCCATTCTAAAATTCCACATGCTCTTAAAATTTCTCGAAAACGGAAATTTTCGTTATTAAAAGACTAAATAGAAATATTCGAAGTCAATGAAATAAATGATTAGCGGAAATGGAATCAGTGGATTGGGAACTAAGGGAAAGTATGTCACATTCCGTTATTTTTCCCTTTTGTGATGGATATTAAAATTTTGAATCTTAAAAAATATATCTAGAAAAGTTAAATTTTATATAATTAATGTCTAAAAAAACTAAGAATGTTAAAATTGTTTCAGTTATCTAACAGACATGTAAAAATTTCATAGTTAAAGTTTGTTATGCCTTAAAACTAAAATTTTGGTTACACATATTTTCTTTTATATGTTGTTTATAATAAATTCCAACAAAGTTGAAATTTTTTTATGAATTCTGTCTGTCTGTCTCGACGTCTGTCCGTGCTCTAACTCTCATCAATATTCATAAAAAGGATTACCATTCAGTCTCAAAAAAATGATTGCCATGTAATTTTTACGTTATTGAGGTTTAGTATAGAATGTTCGCTATTGAAAAAGAATTATGTAGCATTTATAGTTCATTTACAGAGGACTCAAAAGAATTCCGTTATATTATGGTCTATGGGGGTGAAATCGTTTACGGTGCACATTATTTGAAACAAAATGAGATTGATATCTAGCACTGAGATGAACTACAACATGCTTTCTCAGGAGAATAGAGTATGTAGCATTTGTAGTTCATTTACAGGGACGAACAAAAGGTATACCATTCCATTATGTTTCATAAGGGAAAAATCGGTTGCGGTGCATTTTAATGATGATGTGATACTTCAAATATAATGAATTTAAAAATGAGCGCTGAGGTAAACTGCATGTTTTCTATTGATTACAGATTGCGTACAATTTATTGTTCATTTACAGCGATGCACAAAATAATTCGGTTCAATATATTATTGTCGATGATTGCTGGAAGTGCGTTTTCCGCTGGGTTTTGCATTTTTAAACTTATCTAATTTTTAGTGTATTACGTTGTGTGTATAAATTCTATAGGTCATATACAGGGCTGCACAATAGAATTCGCGCACGTTGCCGCATATGGACAGCAATTACAGAAATGGGATTTTACGGAGTTGTGTGTTTTTTAAATTGCTTATTTAAGTATCTCATTTCTTTGTATGTAAAAATGAAATTTATTAATAATATTCTGTTACTGTTGGAAAGTGTTTCATAATTTATGGCAGACGCATGATTTTTCATTTTTGTTTAACGGTCTCTTGAGAGACGTATAAACGGGGTTTTACAGTATGAAGTTGTTTAAAGAAAATAGACTGATTCTCGTAAACATTTTACATGCAGTAAAAAGAAAAAAATGTTTAAATAACACAAAAAATAGAACCTGGATTGTAAAAATGATGATCAGATTTATTTTACTTTTTTGGAGTTTTTTGCTTAAGTCTAATTTAATGGTGATTTCAGTGTGAAAAAAAAAAGTCATGAATTTCTTTTCCAAAAATTTAACAGGCGTTATACCAGCTTTACCACCCTCTTCGTCCTTAATACGGCCGGTATTATCCGAGCTTTACTCCAATTTGTATTACTTCCTCTTTTTTATTTTGTTGGTTTTCCTTTTTTTTCACGATATCTTTTTTTTTTTCAGGTTTTCTGATGTTTATATCACGCTTTATGCATTCTTTGATTATCTCTATTAATTCCTCCAATTTCTACATTTATAATCATCGATGATTTGAAATAATTTGTTGAGATTAAATGAATATATAATTGACAGAACTTTGTTCCATACTATGTGTGATAAATTTCTCATAATTTTAAAAAATTGAAATTTAAGTTAGTGAATTTAATAGATGTAACATAGCATACTGATTTTTTTATATTTAAATCTAAACATTCATTGAAAGTATTAGTAAATTAACACAAAATAGTATTAGTTCAGACAAATCGAGAAATTAGAGCACCGTATTTGAATAAAGTACATAGAAAATAAGATCAGGTTTAATTAAATCTGTAAACACAGCAAAAGTATTTTTTTGGGCAGTTATGAAACTCTAGAGCTGATAATTGATAATTTAAATTTTCCCCAATAATCCTGAGTTAATTTCTTTTTTCTATTTCAAATATTTAGTATTCCGAGAAAACATGGTCTCGGCAGGGTTCGAAAGAACTTATTTACAAACATTTTTATTTATTTATTTCCGTTTTTTTTAATATCCTAAAATGCAATAAAAACTTTTTCTTTAATAAGAGAATTGGTTAAAACCACATACAAAGAAAGAAATATGCCGCGAAACTCCACTTCTCTCGGCTATCACATGATCCAGATAAACTGATTTCAACCAATTGTCGAAAGATCATGTGATGAAGGTAAGCTGAAAAGAGTCAGAGATGGTTAGAAAACCACAGGATGTCTCTTTCTGTAGCTACGCTTAACACTTTTGAAATGTTTTCAAAGAAAACAACATTTTTATGAATTAGCATACGAATAAGATATTTCATATGGGTCAATCAATTATTCTATGCACCAAAGACGAGTTAACGAGTTTTTTTAAGAATATATTAATAATTATAACAAAATTTTATTTATTACTAGATTAACAAAAGAAATTAGATAGGTTAACCAGCAGTGCACTTTTTTGTTTCTAAGACCATTTTTTGCTTCAAGAAAGTTTAAATTTATCTCCTATATTACTGTCCCCAGAAGTGTTTTGTTTCTTACGTTACCATGAAAAACAAAGATATTAACAACTATTCTTCCCCTCTTTTCTCTTCGTTGTAAAGATAGGATGTTTTCAACCAATTGTTCAAAGACCATGTGATGAAGGTAGGCTGAAAAGAAGGCGAGGTCAGTGGAGGACCGCAGCCTGTCTTTTTCCGTAGCTACGCTTAACACTTTTCAAAGGTCTTTAATAAAATTAACTTTTTTTCTAAATTAGCACATGAATAATATGATATTGCATATGGGAGAGTCAATTATCTTTGCACCAAAGACGAGTTTTCTTTTTTTTAAAGAATATATTAAAAAATATATAAAAAAATTTAATCATAGATGAATAAAAGAAGGTTTAGATACATTAACCACCAGTGCAATTTTTAGTTTCTAGGACCATTTTCGCTTCATGAAAGTCTAAATTTGTCTCCTATATTATCGTCCCCAGACTTTTTTTGTTTTTTACATTACCATGACAATACAAAGATGTTAGTAATTATTTGCATGGCTAAAATTAATAGTCTAGCTATTCTTCGGATAAATAAAAACTACAATTATAAATTTAAAATAGATTTGTATTTTTTTTTTCTATGAGGGACAGAAATAAGTGCAAAGAATGGTTGTTTGGCTCACATGCATGGTGTCCCAAAATTCCGTTCACATTTCAAAAATTCTTAAAAATAAATTAAAATTGTCTTATCAGAGTGCGGTCTGTACCATAAGACTTGTCAAATTGTCGAACTTTTTGTTGTAAAAGGCGAAAAAAGTAAAACATTTTTTAACTATTTTTGTCAGAAAAATATCGACTAGTTAACAAGTTTTATGGTGTAAACTGCACTTCGATACGTCAAGTTATTTTTTTATGAATTTTTTAAGTGTGAACAGACTTATTGTACTCTTTGTATATATTTTTTTGCTGTAGAAGTTTCGACTATTTGGTAAGTCTTACGCTGCAAACCGCATTCCGGTACAATAATCTGTTACGTTTTTTATGAATAGTTGAAATCTTAACTTAGTTATGGTTGTCTATAAACTAATTTTTTGTGACAAAAGATTTGTCCCAAAACACACGACTCTTTTACAAATATCGTGTTGCAAATCGCACTCCGATACGACAATTTAATTTTTATGAATTTTTTAATGTGAACGGACTTATTGGGCACCCTGTAATATCATTAAGCATAAAAATCACTAAACTGAGTCTTGTGCTTTTCCATACATTAAAACTTAAATTGATCTAAATAAATAAACTTATTATTGAATTATTACTTTAATATCCAATTTAATTAGGCTTCATTAATACTTGCAAGCTTAATCCTTCAACACTTATCTTTTCCAACTGTAGTAATTTTGAAATAAAACCATATATCTGTAATTCAGTCTCAGAAAATGTGCTATAGCGTTCTCGAGTGGTTGAAATATTATTTTAATAAGAGTAAAAAATAGCTGCTCTAATGCTATCCCTGTCTGGAATAAGTTTTCACAAGTGCTCAGGTTTCTGCCCACTGCCTCTTAATTCAAAGTTTATTTAAATTATAATGCGTTATAGGAAGGAATTTGTACTCATATTACGGTATATAAATGGCTGCTAATAAACTAAGGTTAAGACCCGTTTGTAATTCTTGCCACGAATCGAATTTAAATGCCACATAAATGCGAGAATTTACTATTCTGTTATGTGAATATTATAAACAAGTTCGAAATAAAATAAGATGGCTTATACTTATGAATGCGATTATTGTGTAGGAGTAAAACTAGCAGCAATGAGAAATTTCTGAAGATGTAAAACTGAGATGTTTTAATATTAGTTTTATTATTAAAGCGTTGGATTTCTATAGAAAATTTTCAACCTGGGATCGGATGTTGTATGACAAAAAAAAAAAAATAACATAATTGTAAATATTGCATAGTTTTACAAAAAAAAATCACTTATTTTTTTCTGCATCGTGTTGGCGTATCTAATTTTTTTCTCTTGTAAATCAATTTCACAGATACCGGGCTTTTTTCCTTGTCACAAGTTTTTTCCCACAATGTCAGGATGAATATCCATTAGAATCAAATAAGAAATCGAGCAAAAGAAAACTCATTGTATGGCACATAAAAATAAAAAAATATTTTACATTTATTGATTTGCATTTATTTTATTTTTGCATAACTGCCGCAAAGAAAATTCTGGATATCGTCTCTTTTTCTTTTCTTTGAAACTCCGTTTTAAAATTTAATCGGTCATTTCAAAAACCACATAAGTCAAGTTTTTATCCAAAAATACTCTTTTTGTAGCAAATGCAAAGTCAGTGACTTTAAGTGGTTTTTGCATGCAATACCAGATTACATGCGGATACCCTATTACATTACCATTTTCGTGCAATACCATATTAAAACATAAAAATTTTCCTGTATAAGTACTATCTTATTAATTTTGATTAAAAATATGTTTAATATGACTGTTTTGTTCAAATTAAATACCACTTAACCTTGTTTCTTGCTAAAACAAAAGTCAGGTACAGTTTTTCTGCTTTATTCTTAAACTATGAAAAAAATTCGATATTTACAAACTTTGAAGTCCAAACTCCATAATCAGCCAAAAAAAAACCTCCATAAAAATTCGTTTACTTGTGAATAATACAGTATTTTTTAATTTCTGAAAAGTTCTGATTCTGTGACTTATGTGGTTTTTTGAAATGACCGATTCAATTTTTCTCTTGTGCACTGTATGTGACTGCTCCGTATGCAGCATCCAGCCGCATAGCTGTAGTTTCGGGATTCCCTACATATCATAGATACTCCAAATCAAAAAGAATGCAACATAACATTGTACCATATATGAAGTCCTTCACGCAACTTGAACATGTGTTCGATGCGGGGCCCATGATTTGTCTTGGGTTATAATTATTTCAGTAAAGTATACAATATATCCTTTATCACAAACGCAGTGACCTTCCGTTATAGTTTCTTCATAAATATAGAAAAGTCGTCTTGAAAAATTAACATTGACATAACCCTTTTCGGTGCCATCAAAACAGGAATAGCACTCATCGGAAACAATTATTTCAGGGACTAGTTTGCTTTACAAATAATGTTTTAATATAGAAAATGTGGCCAAATTATTAGGTACACACTTCACTCAAACTTAGTCGTCATTGCAGCATGTGTATTGATGTAATACATCGAATTTGCTGATAGAAAAGTTTTCCCTGTTCAGAAGTACCAGTGAATATAACACTTCGCCAGTTCTTAGGAGTTTTTAGTGACTGAACGCGGCATGATTGTGAGCACCAGAAAGTCTGGTTCCAGTATATCTGAAATCACTACTTCTTTTCGGACTTTTTTTCCAATAGAGTCTCGAGTCTTCAAATAATCATAAATAAGCCGAAAAACTTCGAATGAAGGGCAGAATAGTGAGCGAAAATCGCTTGTGAAAATAAAAGTTGCCAGGTGACTGCCACGCATTGTATGTAGAAACAAAAGAGTTATAATATAACTAATTGCAGTGCATAACATCTCAGGATCATCCTAAATAATATCCGTATACACTACTACAAAGTTAAGCACAATACAACAACGTTCGTCACAATATTAATGTTTCGTAGTAGGGTGTTTCTAATATTTTGGCTACTTAGTGTATATTACAAGACACTACATAAAAATGCTGTTATCTTTATAAATATATTTTTTATTTACCAACATACCAAATTCTCGGCCTTTGACGAAAGTATACGTGTTACAATTTTTCGAATATTTTTCTCAAACTCCGCATCCAAAAATACAACCGGCCAATAAAAAAATATATTGAGAACACCTATAATCGCAAGATTGTTCTAAAAAAAACGGAAATAGCTATTGGATTGGAAATATCTTCTGTTTTCAATTTATGTTAAAAAATAAGCTTAGATGATCGTCTTCATACTAAAATTATACCAAACTCTGAAATTTTCAAATCGAACATCTAATGTTGACATCATATTTGGTTTTTCGGTAAATTTTCCATTAGGATATCAAATGGAAAACCATTCAGGAAATTACTTTAGGAATTATGAAAGTTAAATTATAGAACTTCTAATGTTAAATTAATTTGTAATCGTTGCAAAGCAGATTGCAATGCGAGGAGGTTTTTAAGCATAACTAAAGAACTACTTGGTGGGATGAGCTGTAATTTTGGATTTACATATTTGAAGCCTCTACAAATTGATTTCTGTTTAAAAAAAATTAAATTTCGTCTAAGGGCCCGAAAATTCATATTTTTTTCGAAAATTATTTTAGCATTTATATATATTTTTTAATTAATTTTCGAAATAAATATGAATTGTAATACATAAAATTTTTAACAGAAATCGTTTTCCAGATCTTTAAATATGCTAATTCAAAGTTACAGCTTATTTCGACTATCAGTTTTTGAGTTTGCAATACGCGTAGTATTTTAAGAATATCTCTGTTGCAAAAATTACAAATGAATTTAACATTAGGAGCTCCAAACTGTATACTTTCATAATTTCTAAGCTACTTGATCGAATATTTTCCCGTTTGGTAGCCTAAGGTAAAATGTACCAAAAAAAAAGTCAAATATGATGTCAAAATTAGATTGTTCCACGGGAAAATTCAGAGTTTGGAACAATTTCAGTATGAAGACGTCCCCTAATTTTTTAACATACAGGTAAACGTTTTCATATTAAATGCCTATTTCGTTTTTTTTTCTGAAACAATTTGCTGATTAAAATTTATAGGGTGTTCACTCTTTTTTTGCAGACAATACAAAAGAAACACCTTTCACTTTCAAGAAAAAATTCATTGTAGCGTTATATTTTTTTTGTAAATTAATATAGTTATTTTAATAAATACTTAATATTTTACAGGACCGTGTTTACAATTGAAAACATCAAATTGAAGAATCATTTAAAATTTTGAATTTCTTCCTTATGAACTTAAAAAATATTCTCAGTCACAACAAATAAACATGACTTAATTTTTTTTTTAGATAGAAATTAATTTCAGTCATAACAAGAACGAAAAATCATGCGTCAAGCATAGATTACGTAACACTTTCCAACGCTTCCAAAATAATTTTACAAATAATTACCGTTTAATAAGCTGAAAGATAACATCTAAGTAAACAATTTAGAAAACGCATCACATATTTAAAAATGTAATTTCAGGAATTTCCAACATATACAATATTCGGAAAAATATCCGAAAACTTTTATTCAGCCCTGTATATGATCTATAGATATGTATATATACTACATAGCATTCTAAATTTTAGTTTAGTTAGGAAACGCGTAGCACAGTTTAAAATTCTCCTTCTGGAGTTTCTGTCAATAAACGGAAATGTGTTCGCGAACTTTTGTTATTCCCTGTATATGATCTACAGAATTTATACACACCACGTAATAGACAAAAAGTGAGTAAAATTTAAAATCGCTTTCAGCAACTTAAAAAACATTTTCAGGAATTATTGTTAACAGACAGTAGAGAATTCTTTTGTGTGCCCCTGTATATGAACGATGGCTGTTATACACACAATATTCTATAGTAAGCCTCTTGTAATGCACCTTAGTGATATATATAAGTTTCAATGCGTTTAAAATAGTGAAACATTATTTAATTAAAGCGCAAACGATTTTTCTCCATAGACGTAATGTAACGGAATTCTTTTGACTGTCCCTGTAAAGTAACTATAAGTGCTATGCACCCTTTATTCCATATTAAGCTTCTTGTAATGCACCTCAGTGATATATATTAATTACAATGCGTTTGAAATTGTGTAACATCATTAAAATAAACCGCAAATGATTTTTCCCCATAGACCGTAATGTAACGGAATTCTTCTGAGTGTCCCTGTAAAAAAACTATAAGTGCTACACACTTCAGTTGAAATAGGGAACATGCTATAGATAACGACAATAACATATAAAAACTGCAGCGCAATCCGAGCATATTTACGGGAGTTAGAGCACGGCCAGACGGCAGACGGCCATACGGCAGACAAACCGAAGTCATAAACACTTTTCAACTAGGTTGGAAAGTCTTAAAAAGGAGATTTACAGAAAATCATAACTGCTTTTCTTTTCCAATTTTTTCAGTGCACAACTAAACAAGAACGAAAAATCATGCTTCAAGCATAGATTATGTAACACTTTCCAACGCTTCTAAAATAATTTTACAAATCATACCGTTTAATAAGCTAAAAGATAACATCTAAGTAATCCGAATACTTTTATTCAGCCCTGTATAGGATCTATAGATTTGTATATATACTACATAGGATAATAAATTTTAGTTCAGTTAGGAAATGCGTAGCACAGTTTAAAATTCTCTGTCTGGAGTTAAATAATACGGAAATGTGTTCGCGAACTTTTGTGCTTCCCTGTATAGGATCTACAGAATTTTTACACACCACTTAATAGACAAAAAGCGAGTTAAAATTAAAATCGCTTTCAGTAACTTAAAACGCACTTCGAGGAATTATTGTTAACAGACAGTAGAGAATTCTTTTGTGTGTCCCTGTAAATGAACGATAACTGCTATACACACGATATTCTGTAGTAAGCCTCTTGTAATGCACCTCATATAAATTTCAATGCGTTTTAAATAGGGAAACATTATTTAAATAAACTGCAGACGATTTTTCTCCATAGACGTAATGTAACGGAATTCTTTTGACTGTCCCTGTACAGTAAGTATAAGTGCTATGCACACCCTATTCCATGTTAAGCTTCTTCTAATGCACCTTAGTGATATATATAAATTTCAATGCGTTCAAAATAGTGAAACATTATTTAAATAATCCGCAAATGATTTTCCCCCATAGACCGCAATGTAATGGAATTCTTTTGAGTGCCCCTGTAAAAAAACTATAAGTGCTACACACTTCCGTTGAAATAGGGAACATGCTATAGATAACGACTATAACATATAAAAATTGCAGAGCAATCCGAGCATATTTCGGGAGTTAGAGCACGGACAGACGGCAGACGGCAGACGGCCAGACGGCCAGACGGCAGACGGCCAGACGGCCAGACGGCAGACGGCCAGACAAACCGAAGTCATAAACACTTTTCAACTAGGTTGGAAAGTGTTAAAAACGATAAAATACATGCATAAATTGGTAGACCGTACTTAAAAGAATTCACATTATTAAAGTAACATAATAATAGATATAATAAAATTAATCAGAAATACACTTGTTGTAATACTTTAAACTTTTATATTATCATTTTTGAAAATAATATTTAAAATTGTAAAAAAAAAAAAAAAAAAAAATTAATTATCTTTACTTTAATGATTATGAACTTTAAACTAAAGATTACAAGGCACAGTATTAAAAAAAAAAAACAATTTAAACCATATCTGTATATGAGTGTATATAATCTATGTGGATCTTGTGACATGTTAAAGAAGTTCTCAATAAAACAATTTTCCGCTCTACAAAGCAAAACTTTCGGATGTATTTACGAAATCCTTTTCAGTCCTGAATGAGTGCAAATTTCAAGTATTCTCTCTCAGGAGTCAATGAATTGTATAACTCTTTTAATTTATTTTCCTATGAATTTGGTATAGCTTGAGTCAATGCCGACAGCTCACTAATGACCGCATTTTTGTGATTGTCACGACCCGAAAATCTATCGAAAACAGCTTTGTGACAGCATTTTCTTACAGATTTTCTTTTTATGTTCATCGATTTTATAAAAACTAATATATGCACGTTTTATTCATTTGTGGATGAAAACGATTTCATGAGGGTGTTAGAAAGTAGCGATTTTGGATTTGAGAAGAATTTTAAAATAAAAATTAGAAATTGGATTTTTTAAATACATTTGTGAACCAAATTTTATGAATTTTTATATTTAAAATATACCCACATGTATGAAAGAAATTTTTACATCATTTTAAAAACTTTTGAGGAGGTCCAAACCGAGAGTTGTTAGGCAGTTAGAAACCATAAAACTCAAGATGGGACAATTATTCACTAATCAAAATTACATATATAATATACACTGTTGTTATAATTTCAAAAACAAAAAATATTATTCAATTTTAATTACTAAATCTTAGATTAATGATATTGTGTGTTTACCGAGTTTCAAGAACTTAGTATTGAAAGTTTTAAAAAAATCATTATGCAATTGACAATAGTTAAGAATTTGAAATACCGTATATTCCGACGAATAACACGCATTTTTGGAACGAAATTTACAAGTGCGTTAAATACGCTGGTTATAAAATTGCCAGATTAGAAATCAAGAAAAATAGATGATTATAAGAATTGAAAGTTCTGCATTAAAAACGTACCATTTATTTACAAAAAATTGCATAAGTTATGAGCTTAATAATGCTTGCTATTAGATTGCATGTAAAATAGTAATTATGCTTTTAAATGTTATTTTTTATTTTTATTTTTTGCTACAAATCTCATGATTTCTTTGCAAAGAGAGAGGTGCGCGTTATGCGGCGAAAATAGTCAAAAATTATAAAATGTTCTCTTAAATTTAGGTGTGCTTTATACACCGGAGCGCGTTATTCGCCGGAATATATGGTAATTAGTAAAGCGGTATATAGAAGAAAAATGTAATTTTTAACCACTTAAAACAGTTCAGAAATTATTTTTGAATAGACACAAAAACTTTGAAGAAAAGCGTTTTTATTTCTGTTCATACAAATCAAATGTTACTTTGCTTTATTTTCACAATTAACTAAATTCTATTGTTACTTTTGTTCTGTTGCAGAAGACGGAGATGAAGTTACGTTAATGTACGCGAAGCATGAGGTGAGTACAACTTTTTTTTTTTTGTTATATACAATAGTTGATTGCATGGCAAATTGTTGCATTGTAACTAAAGGTGGAAATTACGAGACTATCACTCAGCTATTTGAAATTAGCGGCTATCACCTACGGGACAATAAGTGTAAAAAAGTTGCCACTGAATTTTCACAGTCAAGTCTGTACACTGTAGGAAATATCAATAAAATTTCCTGCTACATAAAAAGCCTTTACAGAACTCCATGTATCATCTTAGTTACTGAAAAACGTTTCCCATATCTTGAGGAACCATTTTGATAAGGAAAAATCGCAAATTTCTTTAAAAAAAAAGCTTAACGGAATATGAAATAAGATCTCTAAAATAAACAGACTACATTGCTGACCTTATATTTTGGAATTGGTGTGTCTATTAATTTCGAAAATCTATCATTTTCAAAGGGCTTTTTAGTGATAACGCTAATGCATGATTTGAGACGTATCAATATTTAAAAATATACTGCTATTTTAGATGTTATTTAAAATTTTAGCCATATTCTAAAATATAATGCAAATAAAAAGGCATTTTTTAAATATTAAAAAAAAAAATATTTTTTTTAAAAATCTTAAATGTATGTAAGTAGCATTACGTACAGTTTGCAATCTGCTAAAAATATTAGTTAACAGTTAAAGAAAACTTTACTAATTATTTTTATTAATGTATTTGTAATACCTTTTAGTTCTAGAAAAATAAATTTGGCAGAACTTGTATTTTTAGGTTACTATTAAACATTGATAATATCTCATATTTTTATTATGGGTGTTTCATATTTTCAAAACAGTATGCTAAAAAATATTTTAAATTAAAACTCTATATCTTGAAAATTTTTGTCTCGACATATCTAGGTTTCGGCAGTATGACTTTTAGTAACACATATTGCAATCACGTATTTAACGTCATGGAATTTTGAGATTGGAGACTTTGAATGTTTCGATTCTAATATGTTGTATCCAAAAGAGTTTATTTTTTGTATACCCTGCTATCTTGTTAATAGTTTAAAGCTCATATATTTGATAGAGCAGTAGAGTAATAATTCTGTTAGAAAATAAAATGTTTTATGAAGTCAGAAATCTTAGATGCACTTCTCTATATTTTATAATAGACTAAATAATTTAGGATTAATGGGATAAAATGTGGGGACTAAAATATCATGTTTATTGGTAATTTGCGGCAAACCAAATTTCTTAATTTCCACCTTTACTTGAAACTTTTAGAATAGTATAGTGTAATACTGAATAGTTTGGTTATTATAATTCTAAATAGATCTCAGTTATTGATGTTAAGGATTTTAGATAAATTTTATTTAGTTGTTATAGTATGTAAAAAAAAAAGAGAAAACAATGCATGCGTTTATTTCTTTGAATAGCATAATTTAAAAATTTAGAACCGTGCAAGTAAATTCTTTTTTTATGTCATATGTCTTTAAACTTAGGGAAGATAAGGACAAAAGGATCCATTTAAGATATGTAAAATCATATACTAGTACACGAGCAGGGAAGACCGAGCTATGCTCGGTCAAAATTAAATTTGAGTTTAAATATCATGACCCATGACCAAAATGACCCACTAATTGAATTTTCTCGAACATGTGACTTAGCCCAACAGTCTTCTCGTGCCCGAAAACCATAGGATGCAAAATTTAGTGTAAATAGTCTGAGCCGTTTTTAAGATAAAATAGCTTGACCCATAATGACCCATGACCAAAATGACCCACTAATTGAATTTTCTCGAACATATGACCTAGCCCAATGATTTTCGCGTGCCCGAAACTTGTAGGATACAAAATTTCGTCAAAATCATTTGAACCGTTTTTTAGATACAATTAGCTTGACCATGACCCAAAATGACCCACTAATTGATTTTCTCGAACATGTGACCTAGCCCAACAGTCTTCTCGTGCCCGAAAACCATTGGATGCAAAATTTAGTGTAAATTGAGCCGCTTTTTAGATCTTGACCCACAATGACCCAGAAATGACCCACTAATCGAATTTTCTCGGACATGTGACCTAGCCCAATGATTTTATCGTGCTCGAAACTCGTAGGACACAAAATTTAATCAAAATCGTTAGAGCCGTTTTTTAGATAAAATTAATTTGACCCGCGTTGACCCACAAATGAGCCACTAATCGAAAGTTCTCGAACATGTGACCCAGCCCAATAGTCTTCTCGTGCCCGAAAATGGTCGGATACAAAATTTCGTCAAAATCGTTTGAACCGTTTTTTAGATACAATTAGCTCGACCATGACCCAAAGTGACCCTAAATGACCCACTAATCGAATTTTCTCGAACATGTGACCTAGCCCAATGGTTTTCTGGTGCCCCAAAACGGTAGGATACAAAATTTCGTCAAAATCGTTAGAGCCGTTTTTAAGATAAAATTTGCATATATATATATATATAACCACACACAAGATTTGCTCGTATTAGAATATATGATAAAGCAGACAGAACTTTAAAAAGTGTAGGGTTTTGAACACCTTAACTCTTTATCAGAATTTTGAGATTTTAAAATAGGTAATACGACACAATTAAAATGCATACCAAAAAGCAATACAAAAATGCATTTGGCCCGCCATATTTATTTATATATACAGGTCCTACCTATAAAGGACTCCAAAATCTGACGAAAATAGAATCTGCATTTTTTAGTAGTTGCATATTTCTATTTGTGATTATTTTTATGCACGTTATTATGATACAACCACATATTTTTCTTATATAAACTTACTGAGTGAATAAAAATAACATACACTCAAGTAATACAAAGTCGTCGAAATTATACTTCCTAAACTCAGAGTGCTGTGAAAGACTTATGTGTCATATTCGCATGAAATTGGGACAACACTCATGCGCTGAAGATATATTTTTTAAAAAAAGTACAAAACTGTTTTGCCTAAGCTCTTCTATAAGAGGAATGCTTTAATCTCCACGCCGTCTTTCTACTCTTCTAGGAGAAAATTTTTACTAATAAGAAGTTTGTATTTCATGACTGACTTGATGCTTTGGGAACTTTAAACCTCTGCTCACCATGCTTGTCTTTAACTTTTATAAAATTCTTCTTTTGAATAGTTTACATAAAGATTTCATTGATGCAAAACATGTTGTGAAGGATAAACATGTTAGAGCTGATAGCGCTTTGATAGGCATGATAGAGCTTTCTGCTGCTAACACTATGGATAAAACATTTAGTAAATCTTGAGTACATGATGTGTCCGTTGTCCAAATTCTATGACATTATGACCAACACAATGCCCTATGCATCACTCTGTCACGGAAAAAGTTACAAAAACCCTAATTATAAATCGATTATGACAAGAATAAAAATAAAAAGTTTTAAACAATCCGCTATCTAACATAAAAAAGGTTTGAATTAATGTTCCGTTCTGTTACCTTTTCAAGAAGATATCGAGCAGGGATGCACAGACTGTTGTCCGCCTAATCCTGTCATTTGTGTCAATCATTCCAATTTGTCAAGGTCTTCTATAGCTGTATCGAACAAAAATAAATAGTGCATTTTTAATGCACAAATTTGTTTTGGGTCAACATGCATTTCTGAACAAACTTTTGCAGTCGTTAATATTAACAAGAACAAAAAATCATACATCAGGGAATAGATTATTACACACTTTAGAACACTATTAGAATATTATAAAATTTCATTTTCTCATGCAATACAATGATACATCTAAATAAAAAAAATACATAACGAATTAAATATTAATTTTATGCCATAGCCTGTAATGTGGAAAATTATTTTGTGCAGCCCTGTATATAATCTACACAACTCGTAATACACTAAAAATTAATTAAATCTTAAAACGCATATCAGAGCTGAAAACGCACATCCATTGTTCATAATCAGTCCTCTTACAGAGTTCTTTGAGTGTCTCTGTGGATAAATTCCACGCACTTAATGATCTATTGAATATATGTTGCAGTGCACCTTATTAATCACTTTAATTTTAAATTTTACGAAGGCAAATAAGAGTACATACCATGATACTAAAACTTAATATATTTACAAAATAAGAAACAATTTTACATATTACATACTAGTGGTAATATAAGTAATATATATATGTGTAGGAAAATTATTACTTATATAATGAAACATATATAAATTAGCGCGTATCTATATATATATTCAGCACAAAGAAGTAATTAAAAAAAATATGTAGAAAAAAATTTTCTAACAGTGCAGATAACTGTTATTAAATGAAGTTCAAATTAGGAAATAATTTAGAAAAAGTCAACCAATACACATAGGATTTAAACTCAACTCACTTGTTAAATTGTGAGCTGTAGTGTTACTAACAAAGCGAAAACTTGTAAGGATCCTTTTACCCTAGTCTTCCTTAAGTCCTTTAAAAAAATTGTTATATACTGAATTATTAATTGAACTAAACTTGAACTCCAGAGCCCCCCCCCCCTCCCCTTTACCAATGATTTTGCCACAAATCATCCTATAAAAAGATTTTGGGACCAATCGATTGGCAATAACATCTACTATTAATGGAAACTACCTAATGTAATGACATCTACTATTGTCCAAAAATTAATTTATGTATGAATTAAGCTTTGCGGGCCATCTACATATTAAAATGTGAAGTAGCTTTTAATTTTTTAAGAGTAACAGTATATTTCAGCAAAATATTTGTATTCGACATTTACATTTATGCCTAAATACCAAATTTAATGTCATTTAAAGTTTCAATTAAAGTCGCCCAAAATTTTGGTTTAAAAATTATTTAATATTAAATAGTTTATGCTTTCTAATTTTAAATTATTTTTATATGTTTTTATTTATATTTCCTGAAACAATAACTTTACCATGCTGATTTTTGTATAAGCACGCTACTTAAAATGCAAACATAAGTATCTTATACTTGTAATTTCTATATTGAAGAACCGTGAATTTTAACACGTTCACTACCAGGTTAAAATTACCGGAATTTTATTTTATTCAGAAATTTCGAATTCTTACCAGAAAATACCAATATCAATATTTATTTTATTTAATGACAGACATTTCGTGATTACATAAGATAAAAATTCTTCTTTCAAAATTTCCGGTAGGAATTCGTAATTTTCGATTAAAAATGGAATGTCAAATGAGTGACCAAGCGACGCCACCTATGTGTCTTCGGTAGCGAACGTGTTAATCTATAAAGAAACTCATTGCATTTCATTCATAAATACTTCCCGTACGCGTATACAAAATTTTAGTAGTGTTTTGATTATCCTCAAAAAACAATCATAATACTGGATAAGGGATTTATGTAGCAGTAGAAAAAGTAACGGATTTATTTAATTACAATTTAATATACTCTGTTATAGAAGATCAATAGCTAATTCCAAAATCGTTATTTTGAGAGGTATACTTTCAAGTGCAAAAATGTTTGAAATGTTATTCTTAAACCTTTTAAAAGTCATTTAATTCAGAATAGTTATTTTCGTAAAAGTTACAAAATATTTTTTTTTCCGGCCTTAAAATCGCGTCTATCCTTTTTTGTCACTGAAAACGTTAAAGATTCATACAATTCAAAGTATCACCTTGGTAAATTTTAGTTGTGCTCTAGTTTTTTACTTACTAGAACATGGAGAACGTTTTTTTTTCTAAATACGACTTGCAAGACCCAGCAAATGTCAAATGAGTGACCAAGCGACGCCACCTATGTGTCTTCGGTAGCGAACGTGTTAATCTATAAAGAAACTCATTGCATTTCATTCATAAATACTTCCCGTACGCGTATACAAAATTTTAGTAGTGTTTTGATTATCCTCAAAAAACAATCATAATACTGGATAAGGGATTTATGTAGCAGTAGAAAAAGTAACGGATTTATTTAATTACAATTTAATATACTCTGTTATAGAAGATCAATAGCTAATTCCAAAATCGTTATTTTGAGAGGTATACTTTCAAGTGCAAAAATGTTTGAAATGTTATTCTTAAACCTTTTAAAAGTCATTTAATTCAGAATAGTTATTTTCGTAAAAGTTACAGAATATTTTTTTTCCGGCCCTAAAATCGCGTCTATCCTTTTTTGTCACTGAAAACGTTAAAGATTCATACAATTCAAAGTATCACCTTGGTAAATTTTAGTTGTGCTCTAGTTTTTTACTTACTAGAACATGGAGAACGTTTTTTTTTCTAAATACAACTTGCAAGACCCAGTTCCATTTAAAAATTCAAATTTTAACAAAATATTTTTTGACATAAATTACTCTGGTGATGAATAGTAACATTTGAACCATTTTTACACTTGGAAGTATACCTCTAAAACTAACGGTTTAGCAATTATATATTAGTGAGCTATAAGGAGGGACACCCTGTATATTTAACCCTCTAATGCCCATGATAGCATATATGCTACCACCACTGTTTCCAATTAAGTACATATTTTAATTCAGATATTCCATATTCATTCTAGAAAGTTAAAATAGCAATATTTGCTTCATTTACTAACAAACATTCCGTCATTAAATAAAGCTAAAATTATTAATGAAATTTTCTGGTATGAATTCAGATTTTCTGAATTACGGAATTTCTAGAACGTATTCTACCATGGGAATTAGAGGTTTAAATATAACTTGCATTTTTATTTTGTCCCATGTACAAGAAACTTTATATAGAAATCTGCACTTTCAATAAAAACAATTTATTTTAATATGAAGATTATTTTTACTGTAATGCTCAATATGTATACCGCAGTTCAATTTGAAATAATCCATTATTATGAGCTCTTTATTAAATAATTAATAATTCTGTATGTAATCATAAAATTATATTCAGGCTAATTGAATGGAATAGAATTTTTTCAAAATTTTGTGTCAAGTTTGGGATTTGACAGTAAAGTTTTGTTCATAATAATATGGAAATAGCCCCCTTAGAGAAACAAAAAAATTAAAACTTCACATGAAAATAGACGTTATTCGTAATAGACCTGTACTGCTCTTAACTTTTTTTCTGTTGCTTGTGGCGGTTATAGTAGAAGGGTGATTTTTTCCCATAACTGTACCTTAATAGCTATAAATATTTTGCCACATAGTATAGGAAGACCACGAGAAGACAAAGAAGATTTTTTTTAAAGTTTTAAATCCATGTCTAACAAATTTTATAAATAAAAATATCGAAATCTCTGAAAAATAATGTATGATTTGTAACAGGAGGGCTTGTATAATTCTATTAATTTCCGGCGATAATATGTTCATCGTTCATGTTTTTTTCCTTTCTCTTTTTTTCTTAGTTTATAAAATAAAAATCTTTGGCTTATTTGATCCATTTAGGAAATCCATATAAAAACCAGACTAATGCAGCATATTCTATAATTCCATTTCCAAAATTGACATTTGATAGTTCCTTATTTGTGTTTTGACGGAAGTAAAGTAAATTTTGTGGAAAACAATATTTTAATATTTTCAAAATAGAAAATATACTCACGTCATGTCTTATCTTGGAATAAAGTGGATGTTTATTCAAATTAAAGTGGATCGTATTCAGATTAAAATGGATAGGGAAATTATTGATCCCAAAAATATCGTCATTTGCACTTTGTTGACTCATTCTTCAGTTTCCATGTTTAACTTCACTTAAAACGCTTTTCGACATTTGCTCTAATCTACAAGTAAGTGGCCTATATCATCCTTACCCTATTTTCTTGTAACCGCTTTATTTACTCATATTCAAGAGTTATCTGCATATCACCAGACAGAGTGGCGAATAGGAAGCATTGAATTACCAAATTTATTGTTTCATTTTTACTGGACTACGATGAATCAAGAAGGTATATATGCGCAAGCGTTTTGACGAAAATATAGAGAAATATTTGATGATTTGTTCTTGAACTTCGGGGATGAAAATAACATGTTTCACCTTATATTTTCATGAAAGAGTTATTCAGTAGGGCAATTAAAGGGCTAACAACAAATTGAATAAAAAAATATTTGCGATCAGCCTTTATCATAAAAAAGCTTTAAATGATCTGTAGCTGTAGAAATCATTAAATAAGCCCTGTACAATGCGTGTATTCATTTGTGTAAGAACAGCACGTATATTCATGACCATATAAACATTTCTTTGAAAAGTTCGAAACATTTACGCAAGTTTTTTATTTATAGCATGCAGGATTTTCAACCAAATTTAACATCGCTATTAGAAAATTTGACAATATGCAGGAGAAACATTAAACTGCAATTAGAAAATATATTGAATCTGTTATATTAAAACTATCTGACTCTCTTCACTACTACTCCTAGAATATGGAATGTTGGCCGATAAAATTAACACCTGTTATCCGCATGGAATTAAAGATGTCATATAAGTTCTCACAATTTTAAAATTTGAACTAGATACTAACGTATTATTTTTTTGATAATGACATTTCTGTAGTGGTAGCAACTACGTTATTCCATTTTTGTGGATAAAAGAGAAAAAAAAAGGGGGGGGGGAATAATGCTTATTAGATTTTTTTTGTGTAATTTTCTCTTTAAAAATGGAAGAGAGAAATAATTGTCAATTCAAATAGTTAGTGAAAAAATAATCTTCATTAACTTAAAATTTCCAAGAAAATTAGAAGAAATAAAAGCATATTTCCACATATTCAAGCTTCATGAATCAAATTTATTCTACCGAAACAAATATTGTGTGCCGATATATTGACATTTCGAAATCATTACATCGTATATTTTTTTCAGCTTTACATTCAACCAAGGAGGAAGATTTTAACTCCTCGCATTTTGAGTAGACAATTATTGAATCCTATTAAAGAAAATTTAACATAAAGTAATATAATATACCATTTTCAATTTATTATTTTTAAAAGATGCGTTTAAAACGTTGGTTTACCCAGTAAAAATAATGTAATTTTTTTTATTGTAAAGCATTTATTTTAAATCGCAATGCTAAAATATTTTTTGTACAATTATCAACATGACTCCATTTTCATTCCACCAGTCCAACCATATCATAAAATATAATATACTTTTGACTAATATACTTTTGACGTTTTGCATAAAAAATTAAGTAATCTTTAAAATGCAATTTTCGCAATTTCTGTTTAACCAAAATTGTAAATTTCATTTCTCACTTGAAATTTAGTATTTAATAAAATTAATGTTCTACGTTTTTTTTAAATGCACGGTGAGCTGTATTTCAGTTACTTTCTAAAAATGACTGCACAATAAGGGATTTTCCACAAATTGCCATTTTTATCTTAAATCAACGGATAATTGCACTGAATTACATAAAAGTTATTAATACTCTAAATACACGTACATGCTTATTGATGAAAAATAATGCATCACATAATTAAATTGCATTTCATAAGTTTCAATAGTTTTATTATATAAATGGTAACGTGTGAACAATCCCTTATCATGAAGATAATTTTAGATAATATCTGAAATGCAGCTCACTGCATTGCCGATAACTTCCTGAATTTCCACGATATTTGACTCGCCGTTTATGTAATTTGCTCTATATAGTTGACTACTAAATTATGAAAGATAAATTGTTCTGTCATTTGCGCATGCATAGTTAGAAATTATTTACTCAAATTTATCAAATATTCAATATATTCAATTTATAATTACGGTATAATATTTCTCCTTCATATTGTCTACTTTCGTGAATGTGACGTTAAAATTTATTAAAAATCGTTGATGGTATAAACAAAGACATTCGGAATTTTTCAAGGAAACATTTATATTTTCATGAATATATCTGCTATTCTTCTATAAATGCATACACGCGTTGTACAGCTGCCATTTAACCATTTGTTAGAGTCGCAGATCATTTCAATCACTTTGTGATACTCGGTGATAACAACTATTACCTTTTTCATTTAATTTCTTCTTGGTCCTCTAATTGCCCTCTTGATTGAATATCCACTGAAAAATATGAGATAAACCATTTACTTTACATTCCCGAAGTTCAAGAACAATTTGTGAAGCCTTTCACCAGATAGTGTATGTATGTAGGTATGCAGCGTCTATGCTGGAATGTTGTGAAAATTTTCCCTCAGACAAATGAGGTGTCGTTAGAATTATGAATCTCTCTAGTCATAGAAAATACAGCATGTTTAAAAATGATGTGAACGACTTCAATTCATATTTATTTTATAAATTATCAAAATAAGATGTAATTTCACGCATAGGTAATGTAATACAAGCTTAAATGCCACTGATTATCGTAAATTTAATATCCAAAAACTCAATCTAAGAACCATTCGTTAATCTGCAAACATAATTTTCACCCAGAATTTTCACCCAGTAATTTTTCACGGTGTGAAGTCACCGGAGTTATGATTTTATTGTGAGGATATGTAAAGTACATTGTCTACAAACCACTTGTCTCGCAAGCTGTGTCAGAACTTTAAGATAGCTTTAGCGCAAACGATTGATGATAAAACTGCTGAACGATTCTTGATCGAGTTGATGTGTGTAGATTCAACCAAGGGTGCTATCGTATATACTAATATTATAAAGAAGAAACGTTTGTTTTAAAGTTAGTACACTGTTAAAAATACTCTACAGTATTGGCCCTGTTGCTTGGCCTTCACGCTCGCTTGACCTTAACCCTTTGGATTTCTTCTTCTGGGGACAGATGAAATCCCGCATTTATGAGACGCCAGTAGAAACGCCAGAAAAAGTAGTAGCGCGTATTGTGACCGCTGCAGGAGAAATCCAGGAATCTTCGAGCGAGTTCGCCAGTCGTTCCTCCGTAGATGTGCTCTGTGTAATAATGTCCGCGGTCGACACTTTGAACAATTGTTGTAAAATATTTGTTTTCTCTGGACATCACGAGCTGTGTTGTACCTATTCTGTGCAATAATTCATTTTCTGGAGTGTTTCTTTCTTGTCTCAGTTTGTTCATTAACAGACGCAGTTTCTCGATTTTCATCCTTTAAACGTCATTTGCGAACCCTAGGTTCCATTTCATTTTTTATTCGTCTTCATGAGTACTACCATCCCTCTAAATTTGTTGAAGCATTTCATAAAAGCATCTATATAGCAAAATATTATTTTAATATACTTTCTTTCATAGAAATAGAGATATAAATCTGAAAGCATACTGGAACTAGCTGCGCCTTGTGGAATTCCTTTTGTCTGAAGAAAAATAGCATTATTTTGGAAGATAAAATTATGCAAAAGTAAAAGTTTAGTTAAAAGTTTTGAAGTTATCAATATCCATGTTGTCAGGTAAATGTAATGATGAGAAATACTGTATAAAAAGTGAATTAATAGTAGAGTGTAAATCTGCCAAAAGAATATTGTTGAAAAGGTCCTTAAAATCATATGTGATAATATTGTTGACGTTGGTGAGTGCCTTGATTTTATTAACTAGCACATAACTTTTTTTAACACAATGAGTGTTATCTTTCTTGATAGATAAATCGTAGATTTGTGTGAGAATATTTAAGAAAAGTGAGTTAGCGCATGTGTTATAAGTATTATATCCTACAGTAACAGTGCGGAATTTTAAAGGATTTTTGTGAAACTTAGGAATCATAACACTGTTGAGATTGTTGAAGTTTTAATTTTTTAAGCCTAATAGTTTATAACTTAAAATGTGTCTATTGTTTTCTTCTAATGGAACATGATGTAGTGTGAAAATATTATTGAAAGAAATTGCAGTTGTAAGAAGGTGGTAGTAGTATTATTTGCAGAGGATGGCATAGTTAATGGAAGCCTTGTCAACATAGGTGATGATAAAATTGTTTTGTAGTTCACGAATGTGCGACTTAAAGGTGGAAAAAGAAACAGGAATTTTATTAACATGTAATTTCTGTAAATATTCTTGCAAGAGAAAAATTTCATTATGTTTCCATTCTACAAAAAATTCAATTGGTTTCTTATAGTTAATAGCAATTTTGTTAATAAAGAAGTCCAAATCATAAGTGAATTGTTGTATGATGGACATAGGAAATGAGTGTGAAGGAATGCGATACTTGGTGTCAAAACGCATAACAGATATTAAATGAGGATTAGTGACAATGTCTAAATTACCAGTAATAATGTGTCCGTGGTAGGCATTAATATATTTTGAGAACTGGGGTTCATTGCATTTACATGTATGTGTCTCATAATTTTTGAATGTTTTAGAAAATTTATTATAGTTCAATATTCGACGCCCTAAACTAATATGGTATTTAAAGGTACTTTTTTAATATTTACACTATGAAGTGGAAATTTACATTGTTCATTGTGAAAAATGTGTTTAAGTTTAATTCTATTAAAAACCGGGTTAGTAAATGTAATAAATAAGTGTGAATTACTCTTATTTAAGTTTTTTGTTTTTAAATTAATGTTAACATTGAAAACTTTTAACCTAAAACGGAGTAGATCAAAGAAGATATCACTGAAATGAGTGGTGAATGTATTTGAAGTAAAATTCTAAAACAAATTGAGTGAGATTATACTTTGGAATTGCAAAAATAAATTTACGAAGAGATTTCCTATATTTATCAAAAATGTTTACGAATATTTAGTGTAACCTCGTAAATTGATTTGGAAACTTTTCTCTTATTTTGAGAAACCATTTGTAGGACTAATCAGAAAACACGTTTCAGAATTTTATGGAAATTTTGTTTAAATTGATAGAGCCTCTTTGTTATCATTAAGCTTTGGAAATACATTTTGTTAATTTTGGAAACATATTTTTCTCTAAACTTTCTGGTTCGTTGTTCTCTTTCAGATTTTTTCAGATAAAGGAAATGTTTTCAGAAGCGTAATAACTATTACGTTACATTTAATAGTCGAAAACGCTTCTTCAACATTAGGATAAGTTTCTGAATTTTTTAATGTAAAACAAGTACTACGGGCTTTAATTAATTTGAAAAATACTACATCTTTTTATTGATACTAAAATTTTAAATTTTGCTAGTTTTTTTCCCTTAAATATCAATTATACACATAATTAGACAAATAGTATATCAACCCGATGCGGGTTTCCTATACATCCTAAATAATTTTATGGAATTTCACATGAAGTAGATTCAAATCAAAAGAGTTATTTCCCATTAAAAAAACTACGAAAATTGGAAATTGAGAAATTACCATTTCAAGTATAACTTTTTGTTACGTGCAAGTTATCAATTACTTGCTATACTCTCTGCAGAGATGTGTATTATTGATATACCTTGAACATTTTTCTGAAATAGTTATGTCGTAATTATTGTAATGATAAAAAATGTGATTTCTGAAACACCCTTTCCCTTAATATTGAAAATATAGTAAAACATTTTACAATAACTGCAAATTTTTCAAAAGGTATTGATAATTATACTTTAGTTATGATAATAAGAAATAGATCTTGGAAAAATGCATTACGCTTTGGTGTGAATAAATGTAACTAATATAACACAGGTGGTGACAAAAATGCTTTATAACAAAAAAGAAAAAAAAAGGGAAAAAACAGGTTTTATTCATTTCTGCTTCTGGTAATTTTTATCAACGCAATTTCGTTTAAAGATGCATGATCAGGGACCAACTTACGGAAATGTGGGCACAGGGCAGAAAAATCCATCACCCCTCCCCCCTTTCTACCTATCAGTTTACAAAAATGAGCCCATGTACGCGCATTTCTGAAGAAGGGATGCTTTTCAGACAATAATTAAATTTTAGAATTTGAAAAAAAATATTTTGACTATTGTTAAAATTTTAATCATTTCGGGGTTATTTTCAAAATTATTTCAAACAAAGAGGTGTGGAGAGGGGTGTTGAAAAGTCTGTTTCGGATTATAAAAGTGCATGTTATGCTATTGTCACTACCAGTTGCATATTGAGAAATGTGCAGCTTGTCTTCAAGATTATACTTTTTTTAAACTTAATCTATTGAGATTAGAAATGTAATTTAAGATTTTGATGAAGATAAAGTTAAGTATGAGCTATATATCAATAGAGATTTGCATTGAGTGGAGGTATTTCTGAATGAGTTTTAGCTTCTATTTTCTATCTATTTCCCCTACCTGCAGGGCTTTTGACCAGTTTAACAGGTTGATGCCTTCCAATGGGGCGGGGATTCGCCTGATCTCCGCAGGGCGAAGATCAGTTTGATAAATCTCTAGGTTGACGTGGTGCATGTTGTTGCCTAAGTTGTTTTCCTTAGTTCGCTGGCTGCTAATTGATGTTTGGATTAGACGGTTCAGCACTGCACAGTGTAGCAAAGTCATGCCGGACGGATGTGAGATGATGGAGTATTTACTAATTTCACGCTGCATCACACATCCATGCGTCATGTCATCGCTACTCGAGTTGGTCTCGTAATTTGGAACCTTGATCAGGTGACGAGACCATCACCTGACTAGGCACCTCCAGAGGTGTAATTCTCAGGGAACTTGGAGGACTTTGCACCCACGGTGGATTTTACATGCACCGGGCGCCATTGACGTACGTGACTTGTATTTATGTTCATATGCACACAAGAAAACATCTGAGGATATTAAGTGTTAGAGAGGCAGCACATGAATGAATATGCGGATGAACCATAAGCTATATAACATGAGTAATTTGTCCAGTAAATAAATTGTTATTCCAAATTGATTTTAATTGATTATGCATTAAAATTTTTACCAGCGGGGAAGACCGAGCTATGCTCGGTTAAAATTAGCTTGTCCCATAGTGACCCCCAAAAAACCCACTAATCGAATTTTCGCGAACATATAATCTAGTCCAATGGTCTTCCCTTACCCCAAAACGGTATGATAATAATTTAGTCAAAATCGTCGGAGCCGTTTTTAGATAAAATTACCTTGACCCGTAGTGACCAAAAATGACCCACTACTCTAATTTTCTCGAACATGTGACCCAGCCCAATGGTCTTCTCGTACCCCAAACTTACGACTTAAATTTTCTTGGGAATTTTCCTTTTAAAAATATGTGAATTGTACTTTTTATCATTGTTTTATTAGGGAAAAATAAGAGAGATTATTTAATTAAACGGAGAATTTGGTCATCGGCTTTCAGTAAGATTTAAAATAAAACAAAACAAAAGGTTTTACAGATATTGATTAAAAAGAGGTTTAGGCTTACTCGTTGTATTTGAATCTCAATAAACAGGAAATTCGAATGAGTGTGTGTTTCGTTATTTGGACGATAACTATAAAAATATTCTATTCGCACATAATAAAAAAAAGTAAGTTCGGCTTAGTCGCTGCATATTAATCTCCAAAAACATGATTTCGAAAGGCAGTGTAATCTGTTGCTTCAGCGATCAGTACGAATAAGATCTTTTGGAGCCCAATGTATAAAGCAAAGAAAAAATAATAAAATAAAGTGAGTGGTAGGATTATCCAATTGCAGTACGATTTGACAATGTGCTTTATGCAAATTCAAAGGGACGATAAGGATTATAATTTATGAAACAATTCGATTAGTCGGTGATATTTATTTGTTCACTGCACAATCTTTATCTTTAACATTAACAATTAGCATTAAAATGTAATATTAAAAAATATTTTACTTTCATATTAAAATCATTAAACCCTGTCGTGAAAATTAAATGAAAACTTACTTAATTGTATAGTAGTCCGCTAACTGAAACTTTTAAACCTACTCCATGTCGAGACGAGATGAACCGTTTTCTCAGCACACCATGTTTCTCGTGGTGCAGATGTCTACTTATTTTCTTTTCTATTGCTAACAGTTACAATGTGAGATTAGCTTGGAAAAATGATGTTATATGTATAATAAAATCATAATGATAGATAGAAAATTATAAGTAGAAAAAAAACACAAAATAATTTGGTTCGATACATTTTAGATATTTTTTCCTTCTGTAAGATATTATTTTATCTATTCAAACAGACAGAAAACCATAAAAAGAACATACCAAAACTGTCAAAAAATTATCGGAAAGCCATTATTCGAATTATAAAGAACGTAGTGCGACATCAGTTAATATTTTTAATAATTAAATTTTTTATTTCTGTTTACTAACAATTATAGTTTCTTGGAACTTAATTTTAAAGTAAATTTAATGTCTATCATGATTCTTTTACATTAAAAAAATATCACCGAGATTATGTGACATGATATGACCAATTTATTTATCCCCTTTATTTATTAGAAAATGTGTCAAATTTTAAGATTATTTTATTTGTTTCAAAAATTTTTTATGAGGAAGAAAACTGTTTTTCTCTAAGTTTCTTACGCAAAAACAGTCAAAACTATTAGGAATTTTATAAATCTTATTTGGATCTTCATAACCTGAAACCTTTTCTTGTGATAAGATTTAATCTGATATTAGTTAAAAAATATTATTATACTAGCTGGACCACCCGGTGTTCCCCTGGCCCGTGATAATAACCTATGGTGTACCTAAAATCAGCGTTGAATGATTTTATATTTTTAGACAAAAATCTTGCCAAACGAACCTAATGTTCGAGGGTCTCACTGACTTCGGCAGCGTACACCCTCAAATCTAATATCTTTCAAACCAACCTAGAGTTGAGGGCTCCACTGTCTTCGGCATCGTAAACCGGGGGTGCTACGCACGCTTCGGTCTGTTTTTCCAAATGAACCACGAATTTCCATGATTTTATATTTATTAAACAAAAATATTTCTAAACTAAGTAAGTGGTTCTCCTTATAATGATTGCCGATTTAATTTCTGACATTTTGATGTATTAAACTTCCAATTCTGACAAAAAGTTCCTGAGAAAAACCTAAATAATATAAAGGCCCCACACCTCACTCTTTTAAAACCCCGGATGATAGTTTCTAGTATTGACAACCTGTGTTGAAAATGTAGGGGTGTTGCCCCGGACATGCGCAGAAATGAAAAGCCTTACGAAAACGTTCGAACGAACAATTATTTTAAAACGGGAAACTATATCTATAAACGCACCGAGAGAGAAAGTAAAAACCCGATATGTATTCGTAATTCGTTCAGAAAATAAATTGTTTTTCGAAATTATAAATAATAATATTTTTTTTAATCAAAGATATCGTCAGAATTGAAAACGTACGGAAAATAAGTGGGTATTGGTTTTTGTATTTCCGGCCAGAAAAAAGGGGTGGTATTTTAAGGAGAGAAATGAAAAAAGATGAAAACAAACGCGAGTCGACTCTCCGAGAAATATATTTTTGAAATCGGACTTATTTATATTTTTCGAAACCAAAGATACCGTCAGAACCAGAAAAGTGCGTTGAATAAGTAATATATATGAAATGAATTTCGTGTCATTTCTTTTCCCTTCTGTCATAATCGAAGTTATTGAGGACTTTGGATAGAAAAAGTTAGAGCAAACAAGTTCGTTTGGAATCTGATCTTTATTTTTTTTACGTTACACGATAATCCATTATAGACCAAGGTCCCAGAGCCGCCCGACATATGTTATAGTATCAAACCCGAGATGAAATTTTCCCAGCAGAGGGCAGAATTATCAATAAGGGTATACTTTTTTACAATTGGCCAAAATATATCAGAAGTCTGCTGCACCTTTTTCACCCGGGCACACTATTGACCACAAAGAGACGAGAATCGCGTTAAGTCATCAATTTTTATCTTAACGTTCTCCAGAATTAGAGATCGCTCATAATTCACTATATTGCCAAAGGTGACCGGTCACTTGCGTTTTAGACGTTTTGTTAACTATCGAGAAAAATACATGAGCAATTAACCTGAAACTGCAGGTGTGTAAACAGTATAGTATAGGTTATATATTTCCGCAAAGATTTGTTCCCGAAACCCCATAGGGGACTGTCAACAAATTGAAAAAGAACGAATATCTTTTGGATTACCCTGTAAAAACTAATGTAGCAAAAGCGTTCAAACTCGAGATTATTAATAAGTGGCTTATTGTAATATACTGTGTTCCTTTTTTATGAGGATAGCATGTATACTCGAAGAGAAATTAAGGTTTTTATAAAAACAGTCCCAAATTTCACCAAGTTTTTTGCTTATAATTTGCAGAGTTCTTAATA